>QEPC01013578.1:1437625-1459106 GCA_003113815.1 Sphenodon punctatus
GCCTGAATGTTTGTTTGTCTTCTCCCATGTCTCTCCCGCTGTCCCCTCTCCTTGTCTCCCCCTCCTTGTCTTTTAGATTGTAAGCCACAGGTAGGGACCGCAGCTGATTATATGTTCTGTACAGCGCCAGGTTGTTACTGGCGCTTTATAAATGTTTAATAATAATAATAATAATAAAGACCGTGTGTGCCAATATCTCCCATTTTGCCACATTGTACCCTGGAGGTGCCCCACTGTCCATGACCAGTTGCACCTGATGCAAGGCAGCTTTCTGTTTGAGAAGCCGCTCGAGCATTAAGAACATGGAATTCCACCTGGTGGACACATCCTGCACCAGCTGGTGCACTGGGGAGCCTTGCTCAGCCTGCTTCACCTGGAGGAGGTCGCTGCCATTTACACTCCAGTTGAAGAAACCATCCAGCTTCCTCCCTCTCTCAGTCAGGGAGCTCAGGGTGCCTGCCCCAATCCCCTTCTGTCCCAAGCCCAAAGCATCCCTGACCATGTGAAGGGTGTGTGCAGTGCAAGGGATGCTAGTGAAGGCCCCCTCATGGACTTCCCTCAGTATATTGGCCACATTATCAGTCACCAGACACCCCTTGATGAAGGGTGCGCCTGGCGTGACCCACTCCCTCACCTGCATCTATGTTCTAGACTACTTCTATGTTCTGGGACGTGTGCAGACCATCCATTACTTCTGGCTGAAGCAGGGCCCACCTATACCCTGCTTCGGGACCACTCCTGCCACTGCCAAAGGCTGCCTCCATGTACTGCCAACAGTGTGTCGTCACTGCCAGGTAAGCGTGCTGCGCATTTCAACTTGACCACAGGGTGGTGGTGAAGTGGATGGTGGCAACCCCAGCCCCTGCCAGCTGCTCCCTCACCCACTCCTTTAAATCCAGGTACAGGGCTGGCAACACAATATATATATTTATTGTGTAACCCAAGGCTATTAAAATATTCAACACAATCACATAACATATAAACATGTGACCGAGCACAAAAATAAATATACAATTCAAAGTAAATCCAAACCAAAACCCCCAAGCTCAACACCTAACATAGCCTTTCAGTCACAGTTGTCCAGATGGGCTTTCCTTAACTGCATAAATATTTGACAGAATCTTGCAACTGCTCTAGACATTGTCGAATACGTGCAGCCCCAAAGCCTCCTTACCAGGACCCCTGAGGATGACAGGCCATGGATATAACTACCCAAAAGGGCATGCCTAGGGCCATGGAGGGCTGTGCAAAAGAATAGAACATGCTGGCAGGTATCAGTCTCCTGGAGATCACGTAGCTGGCAAAGCCTCTCAGATCTAGGCATGCCCTTGAAGCACCCCTCTAACAGAGCAGAAGGATACACATTACAACAACAAAAAGTGAAAGCCCTATGTAGATTAAAATCCTGCCAAAACTATAGATAACTGGTCTCCAAATCATGGTTACTATTTAGGGGGTAATCAGGAGCGAACCTCTGGGACAGTGACATTTCATTTTGAAGCTCCTGATCTAACAATCTCCTCTTAATGAGAAGCAGAGCTCCCTCTGGGCCCAAATGGCCCAAGATTCCCTGGAGAACCCCAAGAACTTAACTTCCTCCTCCACCCGACAAGTCCAAGAGCTGTGGAGCCCCTCCCCCACCACCAGGGCTAGCAAAGAATCATCTTGGGGAGGGAATAGGGCTACCTTAACCAAGTATCTCATAAGAATTTGGAGGGCCCAAGTTCTTATAGTGAGGCTCGCAGTTTCTAATCTCAAAATTATCTGGGGAGTACCCCTTGGGAACTCCAGGATGGCTCGCAGGGCCTGATTTTATATCGATTCTAAGCTAGCCAAAAGAGAGGCCCCAGACAGGGAAAGCATATAGGCATTGTGCAAGAACTTTGGCCCTAAACAGCTGCAAAGCAGGCAACACCAATTTCCCCCCCAGGGTATGGAAAAACCCAAGAATAGCAGCCGAGGAGCATCTAGTTTGAGACACAACTGCGTTTAAATGAGGCTTCCAACTCAGGGAGGAAGATACAATCACCCCCAGGTACTTAAACTCCTTCAGACAGGGTGGTGTGCGATGGCAGCTTAACCTGGGGGGCCAGGAACCCAACCAGACATCTAAACCCCATGTCCCCATCCAAGGAGGAGGACTGCCCATCCACGGAGGAGGACTGCCCAATCATATCACCCAACATGCCCGTGGCTTTCGCTTGAAAGCCACGCCACCCTCCATGTCCTGCAGCTGATGAGGGACTTGGAAGCTACCCCCACCCCAGCTCCTGCATGGCGGACTGATGCTGCTTCTGCTGCTGCTCCACCCTAGCAGCAATACCACTCCTGCTGCTAGACGCAGCTGTTGGAGCAAGACGCTTGCCCGCTGAAGGATGCGGATGACTGGCTGCTGAAGTCAGGAACCCGCTGACCCTGCCTGCCTGCTTAGAAGCACAGCGCTGTGGTATGCCTTCAGGTGCCTCACCATGGCAGTTGTGTCAAGGTTGGTGAGCACCTGCCCATGCTTCACCACCTTCTGGCACAACGTGAACTGCACCTCCCTCAGATCATCCACCTGCACCAACTTAAAATATACCCAGACAGGGGATTTTTTGCCCCCTCCTGCCTTCTGGACCGCACCAGGTGACGTTCCTCTGTCAGCACTGCTGGGGAGGAGCAGAACATGGTGGCGACTCTGCTCTCTGAGGGACAGTCATCGCCTCAGCTCCAGACATCTCCTCCTTTGGACTAGTGTCTGCCTCTCTGTCCCCAATCACAATGATGTCCCGTGAAGGGGAGCACTGGAACCCTGAGGCTGATGGACTGCCCACCATGCTGCTGCCACTCTCCCTCTGCCCCCTATAGCTTCTGCTGCTGCTGCTGCTCTCCCTACTGCCATTGGCCAGGGATTGAGCCCTGTCTCTAGCAGCTGGGGTGGGATCCACCAGTCCTGGACTTCTGGGGATCTCCTCAATAATGGGGGACAATGGTGGCACTTGGTGAACATCGGACCCTGCCCATGAAGCACCTGCACCTAGTCCTGCAGCCACAGCCTCCTGGAGTGCAGGCCTTCCAGCGCACTGCATGTCAGTGGAGGACGCTGGCAGGAGGCGATGCTGAACCACACCCCTAGTGTCACTGCTGGGAGACTCTGAATTCTGTCTCCCAAAATCAGGCCTGTGGAGTTTGGGGCATGGTGATGGGCTCTGGCTGATGCTGCATGCTGCCATGCCACTGGCATGGCCCCTACCATCTCTGCCACATGCCCCATTGTCCACCTTATGGGCAGCAGACCAGCCTCTCCTGCTTCTCTTCTCCATGTCTTGATTGTCTTCCAACCCAAAAAATGCACCTTGAAATTTTATGTATTTTTTATTTATTTATTCAAAATTTGAATATTATATATGTCTACTACTACACTAACTCTAACTGCTATTAACTACTATTCTAAAATCTATGGAACTAAATGGAATATTATATCTACAAAGGCCTAGCCCTACAAACACACTATCAAATATTAAAACTGAATCACTACACACTATCTCTATCTCAGTAACTAAGCTAACTCCTACATCTATCTATCTATCTATCTATCTATCTACAGGGATGTGGGGGACACAGACAGCTCACAACAAACAACACAGGGAGGGGTACAAAACTGAAATGAAACCTAAATCAATCTAATCCTACTCTAAATAAATCCAAAAACAGGGGAAGGGAATCAGGTATGGAATATATAGTGGGAGAAGGGGAGGATTCAATGGAGGGTAGGGAGAAAGAACACAGGGAGGAGTAAAAAATAAAAAATAACACCTAAATCTATCTAATTTAATCTAAATAAATGATACTAGGGAGGTAACTGTGTGGGATGGGTGGAATAGGATGAGGATGGCAATGGATTAGGAATAGGAACACAAACTGCTGAGAGGGAGACTTCTGAAAACGCCTGCTGACAGGAACAGTGGCTAGCTCAGAAGGTGTGGGAAGGGGGGAGGGCAATGACTTTTGTTACTTCCTGCGCCCACCTTACCACAAGCCCCATTGGCTCTGTGCAGCCTAGCCCCATGTCCCCCATGTCCAATTGCAGACTGCAAAGTCAGTGGACTAATGAGAAAATGGATGATGATTGGGCAGGCTGGCTGCTACTCCAAGCCTCTCCACCCCTGGTGCCAGGAAGTCTGCTCCTCAGCTGCCCTCCCCCTTGACCTTTCAGTCACATTTTTCCCACCAGAACTCATCCAAACTTATCCAAACGTGGCTAAACTGTTTGTTCATTTCCGAGTTCAGATTAAGTACGGGTCAGTTGATTCGGGTTTGGGTTCGGTCCTTTGGTTCGGTCGTTCGAACGGACCAAGTCCAGTCCAAACTCTGAACTCCTGAACTGCGTCTGCACATCCCTAATGAGGGCAGCATTGCTGCCCACATTGCCACAGCATATGCTTTTAAATTAGCTTTATGTCACAATCGATTGGCTTCAGCATGAGTCCGGCACCACCGGTGCTCCAACCGCCGTCCTTCCTGCTTCATCCGGTGCAGGTCCTCTGTAAACTAAGGGGACCTGTGTTGTCGGCATTCTGGAAGAGGATGCCTGGGAGTTGTTCGGCCAATGGCTTCAGTCAACAAGTTGTTACAGAAGACAATGAGAATGTAAAACTAACCAATGCACCTGATGATGTGCTGGTGCTGGTCATCCTGTGGAAACAGGAACCAGTCATCCTTGTAAACATATATTTACCATCTGCTATGCAATTTTAGAGAGATCAGGTTTTTGGCAGAAACTAGAGGAGCATATTGAAAATGTGGAAGATGTGTACCCACAAGCCCTTATTTTGATTCTGGGTGATATGAATGCTAGAATTGGAAGTGACGATCTTAAAAGTGCACATTTAATGGGTATAGAAACTGTGGATGCTTTTTTCTCCCCCCAAAGAGTCTCAAAGGTACAATACTAAATGCCAAAGGCTTACAGTTTTTGAACTTCCTTTATATGATTAACTGGAAAACCTTAAATGGCAGATCCAGCAGTGATCAGCATGGTAATCTAAAGTTTTTATCAAAAGAGGAGTCAAGTATAATTTACTATATATCTGCCCCTGAAGCTAAGATGAATAAATTAGTTGGCTTTGAGGTACTTGCATATGGCTGCAGTGATCATCAGCAGGTTAAACCGAGTTATTCTCCAAAGGATGTTACTCTGGATATATATGAAAGGGATCCTGAGTTAACGCATACAGAACTCCAGAACAATAGGACAATTAGATGGGGGGCAAGACTGGCAAATAAGAGCCGGACTTTCTTTGAATCTTTAGATTTCTTGGCAATTAGGTAGAGTTGGTTGGATAGAAAATTTTTTGAGGAAGATCTGGCCAAGTGGTATTTTCAATTAATGGTCAAAATAAAGGAAATACTATTGGCTGAAACATCCTTTCAGAGTAAAAAGAAGATATCCTAACCATCATGGTTTGATATCGAATGTCAGCAATTTATTTGAATAAAGCAGCAAAGCTAGTTTAAAAAGGCATCTCACCACTAGCCTTGGAGGGATATTCAGAGGGGGAGAAAGAAATATAAAATACTAATTATAAAGAAGAAATTATCTTATCAAATATTTTTATGGACTTGCTTCCAAGATGTAGTGAGTCGAAAAGATAGCAAACCATTTTGGAGATTGGTTAATTGTGGTAGGCTTACCTCTCAGGCCAGTGGGCGGAGTCAGGACAATGGTGGGTGGAGCCAGGGCAACGGTAGGTGGAGCCAGGGCAACAGTAGGCAGCATAACCCAGCAGCAAGGAGTTCCAAGGGTTAATGTTGGATGGACATTACATTACTTAATCAAACCATTTCAGTTAGGTTAGGCAGGTTTAAAAGCAGGCAGACAACCTTAAGCCTCACTTACAAGCAGTTTTAGCAAACACACACACACACGCAACAGAGGTTAAGAATGCTGGTTCAGAAAGAAGGGACTTGCTGCGTGTATGTTGGAGGGACCCCAATACCTGCTTCAGAAGTCCGTTCTGAAGGAGTATTTTTGGCCTCGTGTGTACGTGTGTGTGTGTTGGGGGGGAATTTAAAGGTTCATAAATCACCAGACTCACAGGTACATCTCGGGATCTCAAAAGCACCCCATTTCCAGCATTGTGAACGCGCATCTTAAGCTCGTCAGACTCACAGCTACATCTCAGGATCTCAAAAGCACCCCATTTCCAGCATTGTGAACACACCTAACTTCGTAAGATCGCCAGACTGCCAGTTACAGCTCAGGATTTCAAAAGCTCACTTTTATCGGAAGCATCACATTTACAGCATTTAATACTCCACATAATGACATCAAGTGAACAAAAACCACATTCCAACTCCCCCCCGCATTTGCCCCTCATTCCCCAGCCACAGCAGCCACAGCAGCCACAGCGTAACCCTGGCAGTCAATGCCTGTACATACAAACTACTTTGCAGCAGCAGGGAGCAGCAGTGAAAAAACAAAGGGATCATTTTAAAGAAGAGTAGCCAGTGCCACACAACCAGTGGACCCACAAATTTACAACTGGGAAGGAGGGTGGGGTGTGGGCTCCCTGGCCAAGGCCCTGGGAATCCTCCCCACCTGCATCCACTCTGCTGTCCCTCCCCCTTGCAGGTAACCATCTTTTACAAAGGGGAGCTGCCCCTGAGGGTGGCGCCCTCTGGGCATCCGCTAAGGACACCGCCAAAGGACAAAGTGCCGTTGGCAGGCCGTTAGCGGACGGAGGTGACGGAGGTGGCTACCAGGGACCTTGGAGGAACTGTTTGAGGTAATAACTCGCAGGGCGGGGCCCTGTGGGGCGTCGGCTTTCGGCTGGGGCCATTGGCTGGGCCGGGGCACCCAGGAGCCCTTCTGCCGGACGGACACTACATCAGATACCACTGCTGCATCCAAGGACTGTTATGAAGGTCCTTCAGCTGAAGATCTCAAAGCACCGACTATACCACCCTTTGGGGCCTTTCGGGGACTCTAGGGGATTTAGGGGCTTGGTACGTTTGTAAGTTGTATTTTGTTGGGGTTGGAGTGGGATAGGGGTTGTGTTGGGGAAGGGTATATTGAGTGGGGAATTGTTGGGGGGGGTGAGATCTGGCACCAACCCCTGGTGGCAGCAGGGGAAGGTGTGGGAGGTGGGTGGGAGGGTTGGCTTTTTCTTGGAATTAGGTTAAGAAATGAAGGGGTTTTGTTTTGCTGATTTAGCAATGTTTAATTTGATATTTGGATTGTTATTGTATTAGTGTATTGTTGTGGACGATAGGTCCCCCCTCCTGGTGAGAGCAGGAGGGTAGGAGGGGATTTGATGGGCTCCTTCCCTGGTGGCAGCAGGGATGGAGCATATGGAAGGACTGGTATGATATGCTGTAATATTATTGATTTGTTGTATTATATTGAATTTTGTGAGGGAGGAGAGGGGATGGTTAAAAATTAGAAATTATGTTATGAAATGTTATNGAATGCTAGAATTGGAAGTGACGATCTTAAAAGTGCACATTTAATGGGTATAGAAACTGTGGATGCTTTTTTCTCCCCCCAAAGAGTCTCAAAGGTACAATACTAAATGCCAAAGGCTTACAGTTTTTGAACTTCCTTTATATGATTAACTGGAAAACCTTAAATGGCAGATCCAGCAGTGATCAGCATGGTAATCTAAAGTTTTTATCAAAAG
This sequence comes from Sphenodon punctatus, assembly GCA_003113815.1. Lineage (NCBI taxonomy): Eukaryota > Metazoa > Chordata > Lepidosauria > Sphenodontia > Sphenodontidae > Sphenodon > Sphenodon punctatus. Next base: position 1,445,287 of record QEPC01013578.1, read on the forward strand.
AGGAGTCAAGTATAATTTACTATATATCTGCCCCTGAAGCTAAGATGAATAAATTAGTTGGCTTTGAGGTACTTGCATATGGCTGCAGTGATCATCAGCAGGTTAAACCGAGTTATTCTCCAAAGGATGTTACTCTGGATATATATGAAAGGGATCCTGAGTTAACGCATACAGAACTCCAGAACAATAGGACAATTAGATGGGGGGCAAGACTGGCAAATAAGAGCCGGACTTTCTTTGAATCTTTAGATTTCTTGGCAATTAGGTAGAGTTGGTTGGATAGCAAATTTTTTGAGGAAGATCTGGCCAAGTGGTATTTTCAATTAATGGTCAAAATAAAGGAAATACTATTGGCTGAAACATCCTTTCAGAGTAAAAAGAAGATATCCTAACCATCATGGTTTGATATCGAATGTCAGCAATTTATTTGAATAAAGCAGCAAAGCTAGTTTAAAAAGGCATCTCACCACTAGCCTTGGAGGGCTATTCAGAGGGGGAGAAAGAAATATAAAATACTAATTATAAAGAAGAAATTATCTTATCAAATATTTTTATGGACTTGCTTCCAAGATGTAGTGAGTCGAAAAGATAGCAAACCATTTTGGAGATTGGTTAATTGTGGTAGGCTTACCTCTCAGGCCAGTGGGCGGAGTCAGGACAATGGTGGGTGGAGCCAGGGCAACGGTAGGTGGAGCCAGGGCAACAGTAGGCAGCATAACCCAGCAGCAAGGAGTTCCAAGGGTTAATGTTGGATGGACATTACATTACTTAATCAAACCATTTCAGTTAGGTTAGGCAGGTTTAAAAGCAGGCAGACAACCTTAAGCCTCACTTACAAGCAGTTTTAGCAAACACACACACACACGCAACAGAGGTTAAGAATGCTGGTTCAGAAAGAAGGGACTTGCTGCGTGTATGTTGGAGGGACCCCAATACCTGCTTCAGAAGTCCGTTCTGAAGGAGTATTTTTGGCCTCGTGTGTACGTGTGTGTGTGTTGGGGGGGAATTTAAAGGTTCATAAATCACCAGACTCACAGGTACATCTCGGGATCTCAAAAGCACCCCATTTCCAGCATTGTGAACGCGCATCTTAAGCTCGTCAGACTCACAGCTACATCTCAGGATCTCAAAAGCACCCCATTTCCAGCATTGTGAACACACCTAACTTCGTAAGATCGCCAGACTGCCAGTTACAGCTCAGGATTTCAAAAGCTCACTTTTATCGGAAGCATCACATTTACAGCATTTAATACTCCACATAATGACATCAAGTGAACAAAAACCACATTCCAACTCCCCCCCGCATTTGCCCCTCATTCCCCAGCCACAGCAGCCACAGCAGCCACAGCGTAACCCTGGCAGTCAATGCCTGTACATACAAACTACTTTGCAGCAGCAGGGAGCAGCAGTGAAAAAACAAAGGGATCATTTTAAAGAAGAGTAGCCAGTGCCACACAACCAGTGGACCCACAAATTTACAACTGGGAAGGAGGGTGGGGTGTGGGCTCCCTGGCCAAGGCCCTGGGAATCCTCCCCACCTGCATCCACTCTGCTGTCCCTCCCCCTTGCAGGTAACCATCTTTTACAAAGGGGAGCTGCCCCTGAGGGTGGCGCCCTCTGGGCATCCGCTAAGGACACCGCCAAAGGACAAAGTGCCGTTGGCAGGCCGTTAGCGGACGGAGGTGACGGAGGTGGCTACCAGGGACCTTGGAGGAACTGTTTGAGGTAATAACTCGCAGGGCGGGGCCCTGTGGGGCGTCGGCTTTCGGCTGGGGCCATTGGCTGGGCCGGGGCACCCAGGAGCCCTTCTGCCGGACGGACACTACATCAGATACCACTGCTGCATCCAAGGACTGTTATGAAGGTCCTTCAGCTGAAGATCTCAAAGCACCGACTATACCACCCTTTGGGGCCTTTCGGGGACTCTAGGGGATTTAGGGGCTTGGTACGTTTGTAAGTTGTATTTTGTTGGGGTTGGAGTGGGATAGGGGTTGTGTTGGGGAAGGGTATATTGAGTGGGGAATTGTTGGGGGGGGTGAGATCTGGCACCAACCCCTGGTGGCAGCAGGGGAAGGTGTGGGAGGTGGGTGGGAGGGTTGGCTTTTTCTTGGAATTAGGTTAAGAAATGAAGGGGTTTTGTTTTGCTGATTTAGCAATGTTTAATTTGATATTTGGATTGTTATTGTATTAGTGTATTGTTGTGGACGATAGGTCCCCCCTCCTGGTGAGAGCAGGAGGGTGGGGGAGGGGGGTTGATGTGCTCCTTCCCTGGTGGCAGCAGGGATGGAGCATATGGAAGGACTGGTATGATATGCTGTAATATTATTGATTTGTTGTATTATATTGAATTTTGTGAGGGAAGAGAGGGGATGGTTAAAAATTAGAAATTATGTTTTGAAATGTTGATATGTCAATTGAGGGGTTATTTAGACTGTGTGGTTTGTGTTGAATTGTAATTGTTATTGTTCTTAGATGCTTTTTGCTTTTGTTGTCAGCCGCCTCGAGTCACCATAGGCGAGAAAGAGCGGGGTACAAATAAAAGTTGAGGAGGAGTAGGAGTAAAGGTATTTGCTGCATTTGTTGATTTGAAACAAGCCTTTGACTCAATAAATAGAGATCACCTGTGGTCTAAGCTTGCAGAGACTAACATTGGGTGTTTTTACACACACATTTCTCCTGTGTGTTTGCTGTTACATCCTGAACGTTCTGTGTGTCTAATTCACTCACCCAGATCTTAAACATCCGGCTCTTTGAACTTCTGCATAGAACTTCTCCCAGAACTTTTGTGTGTAAAAAGTTCTCCTGGTAAATTGCTTTGCTCCAGGCAGCTGTGGTCACTTAGTTTCCATGGCAGCCTGTCACGTCTACAGCTGCAGCTACTTTAGGGTGTCTCAGGGCAGTGTTTGTGTGAACAATGCATGCAGGAACTGCCTCAGGGTCTCGTGTGTGTGTGTGTGTGTGTGTGTGTGTGTGTGTGTGTGTGTGTGTGTGTGTGTGAAAAATGCATCCAGAACTTACTTGGGGACTTGTAAACCCAGAAGATTGAAAAATCCGGTGTGTGTAAAAACTTTAAAGTGTGTGTAAAAATGCCCATTGACAAAAGTCTACTAGTCGTAGTTTATAAGTTGTAGCAGAACATCCAGATGAAAGTCAGACTAACACAAACAGGATCTCTACCCCCTGCCCAATCCCTACAACAAACAGTTTAAAACAAGGGTGTGTCCTTGTGCCATTCTTGTTGTAATTTCTATATAAATGATATAGTGAAAGAAATGACTGGAGATAATTTTCATCCTCTATACCTTAAGGGGAGGCAACTGACAATTTTATTGTATGCGGACAATATGGTCCTTTTGTCTTCTTCTCAGCTAGGAATGAGACACCTGGATGGTGAGGTGGTCCTGCAGGTAGGTGGGGCCCAAGATATTTAGGGCTTTCAAGGTCAGCACCAACACCTTGAATTGTACCCAGAAAACTATCAGCAGCCACTGCAGAGCGCAGAGCACTGATGTAATGTGCTTGCATCGGCCCATCCCAGTGAAGAGACGGGCCACTGCATTTTGCACTAGCAGCAGTTTCTGAACCAGCACCAAGGGTAGCCCTACTTAGAGTGTGTTGCAGTAATCCAGTCTCGAGGTAATAAAAGCATGGATGACTGTGGCCAGATCCGAGTCTGAGACATACAGTTTAAGCCGACGCACCAGATGTAACTGGCAAAATGCCTCCTTCGCCACAGCCATCACCTGGGCATCCAGGCAGAGCTGCGGATCCAGGAGCACCCCCAGACTCCGGGCCTGAGAAACCAAGGGAGGACGTACACCATCAATGATGGGGGCCATCACTCCCTCAGCCCTTCCCATAATCATCACCTCCATCTTGTCAGGATTTAATTTCAGGAGGCTCATCCTCATCCAGTCCCCAACAGCTGATAAACACCGGGTAAGCACTGAGACTGTCGGGCCTGAGTCGGAAGAAAATGAGAGATATAGCTGGGTGTCATCAGCATATCAATGACATCTCACCCCATACTCCATGATGACCTCCCCCAAAGGCTGCATGTACACATTGAACAAGAGAGGGGATAATATGGAACCCTACAGAACCCCACACATGAGGCCCTGGGGGGGAAGGTGAAAACTCCCCAAGCACCACACACTGGGTTCTCCCAGTCAGGAAAGAGCGATACCATTCAAGAACAGTCCTGCTAACCCTGCCCGGTCCTGCAGCCGAGTCACCAACAACTCATGATCAATGGTATCAAATGCAGCCAAGAGATCTAACAGGATCAACAGGGTCGAACGGCCCTGGTCCAATTCACGGGAGAGGTCGTCAACCAATGCCACAAGTGCAGTTTCCATGCTATTACCCGAACGAAAACCCCACTGTGAGGAATCAAGAAAATTGACCCAGTCCAAATGCTCCTGAAGCTGCCAAGCTACCACCCGTTCAATAATCTTCCATAAAAAGGGAAGGTTAGAGACTGGCCAATGGCTGGCCAGGGTGTCAACATCCAAAGATGGCTTTTTGAGCAGGGGCCGCACCACCGCCTCCTTGAGACAGTCCGGCACCCTGGCCTCCCTAAGGGAGGTGTTGATTATCCCCACTAGCAGCGACCTCAATATCTCCCGACAAGCCTTAACTAGCCAGGATGGGCATGGGTCTAGTTCACAACAGGTGGCTCGAACAGTCCCAAGAGCATCCCCCTCATCCAAGGGCAATACAGCCCGAAACTCATCCCACAAAACAGGACAATACAGGGCTTCTACTGCCTCTGACCCATTTCCTGCTAATAAAGTTGCATCAAAACTGTGGTGAATTTAATAAATAATTAGAACAATTTTATCCGCAAAGAAGTCCACAAACAAATCACAGTGAGCATTTGATGATTCTATGTCCAGGCGGAGGGAGGCCGGACTGACCAGCCCCCTCACCACCTGGAACAGCTCTGTTGGGCGGAACTTAGTGGATGCAATGAGGGCAGTAAAGAAAGTCTTCTTTTCTGTCCACATCACAATGGCATAGCTACGTAACCAGTCTCTATGCCACAATCGGTCAACTTCAGTATGCGAGTGACGCCACCATCGCTCTAACTGCCGCCCTTCCCACTTAATCCACCGCAGCTCCCCGGTATACCATGTAGAGCTGCATTGTTGATGATTCAGGAGTGGATGATTTGGAGCCACATGGTCAATGGTCTCCATCAACACGGAATTCCACATGGATATGAGACCATCGAGTGGACAGCCATCGAGGTCAAAGGAAACATCTCGTAGCGCTATCTGGAACCTTTCTGGTTCCATAAGCCTTCTGGGGTGAACCAACTGAACTGTTTCTGCACCCTCTTGGGGGCTGGCATGCACCAGGATACCCACCTGGAGGAGATAATTATCCATCCATGTGGGGAAGTGGGGAGAAGGGGTAGGGCACTCAGGGTACGGGGTAAGGGGGCCCAGAGGGGAACACACACCCACTTGCTTGAGCACCGAAAAGCAGTAAGGCTCAGGTGGAAAAACAAGCCCTCAGGTTGGAATAGGGCTGCCAGGATGGTGAGTCCCCAGCCTATATCATCATTGGGCACTGGGGCAATCACAGGCCTTAATCGCTGCAACCTGCTCGCAGCCACACGGGGAGAAGGGAAGGGGCTGGAGGCGTGAGACACTTGAGGACAGGGGAGGTGAGGAGGGCCCAGGGAGGGGCGAAGGGAGGATAGGGGTCTTGTTCAGGGGACACACCCAGACACCCGTGCTCCCCCGACTCTACTGGAAGACACACTCACCTCAGGAATGCTGGAACTGCAAGTACTCACCCACACACACACACACGCTACTCTCACTCAGTTCAGCCACACAAGGTTAGGTCACTAGTCAATAAGATCCACAGCACACGGCACAAAGGGGGCCAGTCTCACGGGCACACCGCTCTGATCACCAGCAATGCACTTGTCCCAGCAACAGCCTTTTATCCTGTTCCCCCAGGGCATTGCTGAAGCCGCGCTGAGTGGCGCAATGGAGGGGGCGTGGCTGGTTCCAGCGTGGTGTGCGTCTTGGCTCCACCCCCTGGAGCATCGGCGTGCAGCCGGGGCGGCCTGCTGTGTGGAGGCGTGGTTTTCGGGAGTTCCCTGGGCGGAGGCCGGTCTGTGGGGCTAGGGTCTGCGATGTGGGGTGTTGAGGGTGTGGAGATCCCTGTTGAGGGGACTGGTGCTGGCGGGGTTTGGTGGCTGGGCCCACGGGCCCTTGCCTCCTTACAGTCCAAGACAAGGGCTCTGTTGACACTTCCTCCACGAACGGATCTTCAGCCTCAAGGTCTGTGCAAAAGATCATGACCAGGGTATGTGCACATGTGTGGGGCCCACTAATCTCTGAGACAGGCCCATGGTTGCCATGACAATCATGAACTCACGCTCTGCCCCTCCAAGATTGGCGTCGGCATGGATACTGAAGTCCCTCAGAACTATTGTCGCAAGACCACCTCCAGCACCAGCTCGGTCAGTGCAGGCAGGGAGGCTGCTGTACAGGTGGTTGCCTGATATACCAGCAGTATCCCCACTCTGTCTCCGCCCAAATCCAACACCAGATGGAGACCCTCCACACACATGATGGGTTGCACAGGGAATCTCCTCACAGACCAGGTATCCTTAAAAATAATGGCTCCCCACCCCGTCCCTGTAGCCTCCCCCCCCATCCCTGTAGTCGCGACTGATGCTGCACGGAGTACCCAGCTGGAAGAAGGTCAACCAATATAGGCCCTGACTCAGTGTCCAGCCAGGTCTCTATAACGCACATGAGGTCGTCTGTCCGGTCCAGGATCATCTCCCAGACCATGATTGACTTATTAGCCACCAACCTCACATTTACCAGCATCAAACCAAGGTCCAGGGCCCTCTGATCCTCGATCACTTCACTGCCTGTCTGGGGGTCAGTGAGTAGGACAGATATGCAACGTCTGTCCCTCCTCACAGCTCGCACTCGCCTACCAGAAGGACCATAATTCCCCTGGCCCAGAACAGCCCCTATGGCTGCAATGGTCCATCAAGGCCAGCATCCTGTCCTCTGACAGTGACCAATCACAATCGCATAGGTGAAGAACCAACAGTCACAATGGACAATCCATTCCCTGTTGTTCACTCCCAGCTCCCGACAGTAAGAAGTTCATCCCATAAACTATTTGGGTAATAGCCATTAATGGACCTACTCTCTAAGAATTTAGCCAGTCCTTTTTTACACCCAGCTATACTACTGGCCTTGACAACATCCTCTGGCAAAATGTTCCATAGGTTAATTATGCGTTGAGTGAAAAAGTACTTCCTTTTATTTGTTTTAAATCTGCCGGCAGCTAGTTTCATGGCGTGTCCCCTCGTTCTAGTACTGAAGTGAAGAAATCAAAGAAACAAAATGTGATTTTTCTCAAAGGTAATGGGGATGAATTCTGAATCTCATGGTTTCTGTTTCCCAATATGTGGATAAAATATATAAATATGAAATGTTATATTTGTTTCAGCCCCAGGTTTTGTTACTAGTTTCTAAGTTCCTTTTCAAGCTTCCAAGTGAAAACCATTTTTCAATAAGGTTTTCAAGCTTTCCAAGCAAAAGCCATTTTTCAGTCAAAGCGTCAGAACAACTCTTTCTCCCACCAAACCGTCAAACCCCTCCTTCAAAAACTACATCTTCTCTCAGGCATTCTCTAGCTCCTCAGCCCCACGGACAGATGTCTGATGTTTCCTCCACTATCCTTTCACTCAGCATCCTGTTCTAACTAAGCTAACCATCTGTTCACCAGTGACGGCTCAACTTTGTGAATGTATCCCCTTCTCTCCCTATCTTCTTCTGCTCACCCTTCACTCCCCTCCCTTATCTCTCCTAGATTGTAAGCACCTTGGAATACGGACCTGACTTTAATTGATGAATATACAGTGCCAAATACATTGCTGGCACTATACTACTACTACTACTACTACTAAATAATAATTATTGAGATTTTTACTTTTAATTGTCTTGTTGATTGATCTACTTTGTAGCAAAGACAGTGCTGACACTCAGAAGACATGTGTTTTGTTTCTTTATCTGTCATTAACTTGCTGAGTTATCTCAATAAAATCACCTAACCTCTTTGTGCCTTAGTTCCCGCGTTTATAAACTGAGCATTAATTACCTGTGCACCTTTGTAAATAGCTTTGAGACCTGACGAAAAGACAACATTTAATTATTTATTTATTTAATTATTTATTTTACAAATTTTTACCTCACCCTTCCTGCCAAAGCAGCTTGAATGTGGGCTAGAATAGGTTAAAGGCAGAGGCAGAATTGGTGTCCAATAGGTTAAGAGTAGCGAATGAGTAGTTGGTTTATTATTTGCCATTTTCACATTTTTGGGTAGCAGAAGGGCTACCTGAGCACTATCTGTGACCAAAACACAGGGATGTACAACACTTACTTCTTTCATTTTTGTTTTCATTTTCTGGGTTAAAAACCCATCCATTTTTTTTAAAAAAAGAACACACCTCTTTTTGCTTTCGTTGAGTTTCTCATTTTTCAAATATTAATAATAATAATAATTTTAAAATTAAAAATCATTGCACATATGCAAAATGACTGCTGGACTCTTCTTAGTATACACACCCTATTCCAAAATGGCAGAGGCAACATTGCCTTCATTTTGGAAAAGGGAAGCCGTTCTGCACATGAGCGGCAGCCATTTTGAGCATGTTCAATCTGGCTGCCCTTTTCCAAAATGGCGGTGACAATGCCAGCACCATTTTGGAAAAGGAAAGTGCATGCACACAACGGCTGTGGTGGCCATTTGAACATAAACAGTAGGGATGGACAAACGCAGTTCGGCTGTTCGGAGTTCGGACTGAACTTGGTCTGTCCAAACTGAACTCTCAAACGACCGAACAGTTTGGTTGTGTTCAGACGAGTTCAGATGAGTTTGGAGGCAGGAAAAATGTCTTTCCAGGGTCAAAAATTGGTTTCTATTTTGTTTTGGTTTTGGTTTTGATTTTGCTATTTTTGAATGTTCGGCCAAGTTCGGCCAAACCGAACTCGGCTGAACCGAACCGAATGACTGAACATCCGAACATCCAAAAAGCGTTCTGTTTGTCCATCCCGAATAAACAGTGCTTTTAAAAAATAGTTATTTATTTATTTAAAAAAATATATTTTACCTTTTTATTTTTTATTTTCTTATTTTTTAAACAAAAATGAATGAAAGAAGACATGTCATCTGTTTATTCATTTGTTTTTGGAACTTTTGTTACTAAAACGAAGGAGGTTCCATTCGTTTTAGTAACTAAAAAAATTCAAATGGATTGCACATCCCTACCAACATGAGGACTTGCATATCCACTTTTTTGGTATTTCTTTTGGAATCTTTGTTATTTCATTTTTTTTTTAGTTGGTTATGATGATATTTTGGACAATTTGGTATTTCACTTGTATCATGTTCAGAAATTGTATGAGCAATTGTGCTAATATTGCCCAAATGATGTAACAGAGACCACTTTGACCCCACTCCACCCCCCGTGCACGCATATTCTGGCTGGTTGCAACTATCCTGGTTGCAAAGAACTGTTGTTGGAGTTAATGGATAGACTCTGTCTAGGGTTGCACTGAACAGTAAAAAAAAAAATTGCTAGTGTAGCCCACAGAGAGGGTTGGTGCAGAGGCCCCCTCTAGTGGTGTGAGTGGTGACTAACCAAACCACTCACAGGTTCATGCGCCTGCTATTTTTGAAGCTGAGAGACTCGGGTCTTTTGGCTTAGAGGATAGAGGCTCGTGCAGATGGAGCTGTGGTCACCAGTTCTAATCCCCAACCCTGCCAGACCAGACTGGGTTACACTAGTATTTCTGAATTTCCGAGGATCGGCTCCAAGTGTTTGGCTAGCCCTCAGTAACTCGGATGAATACTCGATACTCAGTAAAATACTCGGAAAAATAAAACCAAGTACTGAGTATTTTCCAAGTACCAAGTACTAAGTTCCATTATATAATGCCAGTAAAAGCCATATGTTTCAGGAAAAGCCACACATGTTGCCCATCCAAGGATTTACCCGAGTACCGAGTACTGGCCCAATTCTTCTGTTACTTGGTAAAACTGAGTCCAATACTGAGATACTTGGTAAAAATTGAGTAATTTTGAATTCCAAGTTTCAGCACTAGTTTTGTCCCTTTCTTTGTTTTCTCCGTAACTAGGGTAAAAAAAACACTTCTCTCTAAAGGGGAAAAAATAAAAGTGCTCGCATTTCCCCCCTCCCCCCTAAAATAGGCACCTGTGACTGAATTTTAATTTAGGATCCTGTAGCTTGAGTCATCCTCTGTGACAGAGCTCAAGATTCTCATCTACCTACCCATTGTATATAAATGTACCACAGGTGGTCTAGAAGTAACCATTCCTTTGTTTATAGTCTGATGACATGCAGAAGGAAGATCTCATTGTTAGATTATGTGAAATTTAAATGCATTAGCGGTTAGCTCAACTGAATTTTCATATAAATTAATATTGTTGTATTTTAATAAAGCCACTCCATTTGTGGGATTATGTAGACATCAATCACTTGGGGGTGTCTTGGAACAATTATTGACTTCATGCATCATCTGCTCCTTTTCTTGAAAAATTTGTTGTACTTTTCATAAATACCATATATCACTGATCCATAAAAACACATTGTAAAAGCTTTCTTGACTATCCCGGGCATCATTGTTAGAAGAAACCCCCTGAGTCGATGACATCCTAATATGTGACTATGTAATTAAAATTTTGACATATGCAAAGAGTTGTTAAGTAGATAAAAGAGAATGTATTGTAAATAGAAGTTTAAAGGAGCTGAGCAGATGGTTTACTCGTGAAGATGTATGGGGAGAGCCAACACATTACAAGCAGATGGCTTATCTGTGAACGACAGACAGGGAGAGCGTTTAGTGTTAGGACACAGTGGACAAACCCTCAGTAGTTTCTCCAACACAAAATCCAATATTAAGGTTGGTATATTTAGATATTAGATTTCTTCATTAGCATTTTGGTAAACTGATCAGTGTAAAACACCTATCAGCATTAGAGCTGAAATGGTTATCCACATGGATATTAAAACTGCTGGAATTCTGATAACCAAATGACATCGAGTTTCATTCCAAAGCAGTAACTGTTTATTAACTGATGATTTATCTGCCAATGTTGTTTAACATGTTAGTGTTTTCTCATTTGAACCCCTGTTACTGGCTAGTTTTCTTGTCCATAATTCTTTTTCTTCTTGTCCATAATTCCTTTCCTGCTTACCTTCTGAAAGCCCAGGTCCTCCTATGCCCTCATCAGGATGGTGGACCTTTTAGGTTGGCCCCCTCCCGGAGATTAATGGATCCAACTGGTTTCCAGAACTCTCTGGGGGGTTTACCTACTGACTTTAGCAGCTACTCTGTCAATGACCTGGGTCCTTTGTGGAATGATGTCTTGACCATGGCCATTGACATGGTTGTACCAAGGTGTCTTCTCCCACTGCTGTGGCAGAACAGGTCCCCCTCATATATGGAGGATCTGAGGTGGCTGAAGATGGAGGTTAGGCAGTTGGAGCACAGGTGGCACTTGCCTCATGCTGAAGCCGACCAATTGTGGCATAGGGTAATTTCAGACATGATGGGCCATTTGGCCCACCACGCTGAATCCTGGATCGGGATCTCTCTCAGATCCTGGTCCGTGATGAAGCCAGCTGTCCTTTAGATGTGCCTAAAGCTCCATCATGCTGTGGATTCCCGGAGGGGGCGGAGCTGTGCAGCACGACTTGCAGCCGCACAGCCCCACCCCTCCCACACTCACTCGCCACCCGCCCTTGGGGAGATGAGAGGGCACAGCAGACAATGGGGCTTCTGTGCCTGATCCCATACCACAGTAAGGGCCACAATCTGGGATGGGCCAAAGGTAGCAGATGTAACTTTAGACCCATCCCGGATTGTGGCCAATCTAACCACAGTTCTGGACCTAAGGCTGGCCTCAGGTCCAGAACCATGGTTAGCTTTGACCCCTGCCAGAGATTCACTATGGTGAACATCTGGCAGGGGTCAAACAGACATTCAGGAACTCGTCACCACCACATGGGATTCACTGTGGTGAACGGTGATTTCATAACACCTGAAATTACCCATAGATCGTTTTTGACAGACTATTCCATGGCTTTGAAGGCAGCAAAAAAGCTTTCTCTGGAGGGGCTACTGGGCATGCTTGGGCAGCAGGTCATGGGTGGCTGAGTTCCTGGCAGTTCAAATGCTAAATCAATATATTTGAGAACAAAAGCCTAAACAAAAATCTGAAAAAGTTACATTGGATAAAGAAGGAATGAGCCAGGACAGAAATAAAGAGGCAGATTCAACAATCGACAAATACTACCTCCCCCGATGGAGTATGAGGAAGGCTGAGGACCTAATCAGGGGATCCTGATTCACTTGCACAGGTATTAGAACTATTCAAATCAATAAAAGAGGATCTGGCAATAAGCAATGCAGGTATCTCCTCTATATCAGCTAGTATTGGGGAGCTGAAATCACAAATGAAGGGAGTTAACAAAAGAATAGAGGCCGTGGAGCAATGGATTAGTGACCAAGAAGATCGGGACAACAATATATTGCAGAGAACCACCTGTACTGAGGTAGAAATAACCAATTGAAAGGAAAAAAATAGAAGATTTGGAGAACCGCTCCAGAAGGAATAATTTAAGAATAATGGGGATACCCAATAATGGGCTTGAAAAGGATGGTGTGCGAGACCTGTTGTGGTCAGTCTTTAAAGCAATATTCCCCGACAGGGGAGAATAACATCAAGTCAAGATGGAACGGACACACAGGTCCCTGCGGCCAAAACCTAAAGAGCAGCTCCCCCGCCCCTACCCAGGTGATTATCATCAAATTTCTCCGATTTATGGATAAGGAAGCAATACTGAGAGGGGCCAGAAACAGAAAAGAAATTATATACGAGGGTGCTAAGATTTCAATATTCCCAGACCTTGCATATGAGACAGTGCAGAAAAGGAAAGCATGGAGAGCCCAACTGACAGCATTTAACAAACTGGGGATCAAGGCACAGGTATTCTTCCCAGCAAAGTTCTCATTTGTATATCAAGGGAAAAGGAGATACTTAAACCACAAGAATGAGTTTAAAAAATTGTGGAGAAAAATATGAAGGATATGAGCATGAATACAGTATTAACATGTATGGAAAAAGATAAAGGGGTCAATGAGTGGCTGAGATGAAAAGATTATAGAAATGGTATAAACATGGTAATGGGCTGATAAAGTAATGCAAAGGACATGCAGGTGGTGGAGAACCCCAGTACACGGCACTCCAGAAAGGAGACCTTCTTGTTGGGGAAGTTGTGTTTGCTGGGGGAGGGGGGATTGCAGACAAATATAGGAGATAAGTCAGTTGTTGTAGAGTTATACAATATATTGTAAATGAGTCATAAGTGGAATTATGGGGGGGAAGAGAAGAAAATTAGAAGGGGAAAAAAAATTAAGAGAAGAAAAGGTGACAGAATATGGTTCAATATTAACAATGTACGAAGGACCTATACAAGAGTGAACAAGGGTGCATATGAGAAATATAAAACAAAAATGTGTAGTAAATATTAGAGGTGGGACCCCGGGGCAATTACCGGATACCGGATTTACTGGTTTCCGGTTATCAAAGAACCGGATTCTCGGATTAAATCCGGTATCCGGTACCGGTTTTATTCCATTGATTTCAATGAGGCACTGTGTCCCCATTGAAATCAATGGAATACAATTCCTCCCCCCTCCCCCTCCCAGGCTGCATGGGTGGAAGGGGGGACACCCCCCACCCAC
>QEPC01013578.1:1459266-1490711 GCA_003113815.1 Sphenodon punctatus
GGTGGCCTCAGCGCCGGCTGTGGCTGCTGGCATCAGAGACGCACTAGGCCTTCCGGGGAAACTCGGAAGTTCCCCGGAAGGCCTAGAGCATCTCTGACGCCGGCAGCCACATCCGGCGCTGAGGCTTCCGGACCGCCCACCGCCGCACCCGGAGCTCCGCTGAAGGTACAGTCAACTTGTAGTAGGGGTGATCCCTGGGGGGGGTGGAGGGGTGTTAAACACCCCCCCAGGGATCGGGACTATACTGACCGGCGGCTGCAGGGATGCCGCGGCCGCTGGTGCTGGGGAGGGCTCTTTTTTAAAAAAAAATCCAGCCTGGGCAGGGTGGGTGGGGGTGTCCCCCCTTCCACCCGCGCAGCCTGGACTCGGGGAGTTTTTTTTTTTTTACTTTTTTTGGTGGGACTTTTTACATTGCAGCCATTCATTTAAATGGCTTCAATGTAAAAAATCCGGTACTGGGTATCCGGTAACGGGACCGGATTTCAGATAATGCCAGTACGCCCAGTACCGGCATTATCGGATACCGGATTTACAGGCACGCCCACCCCTAGTAAATATAGAGGTGTCAGAATACAAAAAAGGGAAGGAAATAAAAAGATAAAATAAATGGATAATTGGAAAGGCAGAAATATCCAGCAGGGGAGAGGAGGGAATGGAATTTTTAAAAAAGGGGGGAGGGATGGCAAACATGAAAATTATATCGTTTAATGTTTGTAGGTTAAATAACCCAATTAAGAGAAAGCATGTGTGGAAGCATATAAACAGAAGCCGCCCGCATATATTTGCTATTCAAGAGTCTCACTTGACAAGAAAAGGTAATGTAAGATTTGCTAACAAAAATTATAAGATTTATTATGCTAGCGGAGAAAAAAAATGTGCAGGAGTCTTTATTGGAATATTAAAAACGTAGAATATGCAAACTCTGGAAATAGATAGAGACAAACAGGGTAGAATATTGATGATTAAGGGGAGGATTGAACAGGTAATATACACTATCGTTACAATATATGCCCCCAACAATAACACAAAAGCTTTTTTTGCAGAGGCTATCCCAAAAATACAATGTAAAGTAGAAGGATTAGCAATATTAATGGGAGACTTTAACTCTCCTCTATCTCACGTAGACTTGTTCACAAAAACAAAATTAAATAAATAGCAAGATAAAATTGTGCAGTTAATAGAGGCTTATAAATGAAAAGACATTTGGAGGGTGTATCATCTGAAAGAGCAAAAATTTACATTCTACTCTAACCCGCATAAAATATCAACCAAAATAGATCATATCTTAGTAAACAAGGATATGGCACAAATAAGTGAGAGAGCAAAAATCGAAATTATCCCTTTTTCAGATCGCAATGCAGTAGCACTGGAAATAAAATCTGAATCAATAAAAACAAATGAACAACAAAGCTGGAGGTTATTTTTTTTTTATTTGAGTAGTAAATGGATACAAGAGCAAATTCAAGATAACATTGTGGAGTATGTACAGCAAAATGATAAGTCAGATACATCCCCAACTATACTGTGGGAAGCAGCAAAAGCTGTCTTGAGGGGACAATTTATAACGCTGGGGGCACACCTACAAAAAGAAAAAAATAAAGCACAGATCAGTGAAAAATACCTCCAAATAAAACAATTGGCTAAACAACCTAGAATAAATGCTGAAAAAATAGCTACTTTGAAAAATCAGATAAACTTAATGGAAACAGAAAGGATTATAAGTAAAATTAGATACACTAAGGCATACTATTACGAAAAGGCTAACAAAGCAAGTAGAGTGTTGGCATGGTTAATTAAAAAAAGAGACAAAATATGACCATACCGTTTATCAGAGAAAACCCTACATCACCAATATTAAAAGGGACAGAAATGGAACACTGCTTTGCAGGATACTATACAAAGATCTACCAGACAAGTGAGCCAACTCAGGAAAACATAAATAGTTTTTCAACCAGAATCACACTACCCCAAATCACTAGAGGGCAAAAAGGCTATTTAAATAAGGCAATTTCACTGAAGAAAGTGGAGGCGGCAATTAAAGCACTTCCTAATAACAAAGCAGCTTGCTCAGAGGTGTTTCCAGCTGAATTTTATAAAACTTTTGTGAGACATGTAAGCCCACTACTTACCAATCTGTACAACACACTTATAAAACAGCAGGAAATGCCAAAAACATTTGATGAAGCAAATATTGTGCTATGCCCCAAACCTGGATAAAATACGGAATTATGCAATGGTTATTGCCCCATCTCATTAATCAATGTGGATGAAAAAATCTTTACCAAAATTTTAGCGAATAGACTTATGACAATTATCCCTGACATTATAAGTTTGGATCAAACTGGATTTGTCCCTGGAAGGTTAGGAATTGATAATGTAAGACAAATTATAAACATTATATCCCATATTAAGGAAAAGAAGTTACCATCAACTATAATATCGCTCGATGCGGAGAAGGCCTTCGATATGGTGGAGCACAATTTTTATTTGAAACGATGAAAAGAATAGGCATAGAAGGTCAGTTCCTTCAGTGGGTTAAACTGGTATATAAATCCCCTAGGGTAAAAATAATATTGGGAGGTAAAACTACAGCAGATATTGGGCTAACCAGAGGGACCCAGCAAGGGTGCCCAGTGTCCCCACTGTTATTTAATATCACTATTGTACCCTTAGCAATGTTATGGGGAGGGACTAGGGAAGGGGTAGGACTCAGAGAGGACCGGGTATAGAAACACCACAACACAGAAAGGAGCGTGTGAAAGAGGTAAGCACTAGTTCTACACTGTACAACACACACCTGGGGGCTATGTGCTCTATGTAAGGAAAAACAACCCCACAGGTTCTTAATTGGCCCTAGTGCTCTCAGGTGAAAGCAGGCCAGATCATCATAGGAGTGGAGACAGCACGGCCTGGAACTCAGCCCCCACTCATGCACATGGAGCAGATATAGCACAACACCACCTTTGACCCACACCCCACTTATTCCAAAGGGGTGAAAGAGGGAGAAAAGAGGACGGTACAGTACCAGGTGAGGGAGAGGGGGAATAAGGTCCATGGGTTTCAAGGGAGGGAAGGGGACTGCAATCCACTCATAACAGGAATACAGGTCCAGGGTTCACACAGGATGGCAAGAGGGGAGTGCACCACAACGAAACACTACTCGCTCACACATGCTCTCCCCCACACCACACCCTCCTTCTAGTATCCACACCCTACCACCACTCACTTTGTCCCCCCCCACACACTTCAAGTAATTCTCACAAAGACTCCTCTTCATGCCTTCCTCACTAGGGGCCAGTCTCACAGCTGCGCTGATCACCGGCGCCGCTGTGATGACTGCGCCCCACTCTTAAAGTTCTAACTCCACCCCCTCTGCACCCATATGCATACGGAATGCCGTATGGGATCTGTGGGTCCCGCCTCCCTGCTCAGTGGCGCTACGGGGGAATCCCTTACATGCACATCTTGGCGCAGTCCTGTGTTGTTACTCCCACCGGGGCTTTCCTCCGCTCTGGTTTTCTGCTGCAAGAACCTCTTGCATTTCTTCCTTCTATGGAGCCAAAACCAGCCCCATCTAGGGCGGGACCTGATAAGCAATTGCCATCAGTACACATCAACAAATAAAGGGAATTAAAATGGGAAAAAAAGAGTACAAACTGTCTATGTATGCAGATTATATGTTTTTAAGTCTGTCAGACCTCCCCATTCAGTTCTTAAAATGATTGACACAATTAATCGGTTTGGGAGGGTATCCGGATATAAGATCAATATTGAAAAATATCAAATGCATTTATTCAATGAAGAACAATTAACCCGGGCAGAACTACTTACAGCTACCCCCTTTAAAGTGGAAGAAAATAAAATTAAATATTTAGGGATAAACATTACCAAAAAATGTAATTTAATAAAGATGCTAGTGTTACCTAAATTGCTTTACACATCATTTGTATTACCAATTAGAGTCCCTAAAGAATACTTTGATACAATCAACAAAGCAATTTCCAGAATTATCTTGCATAGAAAAAACCCCGATTGAGAAGAGCTATTATGTATACAGGAAAAGAGAATGGGGGCCTAAATATGCTGGATATAAAACTGTATCATTGGGCTTCGGTCCTTAGGGGAATAAAAGTCTGGTACCATGAGAAAGACAATTCGGATTAGGTAGAATTGGAAAAAGAGGTGTGTAAAGTAAGGAGTTTCATGAATGTATTAACAGATGGCCAAAATATGAAAAGGGGAAGACAGGGTGGGAACATCCATTTGTGGGAATGGCGTTACAAATATGGGAAGCCACCCCAAAAAAAGCTGAAATACTGAAAGACATTTCCCCTTACATACCCATTTTGGGGGAATGGAGCACGCAAGCAGTAATATCGGAAGACACTAAAAAACTTTGGGAAAGGAAAGGGCTAAAATATGCCACACATGTTTGTGGGGGATGAAATACTGATGCTGGACACAATTCAACAGAAATTGGAAACCGTTCCAGACTTCTGGACTTATGCGATGTTACGTAATAAATTCAACAAGTCTACTAAATCCCAAGAAAGATCACTAAAATAGAAAGAGTATTATATGGAGACTCCGGTCAACGACACATCATATCAAGAATATATAAAGTACTTCAAAACATTGTCAACTTACCTGTTGCTGTTTATGTCACGGCATGGGAGGATGATCTACAAGACAAAATTGAGGAGAAAGAAATGAAAGTAATGTGGCAAAATATGCAAAGGTCATCTAAATCCATATCAGTATTAGAGCCACAAATAAAAACAATATATCATATGTATCTTACCCCATATGAATTACACAACATAAATGCAAACTATCCACAGGAGTGTTGGCAGGGATGTGAAGAAGTAGGTACCTGGCTTCATTGCTGGTGGACTTGCCCACATATACTGGCTTTTTGGATGGAAATTTGGCCACAGATTAACAAGATTGCACAAGTTGAAATACCAATTCAGTCGAAGTTTGCATTGTTAGGCATATTCCCGCACCTAAATATAATATAGGAAAGAAAGAAAGCCTGTCAACAAATAAGAATGGCTTCAATACACACAATTGTATGTAATTGGAAATTGAAAAGAAAGCCATTGTATGAAAAAATGGACACAAAGAGTGTGGTTCATGCTTACCATGGAATGGATACAGGCAGAGATACATACGGACTTGGAGGGGTTTTATGCTGTGCAGAAAAATATATGGGACTTGATTCAACAAGACTTAGATGAAGATGAACCTAAAATGTTACTTTGTTTAACTAAAATTTTAATTAGATGTTTAACATCTCAAAATAATAAGTATATGGACCATTGCTCTAACCTACGTCCAAATGCAGGGTTGTTATAATTAGGGATGCTTATGAAAAAAAAAAAAAAAATATTTAGAAAAAAAAAAGAAAAAAGAAAGCTTTCTCTGCTCTCATAACATCTGCAACTAGGTATCGGCAAACAGATCATGGTTCGGGTTCTGTCATTTGATTCTGTCCGGTTCGGTTCACCTATTCGGTTCGGCCGTTTGGTTCAGTCACCGAGTTTGGGTTCGGCCATTCGGTTCGGTCATGTTCAGTTCGGCCATTCAGAAAAAGAATCGTGAGAGCCCATGATCGTGCCGGAAATTCAAGTGCGTGCGGAGCTTGTGTGGGTGAGAGTGTGTGTGTTGTGGCTGGATGGGTGTTCAGTTTTGATTACTGTGTTTTGACTGTGTGGTGTGTGTTGGTTTTGGTTTTGCTTGTTGGTAAGTGTTGGTGGGTGCTGTGTGTTGGCTGTGTTTGTCTGGGGTTTTTTTTAAAAAAAAAATTGAGAAGAAGGTGACTAGTGCCACCACCATTAAACACCAGGCCTGGGGGAAGACCAAGGTGGCGGAGCCGGTAGTGGAGGAAGAGATTCATCCTGCCGCTGCTGCTGGACCTTCGATGGTGGAGGAGGAGCCAGAGCCGGCAGGCACAGGCGGTGCTGCTGCCATTGCTCCCAGGTTTGTAAACTTGTTTTTTTACTTTGAGGACAAGAAACTTAAGGCTCTATCCATTAGGGAAAACTCACTGGCGTGTGGGTGGGTGTGTGGGTGGTGGCATCAGTCAGGCACAAACAGTGGGCATCAGTGGGTAGCAGCGGATGTCTGCCAAAGAGAGAGATGGTACTGTAGTGTGGGGGGCTCTTCCAGCAGTCAGGCATGAGCAGAAGCAACACCCCACCCAAACATCTGCTTACCAGCCATAGCAAGGGTCTCCACTCTCCAGTTGCCATACCTACCTAGCACCCACAAATAAGGGCAGGATTTGCACGTGCCAGCCAGGGTCTTTCCAGTTGCCATCCCTAGTGCCCCAGGGAGGGCAGGATTTGCATGTGCCAGCCAGGGTTCTCCATTTCTATCCCTCCCTAGCAGTACCCCAAGAAGGGCAGGATTTGTACGTACCAGCCAGGGTCTCTCCATTGCCATCCCTCCCTAGCAGCACCCAAGGAGAGCAGGATTTGCATGTACCAGCCAGAGTTTATCCATTTGCCATCCCTAGCATCCCCTAGCACCACAAGGAGGGCAGGATTTGCACATGCCAGCAAGGATCTTACTAGTTGTCATCCCTAGTGCCTCCAGGAGGGCAGGATTTGCACATGCCAGCCAGGGTCACCATCTCCCGTTGCCATCCCTAGCACCCCAAGGAGGGAGGACTGGAGGCATCATCATAAATGTATGATATTACTTAGGTGTCATTTATGTGTTCCTGTTTCAGAGAGGAATCGGATGCCAGCCCCAGCACTGGTGCCACGCCACCATGCAGGACAATGAGGTCGAGGTCGAACTCGCCAGTGCCACCCTCAGACAGTCAACAGACAAGGTCCAATGTCTGGAAGTGGTTTGAAAGCAAGAAAAATATGCCATCTGCAAGGTAAGGCATGGGGGGGTGGAACAACAGGGAATGGATCGCCCAATGCCCTATGACCTGTTAGGAATGGAAGTCCCCTGCAGGGAGAGATTGGCCACCCACCCACTTGGGAAGGAGACAGAATGCAGGCACAGCTTGACACAGACCATTGGTGTGACGCAGTATGGCACTTCTTATGTTCCTATCTTTTTATGTTCTTTAGATCTACTTCAAAAGATTAAGGAGGCAGTGAGAGGGGACCACATCGGGGTTAATCGCCCATATTGAAAAGCTCCATGGCCTGATGGTGATACAGCATGAGGACTCTGGCATGGCCATGGAGCCCGAGCAACAGTGCCAGAAGAAGGAGGGGAAGGCAACCGGCATGTAAGCCCTTACCCCTCCTCCAGACCCAATGTGGAGTCCCCCATGACTTGGGAGTCCGCAAAGGACAAAGCATTTTGAGCGAAGGTGGAGCGACCTACCCAGGACTTTGTGGCTGCCCTAAACGTCCAAGCAACCACCATTGAGAACCGACTGGTTAAACGGTTCCAGGTGGTCAAGTTGTGGGAACAGAAGGTGGAGGCATACGCGGAGTACGTCTCCAAGTACGTATCCACTGAGAGGGCTGACCTGAAGCTATTCCACCAGTTGGTCTCCAACTGGCAGGCGGCCATGGCAGCAGCCGTAGAGCATGCCGTGGAATGCAGATATGAAATGCATGCAGGTGCACCCCCTGCCCCTAGGTCTCCTGCACCACTTATGCCTTTTTCCAAAATTCCATGGGGCAGGCCCAAAGACTGAGTATTTAGTGCATAAGTTTCCTTTCTATTTTAAAATGTTTGGTTTTTGTTTTATAATTTGTTTGTTGTTGTTGTTGTTTTGTTAAGTAAAATTATATTTCTCTTTATTTATTGTTACGAGCTACCTGTCCAGTCTTTTATCCCTCTGTGTTTAAGTTCTGGCTGGCAGGTGGCAGAATCGCATACAGCTTGTCGATCCCTACCAGCAGCACCTGCCACCCCATGTATCGTAGTTATTAATCCAAAGATGTGCTGTGCCAGCAGCAGGGTCTCAACTTGCAGATAGCCCCCCAGGAGGTGCAGGGCTTGTGTTTGTGTGGGTGGGTGTGACAGAGAGAAAGAGAGACAGGTTCCTTGGCAGTGGGCAGCAGGCGGCGGGAGCTGGTGGTCGGAGGGGCTTTTATTTCCAGCAGTTTCAGTGGGCATCCATGGGTGGGTGTGGAGGAGTAGACTGTAGCCTTGGGGGCGGGGGCAGGCTGGCGTGCGGGCACCGGACTTCCAGATGCAGTCGAATGGAATGCAGCCCCCAGTGGCTGGAATGATGGTCCCAGAATCTAGGTGATGGTTCCAGGGATGGGCGGACATGACTGATTCAGTGATAGTGAAATGACAGCCTAAAGCCTATTGGGCACATTTCATGCTATCATGCAATAGGTGGTAGCAGCAGGTACAGGAACGCACACAGGCAGGCAGGCACATATAATACGTTGTTTTATATTCCATCTCATTATGGTAGGTTTGCTGCGTGCTGGATGTGGGCAATGGGTATTGGACGCATGAGCACAGATGGGAATTCTTCCTGGTTCTGGCAGGTGGCAGCCAGGGTAGCTGGATACACCTACCTCTCCTCCTCCAACCCCCATCTCTCTCGGTCTATCGGGGAGCCTCTCTCTCTCCCTCTCCCCCCCTCTTCTTCTTGCCATATAGTGCAGGTGACAGCATGGGTGGGATCGTGTCTGTCTCTCTTTCTAGCAGTGGGGAGACTTTCCCTCTCTCTCTCTCTCTCTCTCTCTCTCATCAGCAACCTTGATGAGCAGACAGACAGCGTAGCATGAGAGGCAGGAAGAAAGGCTGAGGCAGGCTTTGAGCTTGGTGGCAAGCCGGGGTACAGAACCCTTGGCACAGACAGCATACAGGTCAGTCCTGGGAGCCATTTGGCACTAACAGCAGAAGACATTGGTTGCCAGGGTAGAATCCTTGGCACAGACAGCATATAGTCCTGGGGCCGGGCCAATAGCAGCAGCAGACATTGTTTGCCAGGGTACAGAACCCTTGGCACAGACAGCATATAGGCCATGGGGCCATTGGCACTAACAGCAGCAGACATTGGTTGCCAGGGTTGGGCACACTTCATTCAATCAAGCAAAAGGCGGTAACAGCAGGTACAGGAACACACACAGGCAGGCAGGCACATATAATACATTGTGTTAAATTGATATATTCCATCTGATTCTGGTAGGTTTGCTGCTGGACGTGGGCAATGGCCAATGGGCATCGATTGGGCGCATGAGCACAGATGGGAGTTCTTCCTGGTTCTGGCAGGTGGCAGCTTGAGCTGGAAACACCTACCTCTCCCCCTCCAACCCCCATCTCTCTCATTCTAGCGGGGAGCCTATGTCTCTCTCTCTCTCTCTCTCTGACCATATAGTGCAGGTGACAGCATGGGCGGGATCATGTCTGTCTCTCCTTCTAGCAGTGGGGAGACTTTTTCTCTCTGTCTTATTTCTCTGTCTCTCTCTCTCTCTCTCTCTCTTTCACCATGAAAAGCAGGTTGCATAAAGAAAAGGTGGAATGACAGCACCCCGTGAGCGGAATGACAGGGCACAAGAACCCTGAGGGTGAGTCCTGGGCTGGGGCTAGAGTGGAAGCTTCTAGATATTGGACAGCCCTCCCTGCCTGTAACGTAGGCCCCAGAACCCTGTGTGTGGGTCCTGGGGCTAGAGTGGCAGCTTATAGATATTGGCCACAGCCCTTCCTGCCAGTAACATGGCCCCAGAACCCTGGTGGCGGGTCCTGGGGCTGGAGTGGCTGTTTCTTGATGCGGTGGAATGATATTGCCTCTGCACGAGGAATTATGGCCCCAGACCCATGATGGTGGGTCCTGGGACTAGAGTGGCAGCTTCTAGATATTGGCCACAGCTCTCCCTGCCAGTAACTAGACCCCAGAACCCTGGCGGAAGTCCTGGGGCTGGAGTGGCTGTTTCTTGATGCGGTGGAATGACATCTACTCTGTGTGAGGAATGATGGCCCCAGATCCATGATGGTGGGTCCTGGAGCTAGAATTGAAGCTTGTAGGTATTGGCCACAGCCCTCCCTTCCTGTAACATGGCACCAGAACCCTGGAGGCAGGTCCTGGGGCTGGAGTGGCTGTTTCTTGATGCGTTTAATGACATCTCCTCCGTGTGAGGAATGATGGCCCCAGACCCATGATGATGGGTTCTGGGGATATAGTGGCAGCTTCTTGATATTGGCCACAGCCCTCCCTGTTTGTAACTTGGCCCCAGAACCCTGGCGATGGGTCCTGGGGCTGGAGTGGCTGTTGCTTCATGCGGTGGAATGACATTGCCTCTGTGTGAGGAATGAATGCCCCAGACCCATGATGGTGGGTCCTGGGGCTAGAGTGGCAACTTCTGGTATTTGCCACAGCCTCCCTGCCTGTAACTTGGCCCCAGAACCCTGATGGTGGGTTCTGGGGCTGAAATGGCTGTTTCTTGATGCAGTGGAATGACTTCGCCTCTGTGAGAGGAATGACAGGTCTCAGAACCCGTGGCACAGACAGCATGGGTGGCATTGGCAGCAGCATCAGACATTTGTTGTCAGGGAACAGAACCCATGGCACAGACAGCATATAGGATTGGTCTGGGGGCCATTGGCAGCAGCAGACATTGGTTGGCAGTTTACAGAACCCTTGCTACTGATGGCATATAGGCCTGGTCTGGGGGCCTTTGGCACTAGCACCAGCAGACATTTTTTCCAGGGTACAGAACCCTCGCCACAGACAGCATATAGGGCAGCATATTGTCCAGGGGCAGCTCGGGGAATCTCAGCAGCAGAAGGTTCACCTTCAAGAAGAGCAACTGCTCCACCGTCTCAGGTGGTGCGGTTAGAAAATGTCTCCCACTACAGAGAACACCCGCTCGCTGGGGACACTGGTTGGTGGGCAGGACAGTTTACCCTTGGCCACTTTCGACAGGGCTGGCCACACGTTGTCCTTGCCAGCCCAGAAGGCCAAGGGATCACTGCTGGGATCAATACATGGCTCCGCCTCCAGGTAGATCTCCACTGCTGCTAAGGCACCATCATACTCCCTCTGGTAGCTCTGGGTGGGCAACCCCTGTCCCACTGCCCTCAGACATGCTGCTTGCCCTTTTGTGTTGGGCCCCATGCTCCCCAGAGTGGACTGCTGGCACTAGTAGGGGTTCTGCTGCTTCTGCTCATCCTGCTGCAGGTGCTTCTGCTACTGCTAGGGCTGGGGGCAGGAATAGACCCAGATGACTGGAAGGGGTCACTGCTCCCACTCCCACCATCCTCAGGGGTGTCCTACTGCATGGTCCGCTCTGCCTGCCAGACCTTCTGCACCAGCGCACTCTTCCGGAGGCCATAGACTGCTTTCTCATGTGCCATGCTGCTCTTGTTCCTGGGGTCCAGCATGGTTGCCAGGACATATTCCTCCTGGCGCAGGAACTCATCAAAGCGCGCACTCAGCCCCGCCTTCAGCTTCTTTGCCAGGTCAACTGCCTCATCGGATAGGTTCCTGCCCAGAGGGCCACAATCCCTCCCCCTGAGAATCTTGTCCATGCTTCTTTTGAGACTATGGACCAGTGGGGTCACCTGGCTGAGGGTGCCGGTGAAGCTGCTCATGGTCTCTATCATGGCCAGGAACGGTCTCAGGATGAAGACTGTCTGAGCAATCATCTCCCATACTTCCCTGTTGTATGCTGGAGGTGCCTCAATGTCTGTCTCCAGTTCCACCTGATGCACGGTGGCTTTCTGTCAAGAAGCCGCTCAAGCATCAGGAAGGTGGAATTCCACCTGGTGGAGACATCCTGGATGAGGATGTGCACTGGGGACCCTTGCTTGGCCTGTTTCTCCCGGAGGAGCTCGCTGCCCTTCACGCTGTGGTTGAAGAACCCTGCCAGCTTCCTCCGCTGGTCGACCAGTGAGCTAAGGGTGTGCCTGGCCCAATTCCCTTCTCCTGCAATCCAAGATCATCCTTCACCACAAGATGGATGGTGTGCGGTGTAAGGGATGCTTGTGATGCCCCCGTCATGGACTGCCTTGAGTATATTCGCCACATTGTCCATGACCACACACCTCTTGGTCAAGGTGGCACCTGGCGTGACCCACTCCCTCACCATGGTGGCAAAGGCTGCCTCGAGGTTCCTTGAGGTGTGGGAGCTGTACATGATTTGTGCCTGAAGCAGGGCCCACCTATACCCTGCTTCAGGACCCCTCCTGCCACTGCCAAGCGCTGCCTCTGGGTCCTGCCACCAGTGTGCAGTCACTGCCAGGTAGGCATGTTGGGCATTTCGGGTAGACCACAGGTCAGTGGTGAAGTGGACCGTGGCCCCCCCAGCCCCTGCCAGCTGCTCCCTCACTCGCTCCTTCAAAGCCCTGTAGAGCTGTGGCACCACAGTCTGACTCAGGGTGGAATTCCGACTCAGTCCGACTCAGGGTGGTGTGAGAAGGTAGCTTAAATTTGGGGACCAGGAACCCAATCAGCCGCTGGAAGCCCTTGTCCTCCACAATTGAGAAGGACTGCCCATCCAGGGCAATCATCTCGGCCAACAGGTGCTTAACTTTCTCTTGGAAGCCAGTGCCATGGCGCTCTGCCAATGGCCTTGACAGATCCCCCCACCCCAGCTCCTCCATGGTGGACTGACGGTGCTGCTTGGGAGGCTCCTGCTTCTGTTCTGGCCCCGTAGCAGGAGGAATACTGTTCCTGCTGCTAGAGGCAGCACTTGGTGTTGGTGCAGGACGCTTGCCCACTGAAGGAGCCGTGCGCCTGGCCGCTGCAGTCGGGAATCCGCTTGCATCCACTTCCCCTGACTTCCCTCTGAGCAGCAGAGCACTGTGGCATGAATTTAGGTGCCTTGTGATTGCCGTTGTCCCCAGGTTGCTGAGCACCTACTGACGCTTTGCAACCTTTTTGCACACAGTGCACTGCCCCTCTCTGGGATCATCTGCCCATACCTGCTTAAAAAGATCCAAGACTGAGGATTTCTCCCCCCCCCCTCCTTCCTTCTGGTCCGCCCCGGGTGACGCACTGCTGCCAGAGCTGCTGGGAGGGGGAGAACTTGGTGGCTCTGGCAACACAGCTCTGGGAGGAGGCTCAGCCATTGCTTCAGCTCCAGACATCTACTCTGCGGCACTAGCGTCTACCTCTGAGTCACTGTCCGCGATCACGGTACTGGGACCCTGAGGCTAGACTGCCCGTGCCCGCCATGCTGCTGGCACTCTCCCTGTGCCCCCCTCTATAGCCACTAGTGCTGCTGCTACTGCTGCTACTCCTCTCCCTACTGACATTGCCTGTGCTCTGCCTTTAGAAGCCCGGGTGCGATCCACCAGCTCTGGACTGCTGGGGATCGCCTCGGCAGTGGGGGACATTGGTGGGCCTGTAGGAACATTGGAAGCAGCAACAGCACCTGCTCCAGAACCAGCACCAGCAGAGACAGACGCAGTCTCATGTACTGCAGGACTTCCAGTGTCCTCTGTGGCAATGGAGGAAGGCACTGCCAGGAGGTGACGCTGAGACAATGAAGTCTGGGGTCCTAAAGCAGGCCTGCTGAGTTTGGGGCATGGTGATGTGCTCGGGCTACTGCTTCTGCCTGCTTCCGCTCCCCTGGCACAGCCCCTGCCACCTCTAGCACGTGCCCCATTGCCTCCCCTATGGGCAGCAGACCGGTCTCTCCTTCCCATCTCCATTTCTCCCACCAATATAATATGTATATATTGTTTTTTAAAACTTTTATTTATTTTTTACTTAATTTTTTTAATCTAATATTATATCTATATATCTCTACACTAAATCTAACTGCTATTAACTATTCTAAAAACTATTGAACTAAATGGAATATCCTAATAATTAACTACAAAGGCCTTGTCGTACTAACACACTGTATCTCTATCTGTCTGTATAACTGAGCTAACTACTATGTAAATTTATCTAGTAACTATCTATCTAATAACTATCTATCTTTATATACAATATTACACTGGGGGAAACACAAAGAACACAGGGAGGGGTACAAAACTGAAATGAAAATCAATCTAATAATAATTCTACTCTAAATAAATCCAAAACTTAAAACAGGGGAAGGGAATCAGGGATGGAATAAGAGGGAGAGGGAAAGGATTCAATGGAGGGGAGAGGGAGGAAGGAAGATTGAACACAGGGAGGGGTAAAAACAAAAAATAACACTGAAATCTATCTAATCTAAGTTAAATAAATGATAATATGGAGGTAGATGGGTTGGATGGGTGAAATAGGAGGAGATTGGCAATGAATTAGGAAAAGGAAGGAACAAAAACTGCTGGGAGAGGGAGCCTTCAGAAACGCCTGCTGTTCAGGAACAGTGACTAGCTCAGAAGGTGTTGGGAAGTGGGGGAGGCAATCAGTTTTGTTTCATGCTGCGCTCGCCTCACCGCAAGCCCCATTGGCTCCATGTAGCCTAGTCTGTGGCCAATCGCTGACTTCAAAGCCAGTGGTCTGAGACGAAAAGGGAAGGTGATTTGGCAGGCTGGCTGCTACTCCAAGCCTCTCCACCCCTGGTGCCTGGAAGTCTGCTCCTCAGCTGACTTCCCCTCCCTGTCACGTTTTGCCTTCCAGTGACACGATTTTGCCACCCGAACTCCCTTGAACGCAATCCGAACTGAACTAAATGTTTGGTCATTTCAACGTTTGGAATTGAGTTCGGTTCGGTCAGTTTGTGTTCGGATTCGGTCGGCCGAACAGGCTGAGTTCGGGCCGAACTCCGAACTTCCGAACCGCGTTCGCTCATCCCTATCTGCAACGTCTCATCCAGGAGAGCTGTTCCAGATGGTGATAGACCTAATTAATCCAGTCTGCCTCTGCCAAGAAATGGAGTCATTTACGTCTGATGTAATATTTTTAATTTATTAATTACTTTGCAGATAAAATTGCTCATATTCAATATATATTGGATGCTGCCACTTTCATGGCAGAATTGGAGTTTGGGACTATGGAACCTGAGTCCTGTTCTGTTTATTTAGAGCAGTTTCAATTGGTAACATCCACTGATGTGGGGTAGCTGCTTGGAGAAATGAGGACAACCAGTTGTTAACTAGATCTTTGCCCATCCTGGCTGGCAAAAGCCAGCTGGAGGCAGTGGCACTATTGCTGGCTGGGTTGTCAAATAAAAGGTGGTCAATTGACCGGCGTGCCACTCCTAAGTGAAGAGCATTTTTGAAAACCTGTCCACTTCACATAGGTAGTTACCTGAGTACTACTCATCCTTAGACAGAAGCAAGAATGTCTGACGGGACATACCTCTCTCTCCAGGATAGACTACTGAGATGCAACCTGACCCCTCATTGCCCTGGGAAATAGACTACTTACAAAACAAGCAAATCTCCAAGAAGATGGAGGGGACACAAAGCCAACACATTCTCCTGAGAGGCATTTAAACAAAATTACTTGACCCAGGCTTACAAATTATGTAATCCTTGTTTATTCTTCTTTCAGGCAGAAAAGGCAATTTGCTATTGGGAAATGCTGTTTACAACCATGAAAAGTACATTTTGCCATTTAAATAATGCAAACATTTATAGTGAAAGATAAGGAATGCTCCTACTTTAGTAGGATGAGCTAAAAAGCTATAACACTCACCCCTTTTGTATTGAATGATGCAGTATTTCACAATTTTAGTGTAAATGGAGGCAATTTAATTACAATATAATCACAGGTGTAATAAATTTGAGCTATAACCCCCTATATATGTTGGGATAAATGGATGTCCCTCATCTCCTAACCCCCATGTAAAACTGGGTGTTTGGGGGGGGGCGTCTGTGTGATTGCCAGTGAGGATGGGGTGTGGGTGCATTCCTGCACTCCACCCACCTCCACTGATCCCACACACATGGAGGCATTGGGGAAAATGGAAGTGCCTCCATGCGTGGAGATGGGTGGAGGTGGTTGGGCTTCCATGTTGGGCTGACCACCCACTGCAGCCTCCACCCATCCCTCCTCCACCGCGGCTCCTCCCAGGCCTGTGTGAAAAGGACCATAGGGTGTTATGGAACAAAATGAAAAATAAATAACAAAAATGTACAAATTCATCCCATGTTGAAACTAGAGGTCTGCACCAGGGACCCATGTTGTTGTTCATATTTGGTTTTGGTTTTTGTTATTATAATCTTTTGTTTTTGTAAATATTGAAATTTCGTTTTGAGTTTTGCTTTCGTTTTCAATTTCCATTGGTTTCAATAGGAAACACAGTTTCATCTGTAACTTTTTTGTTTTTCATTATATTTGGATGAAACCTGGAAGGTTTGTACATCCAATGGAAGAAAGATTGGATCAAGGAATATGATTGAATAAGCCGTTTATTTATGTTAGTTTGCAAAAATCTGCATATACATTCCTGGCTGTAACATCTTTTCTTCCCTTCTAATGTGGATGAAATTTGGAAAGTTTATACCCCTCCTGAATTTTACTATCTATGCCAACTTTTATAAGGATTGGATAACGGGTCCTGGTGGTATAAGCAATTAACTTATACATGTATGTCTTACTGTAATATCTTTGTAGTCCAACCAGTGTACTTGAAATTTGGCAGGGCTGTATATCACACCTTCAGCATCCTCTCTGACAAATATAATGAAAAGTCCCAATTTTATAAGCCTGCACAGCATATATAGAGAATGAGTCTATGCGAGGGATTATTTTAGGTGTGACTGTTGTATAAGATCTGTTTGTGATGCCAATTGGCCAGCAGAAATGTCAGCCAAATATCCTTATCATGTGCTGTGACCACGCAAAATTCTCTCCCACAGTTCCTACTGGGAAGTTGGAAACATCTGTTTAGAAAAGAGTCAATAGAGATTCTGGGTATTTTCAGATGTTACGAGATCACAGTGAACCACGGTGAATATGCACCTGTGGTCAATGTGTCTCGCACGTCTGTTTGGTGGCCGCCAGATGTTCGCCACGGTCAATCCGCACATGGGGTCAATTTGAACCAAGCTTCCCGGGCTAGCCGAGGGAATGTCCCGGGAAGTGTGGTCAAAAAGATCCCCAGCGGGGACCAAAAAAAAGTAACGTCTGGCCACGTGCCATGGCCCGGGATCACCGGCAGGATCCCGGGTCGTGGCGAATCTGGCTCAACGCAGCGGCCACATTGGCCCTGCCGCCCGCCCGTCTCCCTGGAGGGCGGGCGGAGGGGTGCGTGGAGGGGGCGGGGCCGTGCGGCCGCACGTTGCACCACGCAGCCCCGCCCCCTCCCAGATTCCCCGCTGGGATCCCCCGGCACGTCTGATATGGCGTGACGGGGTGACCCCGGTGGGGAATGAATGGGTTATTTTCGGTACGGGGCCAAGTGGCCCCGTAACGTCTGAAAACACCTTCTGTTGTGTGCTCTGTCACAGTGTTTCAGGATGTGATTGGGATGATAATCACATGCCTGGAATGGAGCACTTTGTACAATTGTCTTGTATTATTATTATTATTATTATTATTATTATTAACAAACATTTATATAGCGCCAGCAGTGTACCTGGCACTTTACAAAGTAATAAAATAGACATGGTCCATGCCCCTAGGGCTTACAATCTGAGAGACAGGAGCTGGGGGAGAGACTTAGGAAGGAGAACAGAGGGAGAGACAAGGGGTCTAACATTCATGAAGATGCAAGGTCTCAAGTGCACGTACTTGGCTTGGTTACGATGAGAATGACAGCAGGCAGGTCCATGTTGCAAGGATAAGGGTAAACCGATCGTAGGTATAGGAATAGTGGCTCAGCAGGATAAAGAGTCAGACAGAGCAGAGCGAAAGAGGTGAGTTTTAAGGAGAGATTTGAAGGTATGAAGGGAGGGGGCAAGGCGGATGTGGACAGGGAGGGAGTTCCAGGCATGGGGGGCAGCAAGTGAGAAGGGACGAAGGCGCTTAGGGGAGCAGGGAAGGCGTGGAAGGGTGAGAGAAGGGACAGAGGAGGAGCGAAGTGCACGGGCTGGAGTATGGAGGGCGATAAGTGCAGAGAGGTAGGGGGGAGCAAGGTTGTGAAGAGCTTTATAGGTGAAGACTAGGAGCTTGTGCAGGATTCGTTCAGGAAGGGGAAGCCAGTGAAGCGAAGAGAGGAGGGGCTGCACATGGTCGAAGCGACTGGCGAGGTAGATGACCCTGGCAGCAGAGTTTTGGACAGAGATGAGGGGAGAAAGGTGAGACCGGGGAAGGCCAGTGAGAAGGAGGTTACAGTAATCGAGGCGAGAGATGACCAGAGCATGAACAAGAGTTTTGGCAGACGAGACAGAGAGAAAAGGGCGAATCTTAGCAATGTTATGGAGGGAGAAGCGACAGGATTTAGCAACAGAGTCAATGTAGGGTTTAAAAGAAAGGGCTGAGTCAAAGATGAAGCCTAGGCTACGGGCTTGGGGGACAGGCAGGATGGTGACTCCATCAATAGTTATTGACAGTGAGGAAGGAGAGGAAGGATGAGGGGGGAAGATAAGGAGTTCAGTTTTAGCCATGTTGAGTTTGAGTTGACGTTGAGACATCCAGGTAGAGATGTCAGAGAGACAGTTGATGAGACGAGCTTGAACAGAGGGAGAGAGAGAGGGAGTAGAGAGATAGAGTTGAGTGTCATCAGCATAGAGGTGGTATTGGAAGCCATGGGAGGCAATGAGTTTGCCTAAGGATGAGGTATAGATCGAGAAGAGGAGAGGGCCAAGAACAGAGCCTTGAGGAACACCAACTGAGAGGGGGAAGGAGGAGGAGGCGGAGTTGGAGAGAGACACATTAAAGGAGCGGTCAGAGAGGTAGGAGGAGAACCAGTTATGGACAGAGCCACAAAAGCCAAGGGAGTGAAGGGAATCCAGCAAGAGTGAGTGGTCAACAGTATCGAAGGCAGCAGAGAGATCAAGGAGGACAAGAATGGAATAGAGACGTTTAGATTTAGCCACCAGAAGATCGTTGGTGATCTTAGCGAGAGCAGTTTCAGTAGAATGAAGGGGGCGGAAGCCAGATTGGAGGGGGTCAAGGGAGGAGTTGGAGGATAGGAAGTCAAGGCAGCGGGAGTAGACAACACGTTCAAGCAGCTTGGAAGCAAAAGGAAGGAGTGAGACAGGACGATAGCTAGAAGGGTCAGAGGGGTCAAGAGTGGACTTTTTGAGAATAGGAGAGACTGTGGCATGTTTGAAGGCAGAAGAGAAAGAGCCAGTAGAGAGGGAGAGGTCTTGTAATTTGGCAGAGATGACAGGGAAGGTGTGGGATACATTCCTCCCAAATGCCTTGTAAACAGGATGGAATATAAACATGTTACAGCCAGAAATGCATGTTCAACTTAATAGCTTATAACATCAGGACCCTTTATCCAATATTTCTGAACTTTGTCAGGATTATTAACCTTGTTAAGGGACATCATCTTTCTAGGTTTCATGAAATTTGGAAGGAAGATAAATAAATTGTAGGCAGGACTGTGTATGCAGCTTTTCTTAAACTCACAACATTTAATTGCATATAAAATCAGCTTCCCTATTCAATATATCTGAAATATGGTACACATCGTGCCCTCCTTTGGAGGTATAATCTCCACAAGTTTCACAGAATTGAATAAGGAAAAAGAAAGGTATATCTAGAAATGCATTTTTAATTTCCCCCCCATTATTTCGGAAAAAAAAATTTGTTTTAGTCCCCCCCCCCATTATTATTAATGTGCTGGGTGTGCAGGGGGCACCATCCATGGCCAGTGGAGGGTGGGGGGACGTGTGTGAAGTTGGTGGTCACCTGTGTGAACACCAAATGTGATGGGTGGGAATGCATGCACGCTCCCACATAACACCCATCTCCACCCATCACACACCCATCTCCCCCCACCTCCACCCACGAAGCCATCCTGAAAACCGGAGGAGCCTCTGTGGGTAGAGGTGGGTGGAGATGGGTATGTGTCCGTGTAAATGGACAAACACCCACCTCGGCAAGACACCCATCCCCTCCACCTCCATCCATGTAAAAAGGCCTTAAAACGAAAAAGAAAATGGAAATTTTCATTTTTGTTATCATAATAATGAAAGCTAATTGCACACCCCTAGTTGAAATCAATTACATAACCCTGGGTGCCTAGCTGCATGAACAGATGTTTACGCTACTGTGTGTTTGTGGCTACTCGGTAGTCTCTTCCCATGACTTCTCCCACCACTAGTCACTTCCCACCACCTCCGGGTGGAGGTAGTGGGCCAGGTAAAGAACTTGGTTGTCATTATCTGTCCATGAAAACCCAGGAGTCAGACATAGTTTGGAAATGCTTTTTTCAATTAAGCAATTTGCATAAGTTATGCCCTTATTTATCCCAGGCTGACCTTGCCACAATGAGCTGTGTCCTGGTGATTACAAGGCTGCATTTGGGTAACCATGATTGTATTATTCCCACCCTGCATTCTCTGCATTGGCTGCCTGTGGAGTGATGGATTGAGTTCTCGAGGTCCCCAGAGTATTTAGGGGGGCTACTATGGAGGGGGAGTTCTTGGTGGCTGCTCCATGGCTGTGGAATTCCTTCCCAGTGGAGGCGCAGGTGGCCCCAGATCTTCCTTTGTTTCAGTGCCAATTTAAGACCTGGCTGTTCCGTCAGGCCTTTGGTGAGGGTGAGTTGTTTAGGGGGTGGGGTGTTTTAATGATGGGGGAGGTGTTGCTCCCCTTTTAATTACTATTTTATCTTGTTGTTTTTGTTGTTTTATATATGTTTTTATTCTTGTAAGCCACCCCAGGCTGCCTGTGGCAGGAGGGGTAGAATACTAAATTTGATGGATAGATAAATAAATAAATAAATTACATATAAGATTGCACTGCTGGTTTTTAGGGCCCTAAACAGTTTAGACCCTGGTTATATAGGCCCTTTATTCAAGACCTACTTTTGGAATCTCACACTATGGGTATCTGTGCTCAGGAAACACCTGCTATTTGGGGGTTCTGTCATCGTGCCTTAAGTCGGTGGGTGATCGGGCTTTTGCTATGGTGGGCCCCTAGGTGTGGAACTCGCTCCCTCTTGATTTTCATCTCAGTTCCTCCCTCAGAGTCCTTCCTTAACTTCAAAAAGCACCTGAAAACATATTTATTTTGTAGGTGCTTTTAGGACCCATTGCTGGTTCCCTTAAGTGTACTCTGTTGTCCTTTTTTCCTTTCCCTCTTTCAAAGTATTTTATTACTATTTAAAATTGTTTTATACTTTTATATTGTTTTATATAATCTGTAAAGTGCTCCAAGTGCCATGCAAGGCAGGGAAATGTTATATAAATAACATTAATTGTTGTTCCGGGAGAGAGAAGCTGGCTCTAGAATAGAGAGGGCTGGCAGTCTCAGAATTAAAGCTGAAATGTGGTACTGCTTTGGGTATCCAAATACCTGGAGATACCGAGCAACTAATTAACCATTTTCTGATTCGAAATAGGAATGGTAGTCCGAAATTTGGCACCAAAAGTCAGAAAATTGAACAAACAGCATTTTGGTCGACTGGGTACCTGTTTGGTTACATGTTCAGGTTAGAGACAGGCCAATAGCTGGCTGGGTACCCAGCATTCATATATTAGCTTCCATTGGTTGATTTTGCATTTGCTTAAGTACCAATTGGGTTGTCTGTGTGATATAAGGGAAGGGCATGGGAGTTGGGCAAAAGCAAAACCCTTGAGCAAATATGGCCATGTTTACATGGACAGGGGTGGGAGGATGGGTGTGCTTGTTAGGTGGGTGGATGGGTGTCCTTTAGACCCTTGTCACACAGACACACTAACACTGATGGGTGTTACATTTTATTATAGATGCTGCAGGGCTGCTGGTGTGCTCTATGAGTGCCCTGAAACATGTATAATAAAATAGAACACCCATTTTATCAGTATTAGAGTGTCTGTGTGAAAAGGGACTCACACACACCTCCACCCATCTCCACTAACGGGGCCTCCTCCAGTTTTCCGGATGGCCCCGTGGGTGGTGATGGGTTTAGATGGGTGTGTGCCAAGAGCACACATGCACAAACACCCACCACCTGTGGTGTTTACACAGGTGCACACCTGGTGCACACCCATTCCCCCACCGACTTCCAGCCTGTTTACATGGACGCCCGCTCCCCCCACACCGCACACCCACCAGAACATCCACCAGTGGGTTGGACATCCGTGTAAAAATGGCCTATGAAAGACATGAAATAATGTAGTATTAATACTATTGAATATTAATATCATGAAAATGGAATCCAGCATTGAATACTGAGGGTCCAAATAACAACCTGAACAGAGTTTCACAACTATGATGACTAGAAAAATGGCTATTTGTTTCTGGAAGTAGGCCTGAAATTACAAATCACAGTGAATGTTGTTTCTGTTCATTCACCTGATGCAGAAACTTACCAGCTTTTCCGCTGTTACCCTGAGGGATTTTGGAGATGCAAATGTGCTAGCTAAGTGCCAGAAAGTGCTGAAAAGTGCCGTGAAAGTTCTGTAAAACCTTCATAAATGTCCTGAAAAGTCCCGGAAAGTGATGAAAAGTGGTGAAAAAGATTAAAAATGTCAGCAAGTGAGAAAATTTATGGGAAATGACAAAAAAACCAACAGGCATTGCTATCAACAATGACAGTATGATGTAATCACTGGAGACTTAAAGAAGTACCAATGAACACTTGCAAGTGCTCCTGGAATTTTGGTATTTCCCTGTAGAACACTTGCTTTCATCTCAGCCCTATCTGAAAGCAAATACATGAACTAAGTTCACAAATTTTTGATAACAAATTTATTTCACCTTTATAGGGTACATTCCCTCTCTCTTAGGGATGTATGAACAGATCGCGGTTTGGTCGTTTGGTTCAGTCGCCGAGTTTGGGTTCAGTCGCTGAGTTCAGTGGTGTTCGGTTTGGTTCGGCCATTTGGAAATAGGTATCACGTGATCCTGTGATCGCATCGGAAACCGGAAACTGGAAATTTGAGTGCGTGCAGAGCTGTGTGGCGAGACAGTGTGTGTGTTGTGGATAGCTGGGTGTTTGGTGTGTTTTGGCTGTGTTTGTGTTGGACTGTGTGTTGGTTTTGGTTTGACTGTTGGTTTGGCTGGTTGGTAGGTGTTGGTGGGTGACTGTTGGTGAGTGCTTGTTTAAAAAACAAGCACTCACCAACAGTAGGTGGAGGTCACCAGTGCCACCCTCAGAAACTGGGCAGACAAGGTTCGATGTCTGGTGGTGGTACGTGAGGCATGAGGATGGTTCTGGAGAATGCAAGGTAAGGCACAGGGGCTGGAACAACAGGGAATTTGTTACCCTATGACCTGTTAGGAAGTCCCCTGCAGAGAGAGATGGGCCACCCACCCTCTTGTGGAGACAGAATGCAGGCAGGGCTTGACAGACCATTGGTATGATGCAGTATGGCACTTCTTATGTTCCTAACTTTTTATGTTCTTTAGGTCTACCATAAAAAGTTCCGGAGGCAGTGCAAGGGGACCACATCAGGGCTGATAGCCCACAGTGAGAAGCTCCATGGACTGACGGTGAGGTGGTAGCCACAGGACTCTGCAGCATCATAATCACCAAAAGAAGGTGGGGGAAGACATGGCAGAAGCAACGCCATGTAAGCCCTTAGTAGTGAGACCTACCTGGCAGTTTGTGTATGGCCTATGGCTGCATGCAGCTACCATGGAGAACCGGCTGGTGGAACAGTTCCAGGTGCTCGAGGTGGAGAGAAAGAAGGTGGAGGCATATGCCCAGTATGTCTCTGCTGAGATGGAATGCCTGGAACTGTACCACCAGTCCGTCTCCAGGTGGCATGCAGCCGTGGCAGAGGCCATGGACTTTGCCCTCCAGAAGGGTTATGAAATGCCGGAGCACGGGGTGCCCACCCCTCAGTCCTGTCCTGCATCCCTTTTGCCTTTCCCCCATGTTCCAGTGGACAGGCCCCAAGACAAGTAGGCTAGACCCCAAAGTTTAAAGTTTTATTTTTTTGTATATATGTTTGGTTTTGGTTTTATACTGTTGCTGTTCTTGTTCTTTAAAAAAATAAAATAATGGTTAAATTTGTTGTTACAAGCTTTGTTAAACTTTCCAATCTTTTATCCCTCTATGCTGAAGTTCTGGGAGGTGGCAGAATCTCATTCAGCTAGTCGATCACAGTGCATTAAGTCTGTGCTTTACATGTATACACATTTAATACAATTATACATTAGAGTGTTAACAATATGAGTGTACATAACATTATACAATTTGTTCTACACAATGCAGTTGTGTACAAACAGACAATGCATTGTGAAAAAATTGTATGTTGTCGAATTATGATAAGAAATTCATGTTTAATAATGGGAAAATGTGAATGTTTAGTTATTGATGAAAATGAATATAAATATATATGGTAAGGAATTAAGTACATATATTACATGTATGTTGATTTTGGTAAAATATTAAATATTGGTCAAATTTTGAAATAATTTCAATGTTTTTTGGTGTTTATGTTTTGTTTCAATGTATGGAGTTAAAGGTTTTTTGAATTGTAATTGTCCAGATTTTTTTGTTTTGTTTTTTATTTGAAATAAACTTTTGTGCATATAAGGTTTTTTAGAACTGTTACGTTTTTTGTTTTGGTTAATATATTTTGTTTTGAGTGCTGCAGGGGTCAAGTGTTGCCAGCATAAGTCCCAAGAAGGGCAAGGCATCCTATGAATTTTGACCTTCCAACATTGTGATTGTGATTCAAGAACCAGGGGGTCAGGTGTTGCTAGTGCAACCGCACAAAAAGGGCAAGGTATACTATGAATCTCGATTTCGTAAGATCTTAATGCAAGGTGCAGTTCAGGGAACAAGTGTTGCCAGCACAAGCCTCAAGAAGGGCAAGGCCTTTCATTTTTCCGAACTATGTGGCTCTATTGGTGGGGTCTGCCCCCCTTTGGCTGCTCAGGTTCGTAGTCTGGGGGTGCTCCTTGACCAACAGCTCTGGCTGGATTGTCAGGTGGAGGCTGTGGTGAGGGGAGCATTTCTGCCTTTTAGCCTTTTTGTTTTTGGTATTTTAATATTTTTAATTGTTTGTAGTATTTTTAAAAGATTTTATAGTTGACTGTGTTGTTTGCCGCCGCGAGCTACCAGTGTGCAGGAGGGTGTGCGATATAAATATTTGTAAAAAAAAAATGTAATAAATTATTGTGACTTACTTCCCCAGGGGTTAGGTGTTGCCAGTGCTAGCTCCAAGAAGGGCAAGGCTTACTATGAATTTTGATTTACCAGGCTTTTGATA
This sequence comes from Sphenodon punctatus, assembly GCA_003113815.1. Classification (NCBI taxonomy): domain Eukaryota; kingdom Metazoa; phylum Chordata; class Lepidosauria; order Sphenodontia; family Sphenodontidae; genus Sphenodon; species Sphenodon punctatus. The sequence goes on from QEPC01013578.1 coordinate 1,484,359, forward strand.
TTGACCTCTAAGGATCAAGTGTGATCTAAGTCAGTTGTCGGGTGAAATGTTCTGATTGCCCGCAGCAGTGCAGGGGTCAAGGTTTTCCAGGACTGTATTTTAGTCCCAGGGACCAAGTGTATTATTTTAAATGTTTTGTCTATGTTTAATTATGTACTATGTATTATTTACTTGTTTGATTGTGCAGTGACTATGGCACAAGCTAAATGCCTATATAAATTTACTTATTTACTTATTCTATCAGTCACTCTACATAGATAGGTTTCCCCCTGTTCTATGGACATACAAATTTTTGGTTTCCACCTGACATTTTCTTTCTTTAGCCATAACCTGTCTTCATGGTGAAATTCCTTCCTATTGCCATCTTCTCCTCTGATTTTCTGACTCAAGCGTTACCTATTACTTTATTCCCTTACTCTACTTGGTGCTACTTGTTTGTTATCATGTAACATAATTTTCTTCTATTTGTCCCTTTATTCTTCAGATGTTGGTAAATTTATCTTCCATTTGCCTGGAGAGGGACTATATGTTTGAGCTACATGTCATTCTCAGAAAGATGAACTTGTTTGACCTCCCCTCTTTCAGTTAAGAGAGAGGCTGGTACATCTGATGTCTTTCATCTTTCTCTCTCTTGTATTCCAGCTCATACTGGTTCTTCTCCTTGATTTCTTTTATCTGCTGGATATCAGACCATACCAGCTGTCCAAGGGAGATGTATTTCAGCAGTACTGTTTGTAGTATGATAGCTAGTGTTGTGTCAGCACAAGCATTGCAAGCTAAATTCTTCAAAAGCTTTATAATAGCTATCAAGATTCACTCTAAATCTTGGTGCACAAGGTCCTTGCAGAGAATTTTCATTTATTTATTTATTTATTTACTCATTTATTACTTTTGGTTAGAGGGGACAGTGGAGAAGAAATCATTTTGAGTATTTTCAAGTTATCCCAGCATAGCAGGCAAAACACTATTTCAGATTATAGATATGAAAGGGATATATTATCCCCTGACAGCTATCGGCCTGTCTTTAACCTTCCCTTTTTAGGGAAGGTTATTGAATGGGTAATGGCTCAGCAGCTACAGGAGCATCTTGACTACATCAGTTATCTTGATCTTTCACAGTCTGGCTTTTGTCCGGGTCATGGCACTGAGATATCACTTGTGGCCTTGGTGGATGACCTGTGCAGAAAAAAGGACCGTGGTCGATCCACCCTATTGGTCCTATTAGATCTATCGGCAGCATTTGATACCATTGACCACAAGATGTTGGTGACACGCCTGCGGGACAGTGCGGGGGTGGGTGGGATCGTTCTTGAATGGTTCCACTCATTCCTGACTGAACTAACTCAGCGGGTGGTACTCAGTGATTTTTTTTCATCTTACCGAGACCTCCTGTGTGGGGTCCCACAGGGTTCAGTTCTGTCCCCTCTCCTGTTCAACGTATACATGCAACTGCTCGGCGAGGTGATCAGAGAGTTTGGGGTGAGGTGTCATCAATATGCTGATGACACCCAACTACCTCTCATTTTCAACCAACCCAGGCCCAGCTCTCTCGGTGCTTATCTGGCAGCTGTGGGGGGAGTGGATGAGAGCTAACTGACTGTGACTGAATCTTGACAAGATGGAGGTGATGTTAGTGGGTAGGTTGGCAGAGGTGACAGCTCCATCGATTGATGGAGTCTGCCCTCCACTGACGTCCCAGGTGCAGGGTGCTCCTCAATGCGCAGCTCCACCTGGATGTCCAGGTGGAGGCTGTGGCAAAGAGTGTCTTCCGCCAGTTACATCTGGTGCGGTGGCTTCAACGTCTGGTTTCGGTTATGGACTTGGCCACGATCATCCATGCTTTTACTACCTCTAGGTTAGACTACTGCGATGCACTCTACGTGGGGCTACCTATGGTGACGGCTCAGAAGCAGCAACTGGCTCAGAATGCGACGACTCAGCTCCTGGTGGGGTTGGGCCACCAGGGGCACATTACACCAGTGCTCCGGTCTCTGCACTGGCTGTCAATAGTGTTCCAGGCTCGATTCAAAGTGTTGGTTTTAACCTATAAATCCTTACAAGGTCTGGACCCTGCTTATTTGCGAGACCACCTCACCCCCCGGGCTTTAGATAGGCCCCTGCAGTCATCTGGGGGTGCCTTGTTGGAGGTCCCCCAGGTTCTCCAGGGGGCCACGCAGAATAGGGCATTCTCGGAGGCCACCCCGCGCCTTTGGAAATCCCTCCCAGTGGGGGAACGGTTGGCCCGAGAACTCCCAGCCTTCTGCAGGAACTGCAAAACCTGGCTGTTCTGTCAGGCATTTGGTGAGGGAGAAGGGTAGGGTGGGGGGTTAGGGAGGGTGGTATGGGGGTGTTTTATGGTTGTCTTATTTTATTGTTGAATTGTGGTTTGGTTTTTTTTAAATTGAATTGAAATGTTTTTAGTATCCGTATTGTTGTTAGCCACTTTGGGCCGCCTCTGGCGGGAGAAAGGGGGATATAAATTTTGAAATAAATAAATAAATAAATAAATAAATAAAATAGTTTTTAAAGAGAAAAACAATTCAATTAGAGCACAGTTTCCCAAAGTTCATGGGGTCCATAGCAAGCAAGCAAGAAAATAAGTGAGAATCTGTCACATTGTGAAATTGGGGAACAAGGCCCTGAGACTTGACTGATAAGCAAAAATCCAGGAACAAAGGCCTTTTAAAAATTGTGCTGCCGAGTGGGGGGTGGGGGTGGGCACACCGGTGGGTAGGGCGTGAACATGCACACGCAACCCCACCTCCTTTTTTCCAGTTTATCTGTGTGGGGGTGTGTGTGTGGATGCATGTTAGGCAGGAGCACGCACACATCCCGCATGTGCCGTGTCCTTCACATGGGTCTCTCCCATGTATGAACATGCACATTTCTGGGAGAGACCCATGTAAAAAGAGCCAAAGAATGGATTTTTCTGGACAGGCCATGCCAGGTTAAACTGGCCTCATTCACTGACAGAGTAACTAGTTTAATGGTGGAGGTGATTTAGCCAAGCAAAAATGATTTTAAGGTGTGACATGATAGTAATCTAAAGGACTGCCATCAAGAAGAAGGCAAAGAATTGTTCTGCATTACTACAAAAATCAGGGCTGGAAATAATGGGCTCAATTTACAAACATTGTAAGTTAAATATCAGGAAATCTTCCTAACAGTAGGAGTTGTGCAGCAATGGGACAAGTTGTCTAGGGAAGATGTTGGCTCTCCATCCCTGGAGGCATTGGACTATGGCTGTTTTCACACAGTGCTGCTGGATGGGGGGATGGGTGTGTGTTGGCGGACAGTGGAGGTAGGTGTGCTCCCTTTCCCACGGGCACACACTCATCTCCACCCACCTCCACCCACGAAGCCGCTCCATTTTGTCGGATGGCTTTGTGGGTGGGTGATGGGTGTGTGCCAGGAGCACCCACTGCCTGTGGTGTTTCCACGGGTGGATGCCTATCCCCCCACTGCACACCTGTCCACACACCCAGTGGAGGTGGTGTCCATGCAAAAATGGCCTAAATGACCTTCAAGGTCCCTTCCAGCTTTTTAATATTTATTTATTTATTTATTTATTTAAAACTTATATCCCGCCCTTCCTGCCCAAAGGCAGCTTGGGGCGGCGAACAACATTAAATAAATCTACAAATTTTAAAACAAATCATAAAAACTCCCCCTCCCTCCCAAACTCTCCCCCCCCACCACCAAAGGCCTGGTGGAACAGCCAGGTCTTACACAGGAGGGTGGGGGCCAACCGAGCCGCCTCCGGAACTGAATTCCACAGCACAGGGGTAGCCACCAAGGCCTAACCACAGCCTCCTTCATGCATTCAGGCACCCTGCCCTCCCGAAGGGAGGCACTGACCACCCCAGCCAGCAATGGCTGCAACGTCTCCTGGCTGGCTTTCACCAGTCAGGACGGGCAAGACTTTAAGATAGGATGATTCTAAACCATACCTCATGACATCCACAGATTTATAAATGAATAACCGAGCACTGCTGGCCCTATGCTCTGCACTTGGCACAAAAATGACATTTTGTCTCCCTGATATTATTACCCCATGCCCTGAGAGCATGACTACCTGGTGATGCTTGGCAATAGAACTGGTAAACCTGTGTGAAGAGCACCCAAGCAAGTATGTGAAGGTAAAATACAGGAAAATAAGACTCTCAAAGAATTTTTCTTTCTTTCTTTCTTTCTTTCTTTCTTTCTTTCTTTCTTTCTTTCTTTCTTTCCAGCCACACCTGGGAAGTGCATGGGGAAGGCTTCACATGGGCAGCTCCTGGTATGGCTGCCTTGTCTACAGAGGTAGAAACCCAGGCCAGTACTGGACACTCTATTTTTTTGTCGGTGCTTTGTGCAGGGACTGGGTGGCCTGTGCATGGGTCATGGGAGCACTCCCAATGCACCACTGTCACATGAGCAGTTGGACACATGGACAGTCAGGGAACAAGTGTGGCTATCTGTCATTTAAAAACATCCTCTGTGTGTGTAGATGTGTATGAGAGAGACCAGGTGAACTGTGTATATATTAATGTGTGTGTCTATCATAGGAGGCAAAGTGGTAAACGGGATACTGGTAAGTGGAAAGTCGGTAAGTAATGAAATGTTACTCGAGATATTACAGAGTACCGAGAGGTTCTCAATTTACGAAGACAGTATCAGGATCTGGGATTTTGATGAGATATTCTGTTTCGGCAAAATTTTGTTTCAGCCCTAGTGTGTATCTCTGGGTAACTCTGTATAAGTGTGTGTGTTTGTGTACATGCAAGTAGTAGAGATATTAGATGTGCAAAATTTATCTCGTGGGTCTTGGCCATACAAAGATCTTGATTTGTAGCTCTTTGGCTTGGGAAAATTGGCCTCCCCTTTAATAGAATAATGAAAACATAAAAATTATGTATGAAAAATTACCTAAGTGGTCAGGGAAATTTAGTTATATGCAAAAGAAGACCGTGACAGATTTTATTTATTTATATATATATATTAGAAATTAAATATACCAAGTAGTTATCCCTTAATAGGATGGAGTTATCTGTGGGGAAATAGCCCCCTGACACAAGCAATATTTTTGTATACATTTGCGTTTGGCTTTGGAGAACAAACATTTATTGTGGCTGTCCGTTCACCTTAGTGACATTTTTTTTTTTTTTTGGCAGAAGAAAGATATTGGCTATATTCAGACTTAAGAACAAAGTACAGCAGTGCAGAAATTGGCAAAGCAAGACTGAAGAAAGAGAAGTGGCTGAATTAAATCAAGTGTCCCTAACATGAACTGGACACAAGGGTGTAATAGACTAAAAATAACGAAATGATTCCTCCTCTTCTTTTCTTTTTCATCATCTCTTTTCTAGGCCTGACATCCTCAAAGATGTCATTGCTTAAGAAGTCTGCTTTTTTGTTGAAGATTCTTATACGACACTTAGATGTCAATGGAAGCTTCTTTACAGGACAAGGGGAGGACATAAGGTAATGTTCGTTCCTTGAGCTATAACCACGATGGGCAGAAGCTCAGGAAGCAAAGAATTCTCTGCAGAGCGATGGTATTTTTATTATGATGACAGCAATATGCCTGGCATTGGACAGCCATGACTAGAGATTAGAGCTGAGATGAGCAAAAATGGGTATAAATATCAATCGAATCTGCATTACTCATTTCGACTCAAAGTTTCTGGGTACTTTTTGGATACCCAGAATGGTATTCAATTGGGTACCCAAAGAATCAAAATACCATTTTGGCCCAATTTTTGGACTTCCAGTCCCCGATTTCTGAAACATTTTGGATGTTTTTTCTGAGTATGGGGAGGTAATTTGGGGTGCCCAAAAGCTAAAACCAAACATTTTAGTTGTTCAGGTGCTCAAAAGGTATTTGCGTACTTATCCGGATACCTAGAACACTACTCAAATTTGTGGGTATTATCCATAGATACCAAATCAGGTATCCATTTCAACTCTACTAGAGATAAATTCCTGTGCCAAAGGGATTGCAATCTAGGATACACAAGGGAAAGGAGATAAGTCACAGGAGAACACGGGAGTGACAGGGATATGTTTATGAAGCTGAGACTCTTCAGGCACACTTCCTTAACTTAGGGTGATGATAAACATGACGGGAGCCTTTTATGGCCCGCTATGGCCTGCCAAGGCTAGAGACACTCCGTCACATTTATTAACAGGCTGTTATGTATCAATTAGGCAATATTGACCATGATCAGAGACACAAGCAGGATCAGGTTTGGACAACTCAGTTCAGGTTCTTCAGCCACAGGTCTCAGGCTGACACTATCCAACTAGGCCCATGAGAATAAAGTTGTCAAAATCACTTTCTAAGCAGAAAATGTATTTCCAAGGCCACAATA
>QEPC01013578.1:1493781-1507951 GCA_003113815.1 Sphenodon punctatus
TCTCGGACTGTGCCTCTGACACGTAAGATATCATGGGTTACTGGGGTTTGTAACTGAGAACACTGCCATGTCCAGATGTTAAGTGTCTATTCAATAAAACTGAGTTGTACCTCTATACTTTGGCTTGTTAATTGCAACCTTCGATCCCGTTTGGGTAAATTGAGGCACGCCACCTCATTTATTCATTTCAAGGCCACCTGATGTAGCCCAGATGTGGTCCCCCAGATGATTATATGCTCACAGCCCAGGCCAAGAGCTTCCCAGAAAGGCCAATCTGGGTCCGCATGTCTGTTAGCAGCCCTATCACCTGCTGTGGATCAGGGGCTGCCATGGCTTCCCATCATGGTGGAGAGAGGGGACATGGGGGAATACTGGGGTGGGCCTGCCTGACACACATCTGTTCTGTTCCCCCACCGGGGGAGTGCGGGGGAGGGCCACACATGTGAACAATAGCCCCGGTGGCCATTGTGCACATACACAGTGATTTCTTTTAAATTTATATTTATTTTTATTGGTCGCAATCCCAAACCCCATCTGCACAGAATCCATGTAGGATACACTCAGGATCCATGTGAATTCCATGCAGCAGCGTGTCTCCGCTATGGACTTGTGTGTGGTTTTTTGCACATGTGTGCATGCAGGGGTTGCACGGGGGTTCCACGGGCCATGGGACTGATCCCACTGTTTTGTTTTGTGTGCCCTGACCTGACCCTGCAATAGAGGTCAACAGTTACAAGGAGAGAATGGGAATTGTGACACGTAAGATGGCATTATTTATTTATTTATTTATTTATTTATCTATCCTCATCTTTATTTATTTACACCATTTATATCCCACCTCTCCTGCCTAGGCAGCTCGAAGTGGCTTACAAAAATCAAAATATTTACAAATATACATAAAATTTATAAAATACATTAAATGGTGGCATAAAAGAAAATAAAAAACCCATCCCCCCCTTCACCCACCTCCCTCACCAAAGACTTGGTGGAACAGCCAGGTCTGGCACTGCCAACGAAATGAGGCAAGACTGTGAGATTATAGGAATCATCAGTGAGATGTCTACATTGGTGAGACTGATCCCAGACCCCGCAGAGCCTATGTGCATGCATACATGCACGTGGGATCCACAGGGCTCCATTTGCCCGCAATAGGAATGTGCATGGGTTGCGCGCGGCTCTGTGCACAATCCACAGTGTTTGAGACTGGGCTCACTGATGGGAAGTGAAACCTTAATAGAAGAGATAGGTTTTTGAAGAATGAAAGAGAGGGATTTGCATGTATAGGAGACAGATTAACCAAAGAGATGTAGATTATTAGAGAGCAAGAGACTCTGGAAGATGGTGGCAGAGGAGGAGCAAAGTTCCCATAGGGGAACATAGTAAGAAATTAGGACAAAAGATAAGGAGGAGCAAGGTCAAGCAGAACCTTGAAGATGGGGATGAGAAATTTTTGGTGGATGCAAAGTGGGAGAGGGAGCAAATGGAAGGAACAAAGGAGGGGTTAAACATAATCAAAGTGAAGGGTGAGTTGGATGACCTTGGCTTCAGAGTATTGAACAGAACTGAAAGTGCCAAAGTGAGACAAGGAAAGGCCAGTAAGAATGATGTTAAGGCAGGAAATTATTTTATTTATGTATTTATTTATTTATTTTATTTTATTTTATTTTATTTTAATTTATTTTATTTTTAAAAAAATGTTACCTCACCCCTCCTGCCACAGACAGCTCAGAGCAGCTTACAATAATTAAAAACATCAAGATAAAAACATCATAAAAGGAGGAAAAAATAACATCCCACCCCAATATTCAATATTCCCCACTACCACCACTACCCATCTCCCCCGCCAAATGCCTGTCGGAACAGCCAGGTCTTACAACTTCTCAGAAAGGAGGAAAGATCCGGGGCCAATCAGACCTCCACTGGAAGGGAGTTCCACAGCTGTGGTGCGGCCACTGAGAATGCCCTCCCCTGTGTGGCCCCCCAAAAAACTCATGGAACCTCAAGCAGGGCACCTCCGGATTACTGCAAGGGCAGGTCCAGGACCCAGGGAGTGAGGTGATTTCACAGATAGGTAGGACCCAGGCCATTTAGGGCTTTATAGACAAAGACCAACACATTGAATTGGGTCCAGAAAACCACCGGCAGCCAGTGCAGAGAACGGAGCACTGGTGTAATGTGCTACCGGTGACCCAGTCCCACTAGGAGATGGGCTGCCGCATTCTGCACCAACTTCAATTTCCGAGCCGTCACCATGGATAGCCCCACGTAGAGTGCATTACAATAGTCTTATCGAGAGGTGATGAAAGCATGAATGACAATGGCCACATCAGTGTATGAAACAAATGGCTGAAGCCGTCGCACCAGATCTAATTGGTGGAAAGCACTCCTCACCACAGCCTCCACCTGGAAATCCAGGTCAATCTGCGGATCAAGGAGCACCCCCAGACGCTGTACCTGGGAGACCAATGGAGGGCAGACCCCATCAATAATGGGGGTCGCCAATTCCATCGCCTTACCCATAACATCACCTCCATCTTTTCAGGATTCAGCTTCAGTTGATTAGCCCTCATCCAAAGTCCCACAGCTGCCAAGCACCAAGTAAGCACCGAGACTGCTGGGCCTGGAGACTGCTGGGCCTGGATGTGTTAAAAAAGAGAGGTACAGCTGGGTGTCATCAGAATATTGATGGCACTGCACACCAAACCCCCTAATAACCTCATTGAGTGGTTGCATATACACATTGAACAAGAGAGGGGACAAAATAGAATCCTGCAGGACTCCACACAAGAGGTCTCAGTATGATGAAAAGTTATCCCCAAGCACCACCCGCTGGGTTATTCCTGTCAGGAAAGAGAGGAACCATTCAAAAACAGTCCCGCCCATCCCTGCACAGTCCCTCAGGTGCATCCCCATCATCGCATGATCAATGGTATCAAACGGAGCAAACAGATCTAACAAAATCAACAGGGTCGAACGACCCCGATCCAATTCCCCGTGAAGGTCGTCTACCAAAGCCACAATCACAGTCTCAGTGCTGTGCCCCGCCATCCCCGGATAGAAGCTGGACTGAGAGGGGTCAAGAAAACCAATGTGATCAAGCTGCCCCTACAGCTGACGAGCCACTACCCATTCAATACCTTCACTAAAATGGGAAGGTTAGAAACAGGCTGATAGCTGCCAGGGAAGTCAAAGTCAAGGAATGGTTTCTTTTGCAGAGGTCACATCACAACCTCCTTGAGACAGCCTGACACTCTGCCCTCCCGCAGGGAGGCGTTGAAACATTCCAGCCAGCATGGGCGAGAGTTTTGGAAGAGGAAGCAGTAAGGAAGGGCCAGAATTTTATGATGTTATTCAGGGGGAAGCAACAGGCCTTAAAAACAGACTGAGCATGAGGTCAAAAGGAGAAGGACGAATTAAAAATAAATCCCAGCCTATAGGTTTGGGGAGTGGGCTAGATGGTTTGTGACACCATCAGTGGAGAGGAGACAGAGAGTGAAGAGGGATATGACGTTGTTTTTTGGAGCGATGAGGTTGGAGCTCAGTCATGGACATGTTGTTTTTGCGAGGGCAGTGAGACATCCAAGCAGAGATATTAGAAATTGTTTGTGATTTGAGATGAGGTGGAGGAGGAGAAGGTGAAAATGAATGCAGTTGGGGGTCATCACCATACAGGTAATTGTGGAAGCTGGGAGATGCTATGGGGACAATCCGGCAGCCTGCGTATGCCGACTCTGGCACACGGTGCTCAAGCAGAAGTGCATGCTCAGATGTGCACGTGGTGCCACATGTGCAGCACTGCCGCACTGGGCAAAAGTGAAAGCCTGGCCTACGTGACCCACCCTGTGCAGCTGCACTACACAAAGGGCACCACATGCATGTCTGAGTGCGCATGTTCTAGCTGTGTGCCGTGTGCTGGGGTCAGCATACACAGACCACTGGATTGTCCCCTGAGTTTACCCAGGTGTAGAGCGTAAAGAGAGAAGAGAGGTGGGCCTACGTCAGAGCCCTGAAGAACACCAAGTGAGCTGTAGAGATGGGCGAATGCGGTTCAGAAGTTTGAAGTTCGGCCTGAACTCGGCCTGTTCGGACGACTGAACCAAACTTCTGAACACGAACTGGCCGAACCGAACTCAATTCTGAACGCCAAAATGACCGAACAGTTCGGTCAGTTCGGATCGTGTTCGGGTGGCAAAAAAAGGTTCACTGTAAGGCCAAACGTGACAGGGAGGGGTAGTACTAGTCACTGAGGAGCAGACTTCCAGGCACCAGGGGTGGAGAGGCTTGTAAGAAATGAAACTATCTGCCTCCCCCTTTCCCAACACCTTCTGAGCTAGTCACTGTTCCTGAACAGCAGGCGTTGAGTAGGATTATTAGATTGCTTTAAGTTTCATTTCAGTTTTGTACTGAAATGAAACTTAAACCTTAAACTGAAACCTTGTGTTTGTGATTTCCCCCCATCCCATATATAGAGAGATAGAGAGACATAGATATAGAGAGATAGAGAGATAGGTTAGGGATAGCAGTTGTAGGAGCTAGCTTAGTGATAGAGATAGTGTTAGTGATTTAGTTTTAGTGTTTGTAGGAGTAGGCCTGTGTACTTATTAGATAATTCATTTAGTTCATAGCATTTAGAATAGTTAATAGCAGTTAGATTTAGTGTAGATAGATATATATAATATTAGATTTAAAAAAAACATATTAAAAACCAAATAAAAAACAAAAGAAAACCATATAAAACCCAATATATATATATATATATATATATATATATATATATATATATATATAAAAACCAACAAAAACACCCATAACATTTCCCGAACTGCTGAACCGAATGCAGCCGAACCGAACGGATGAACCGAACGCAGCCGAACCGAACGCAGCTGAACCCGAACTGTGATCTGTTTGTCCATCCCTAGTGAGCAGGGAAAGAAGGCATAGAACTGAAGCTGAGAGATAGTGACTTGCACAAAACCATCTAGTGACTTCTTGGCTAGAATAAGATGATCTCCAACTCCCCTTCTGTAAAATCAGAACAATAATGACCTGCCTCAGTGGTTGATTCAAAAGATGAATTAACTAAGGATTGTGAAGCACTTTGAACACTTAAATTGTTATATAAATGGTAACTTAATCATACTACTACTACTATTAATAATTTTATTGTACCAACTTTTGTTAGTGGGTTTGTGCAAACTTAGAGACTGCCCTTCCTCAATCATCAAAGGGAAAGTCACTTTCCTGACTCCTAAGCATGAATAACTAAAAGCTAACTTGTGTGAAGGAAGTCCATGGAGACAAAAAAGAGAGGAATTCTCACACTTGTCTTCTCTGCATCTCTTTTGCAATGTTCCAGAGTAAAAAAGTATGTATAGAAGAGAACCTAATAGTCCCTTTCCCAACCTCCTCTAATGCTGTAGGTCTCATCCATGGTTCTTCTTCAGCCCCAACTGAGGACCTTCTCTACAATTCCCAAACCGGTGATCTTTCCCATGTATTTTCCCGCTTTTTTACACTTATTGACGATGACAGTGGATCTCAAGTTGTATGGTATTTTTCCCTGCAACAGAGTAAATTTCATCCTAACAGAACTGAGTCAACAAAACTACCTATTTTCAGTGTGAATGGATCCAGAAGCACTCTAAGGCTGAACCTGATTGACCAGAGGGGGCCAGACTTCATCAATAAGAGGAGTCCCAACCTCCTCCAGGTGACAAGACTGGCCAACCATCATCACCTCAGTCTTGTCTGAATTCAAGTTCAATTAGCTCACCCTCATCCCCAGTCCCCAATAGCAGCCAGGACCAAGACCACGGGACTTGGGGCAGATGAAAAGAAGATGTACAGCTGGGTGTCATCAGCATACTGATGGCACAACATGCAAGACCTCCAAATGAAGTCCTCCGCACAGGGGAGGTCTTGACCTCACCCATCAGTCTCATTAACATGTTGAACAAGAGGGGGTAGAGAATGGAACCCTGTGGGACCACACAGGAGAGGTCTTGGACAGAAAACAAGCAATCACCCGTCACCACTCTCTGGGAAACCCCCAACAGGAAGGTGCAGAACCACTCAAGAGCAGTCCTGCACACTCCTGACAGGTCCCACAGTTATGTCCACAACACCTCATGATCAACTGTATAAAAGTCCACTGAAAGATCTAACAGGATCAACTGCACAGAATTCCCCTTGTCAATTTCCAGGCAAAGGTCATCAATGATCATCGAATAGAACCTTCGTCCCATGTGACGTCTCAAGATTTTCAACATGGCACACCTCTGTAGAACAGCTACTGTAAACTTCTCTATGGGAAGGAGAGTGGCCTTGTGGGCTCTTTCATAATGGCAGGCAGGCCATGACGTCACAGCAGCACTACCATTTTGAGAATGGTAGTGCCTAGTGAAAGGGAGGTAGAACCATTGCCACTAAGTGTGCGAAAGGGACTCACGTCTTACTCTGTCATGCATGTGAGTGAAGCTACGTGCACCAAGCAGAAGTCTATGCACAGTAGAAAGTGGGGAGGCAACCTGAAACTGACAGACCCTTGGCTGATCCTGAAGAAAACTCACTTCAGGCAGAGTTGGCTAGAGATGGTGAGTGTGATTTCTCCATTGCTCCCAAAAGTAATCGATGGAGACAAAGTAGTTTAGATAAGCGAAGCTGCCAGACCACAGAGAATAGCTTCTTTTATTCAAACTGACAAATTCTATTTATTATTCAGACACCATAACTACTAACTGAACCGACACCAGGAAGAACCTTGAATGATGAGGTGTAAGAGTAATTGAAGTACAATGCCGAGGAACACTAAATGATCAGCATGAGGACACTAAAAGTCAGCCTTGCAAGCTGCAATCTGAACAAAAAGGGGAAAAAAGAAAGATAGGCTCTACTTTACGGGCAAATTGAGCTGGATGAAAGCTGAAATCATAGAGAGGAGGAACGACAAGCATGTAGTGGCAATTTTAACAATAAAGCAAATTACTAGAGGAGAGAGATTTTTTTGGAGTACATGGTCTGTTTGCAGCAAAAAGTCATTACCACTACCAAAAAATAAAGTAAGAGCAGCAAATAAAACTAGGTACTTGAACATATCACAAAGGAATGTTGGGCTTTACTTGTGTCAGGCAGCCTTCAGGTTAAGACAACACTTCCTTCTCGATGATATGATTAAAGAAGAAATTGGATATGCCTATCTCTAACATCGGCCAACACCCAAAGCTTCTGCAAAGACTCAAGAAAAAAGACCTTCACACCAGGAAAATATGGATCTAGAAATGTACGCTATTTTCGTTCTAACTTGGAGACAAAGGACAACCTCATCATGGAAGATCTTGGAGTAATTGTGGACAATTCATTGAAAACATAAGCTCAATTTCTGGCAGGACTCAAAATGACCAACAGATTGTTAGAAATTAATCAGAAAGTGACAGAGAATAAAACAGAAAATAACACATAAATCCATGGTGTGGCTGTACCTTGAGTACTGTGTGCAGTTCTGCCCACCCCATTTCAAGAAGGACATAGTCTAACTGGAAAAGGTCAGAGATGGGGAAAAAAAAAAAAAAGATCATAGAATCATATAGTTGGAAGGTACGATAGATGTCATCTAGTCCAACTCCCTGCTCAACACAGGAAATCTGCAGCTACAGCATCCCTGACACATGGCTGTCCACCCTCAGTTTAAAAACCTCCAGTGAAGGAGAGTCCACCACCTCCCTAGATAATTTGTTCCACTGTCGAACAAGGATCAAAGGATAGCTTGGGTATTACCATTTTGACTTGAGGATCAGAGTTTGGATCTCTGGAAACTCAGTCTTATCCTGCTTATTTGGAATGTTTTCCAATTGCTATCACTCCGCCAATGTGGGGGAGGTGCTTAGATTACTGAGGGCAACCAGTAATTAGATCCTTGCCATTCTGGCTGGTGAAAGCCAGCTGGCAGATATTGGGGCCATTGCTGGTGTGGTTTTTCAATAGACAGGGTGTTAGACACCCTTAAAATAACGATTTTCCAGCCCCTACTTAAGAAACCACTTTTGGACGCTGACTCCTCAGCCAATTATCAGCCTGTTTTTAACCTTTCATTTTTATAGGAGGTTATTGAATGGGTGGTTCCAGGCTCATCTCCATTCTATCAGATTCTTGGACCTGTTTCACTTAAGTTTTTATCCTTGGTATGGCATGGAGACTGCACTTCTGGCCTTGGTGCCTAAATGCTCTGGGCCTAGAGATTGATAATTTATTTATTTATTATTTATTTCTGTGCATTTATTGGCCACCCCCTCATGCCCACGGCATCCTGGGGCAGCTCAAAACAGATAAAACAATAATAAAACTCATAAAAACATAGCAATAAAAACAATTTAAAAGAGTGACCCCCCCCAACTTTTACTATAAACCCCTCCCCCCACACCCCAAACCTATCCTCCCCTCCCCTCCCCTCCCAAGGCCTGGGTGAACAGCCAGGTCATAGAGGCTCGATGAAATGCCATCAGACCCGGGGCCAAGCGAGCTTCCTCCGGTAGGGAGTTCCAAAGTCACAGCCCAGCCACCGCGAATGCCCTCTCAATTGTGGCCCCCCATTTAACATGGGGGACCTCCAAGAAGGTGCCCCCAGCAGACCGCAGGGATCACCCCGAGGCACGGAAGATGAGGCGGTCCCCAAGGTATGAGGGGCCCAGATGGTGCATGGCTTTATAGATCAACACCAACACCTTGAATCTGGCTCCGTACGCTATAGGCAGTCAGTGCAGAGTGTGGAGCACAGGTGTTATATGCTCCCGCCTCCTCGTCCCTGTGAGGAGACAGGCTGCCACATTCTGCATCAGCTGCAGCCTCCAAACCAGAACCAAGGGAAGACCCACATAAAGGACATTATAGTAGTCCAGCCTTGAGGGGATTAAGGCGTGAATAAGAGTGGCCAGGTCGGGCCCGGAAATGTATGGGTGCAGCCTCCGTACTAGATACAGCTGGCGGAAGGCAGCTTTAGCCACCGCCTCCACCTGCTGATCCAGCTGGAGGCCCGAATCCAACACCACCCCCAGACTCTGAACCTGTTGGGCTACAGGAGGGCACACACCACCCCATCAGAGGAGCCAGCACCTCCCTCACCCTACCCACCACCATCACCTCCATCTTATCAGGATTGAGCTTCAGTCTGCTCTGCCGCATCCAATCTGCCACAGCCTCCAAACATTGGGAAAGCAACGAGACGGCAGGGCCTGGGTCAGTTGAGTCTCATCAGAATTTTGGTGACACAGCACCCCGAACCCTCTCACGATCTCCCCCAGGGGCTGCAGATACACATTAAACAAAAGCAGAGACAGGATTGAACCCTGAGGAATGCCACAAGTCAAGACCCGGGGGCTCAATGTTTCAGTCCGCAGCACCACCCGCTGGCTTCTCCCCGAGAGGAATGAGCGGAAACACCCAAGGACAGTCCCGTCCAGACTCCCCAGGTCTCACAGGCGTCTCAGCAGCAGCCCATGGTCCACGGTATAAAAAGCAGCAAAGAGATCTAGTAGGATCAAGAATGTAGAACATTCTGCATCCTTCTCCCGGCAGAGATTGTCCACCAAAGCCACCATCGCCGTCTCAATACCATAGCCGGCGTGGAACCTAGACTTAAAAGGATCAAGGAAACTGATACTGTCCAGATGCACCGGGAGCTTCAGAGCCACTGCCCATTCAATAAGCTTCCCTAAAAAGGGAAGATTAGAGACAGGGCAGTAACTGGTGAGTGTGTCCACATCCAGTGAAGGCTTCTTCAGCAGGGGGCGCACCACAGCCTCCTTGAGACTGGACGACAACCTCCCCTGCCAAGGGGGCGCATTAACCATCCTCGCCAGCACCGATCCCAATGTCTCCCTTGAGGCTTTCACCAGTCAGAATGGGCACAGATCTAGTTCACAACTTGTGGCTTGAACAGACCCCAGGACATCCACCGCATCGGTCGGTGTCACTTCCTGAAACTCCTCCCAGAAAGATCAGCCAGACAGTGCCTTCATAACCTCATGCTCCTCACCTACTGCATCCAATCTGGTGTCAAAGTTACTCTGGATTTGAGCGATCTTGTCTGCAAATTAGATGGCAAACTCCTCACAGCAGGCCTGGGACAATTCTACCAGGGAAATTCTACCCTGTTGATTTTATTTTATGTATTATAAATATTTCTATCCCACCCCTCTTGCACAAGTGACAATTTAAACACAGTAATATAAATACTAGAGTTGGGACCCCGAGGCAATTACCGGGTACCGGATTTACCAGTTTCCGGTTTCCAAAAAAACGGATTCTCGGAAATCCGGTATACCGGTATCGGATTTATTCCATTTATTTCAATGGGGCACTGTGTCCCCATTGAAATCAATGGAATAAAAAAATTCCTCCCCCCTCCCAGGCTGTGTGGGTGGAAGGGGGGACACCCCCCATCCACCCTGCCCCAGCCTGGATTTTTTTAAAAAAATTCCCCTCCGTTGCCGGGCAAGTTCAACCAGAGCCCCCCCCCCAAGCACCAGTGGCCGCGGCGTCCCAGCAGCAGCCGGTAAGTATAGACCTGATCCCTGGGGATCAGTTAACACCCCCCCACCCCCCAGGGATCACCCTACTACAAGTTCCCACTGGATCCAGTACCTTCAGTTCAGCTCTGGGTGCGGCGGCGGCGGTGGCGGGTGGTCCGGCGGCCTCAGCGCTGGCTCTGGCTGCCGGCTTCAGAGATGCTGTAGGCCTTCCAGGGAACTTCCAGTTTCCCCGGAAGACCTACAGTGTTTCTGAAGCCGGCAGCCACAGCTGGCGCTGAGGCCACTGGACCGCCCGCCACTGTCGCCGCTGCACCTGGAGCTGAACTGAAGGTACTGGATCCAGTGGGAACTTGTAGTACGGTGATCCCTGGTGGGGTGTTAACCCCCCCCCCCAGGGATCAGGTCTATACTTACCGGCTGCTGCTGGGACGCCGCGGCCGCTGCTGCTGGGAGGGGGGCTCTAGGTTGAACTTGCCGGCAACGGAGTGGAATTTTTTTAAAAAAATCCAGGCTGGGCAGGGTGGGTGGGGGGTATCCCCCCTTCCACCTGCGCAGCCTGAACTCGGGGAGGGTTTTTTTGTGAGTTTTTAAAAACTTTTTACATTGCAGCCATTCATTTACATAGCTGCAATGTAAAAAAAAATCCAGTACCCGGAATCCGGTAACCGGACTGGATTTACCGGGTTGAATCCGATAATGCCGGTACGCATACCGGATACCGGAAATGCCGGTGATCCCGCCGCTAATAAATACAATAATAATGTAAATACAAAATTTACAAAATACAAAATACTAAATACAAAAATATAAAAATATAAAATCATAATAATACTAGCATAAAATTACAGTTGATGTGCAGAAAAAAATCACTCAACCCATCCCATTCTCCCTCTCCTCCCCGCCAAATGCCTGACGGAAGAGCCAGGTCTTACAGCTTCATCAGAAGGTCAGAGGTGGATCTCTGTCACGTATTGACGTGTTTTGATGATTGTTTTTGGAAAAACTTTGTTTCAAAACCTTTATTCAAAACCTTTGTTCAACATTTTTGTTCAAAATTCTGATTAGAAGAAATTTGTGTAAGGAAATACCTGCATGTAGAAATCTGTCCCTGGTTGAAGCTGGCTTTGTTAACTGTGTGTCAGCACTTAGCCTTGCATAGGAAGTAAACAGCAAACAGCTGACTCTCAAGATGCTGACAAGTGGAAATAGTAAAGAAGACAAGTCTCTACCATTGTTACTGAAGTTAGTTCTTATTGTAACCTGTACCAGAGGTTTCTCTGTTTGTTTTTATTCAGTTCCTGCCTGAGATACAACAGAGACACAACGGAGCAGACACACAATGGAGAGAAAAAACCTGGCACTCCCATTATTAAGGGCTGCAGTGCCTTCCCCAAGAGCCCCTCTGATTGGTTGTGGGAGGCAGCAGGCATCACAGACTCCCATGAGAATGCTGGGGCCTGCTTCTGCTGCTCATTGGCCAGGGATACAGCCATCATATACTGCTGAGCTGCTCACCCCTCCCAACACAGGCACAGTTCAAGAGTTCAACCCTGTTAAGACTCAGAGATGTCTGCTCCCTCCTCCCCGCTCTACATTTTCCCTCCAAAACCCAACTGCCACAGCACTAATAATAATGACAATGATAACGACATTGTCATTTCTGTTTCTTGTTATCATTTTTGTTATCATTTTTGTAATCGTTTTTGGTATTGCTTTTGGTATCATTTTTGGTATCATTTTTGATATCGATATCGGTATTATGATTTTCCCTGTGGGGTCCCGTAGGGTTCTATTCTGTTTCCCTACTAGTTCATTGTGTATTTGAGGTCACTGGACCAAATCATTTGGCGGTTTGGGGTGAAGTGTCATCAATATGCCAGTGACACCCAGCTCAACCTCTCCTTTTCATCCAACTTGGGTCCTGCAGTCTCAGTGCTTATCCAATGCCTGGCTGTGGTCAAGGACTAGATGAGGGTAAGCCGATTGAAACTGAATCCTGACAAGACTGAAGTGATGATGTTTGGATGGCCTTGTGACTTAGAAGGAATTGGGACTCCTGTTATTAATGGAGACTCGACCCCTCCAGTCAGTCAGGTTCACAGCCTTGGAGTGCTTCTGGATCCTTCACTGCACCTGGATATTCAGGTTATGGCAGTGGCCATGAACACTTTTCACCAACTCCATCTGATGAGGAGGCGGTGTCCTTTTCTTTCTGACTTGGACCTGACAACTATCATCCATGCTTATATCACCTTGATGCTAAATTACTGCAATATGCTCTACCTACGGCTGCCCTTGATGACTGTTCAGAAGCTACAGCTGATGCAGAATAGGGCAGAAACTCACCCTCACATTCTCGCTAAATCTTGGAAAGAATTGACTTCTCACTGAGATTTGCAAGAACAAGAATGGGTTAAGAATCAGCTGATTTTTGACCTGTTCTCATGTGAAATTTATATGACCAAAACCTGGCATTGCACATGTGCAAAATGGCTGCTGTGACCGTTTCTGTATATGTGTGGCCCCTGGTGGCCATTTTGCACATCCACAGAGTGTTTTAAGAGCAATGAGAATCTCGCAAGATTCTTGAGAACCCTAAAAAAACCACTCTGCACATGTGTAAAATGGTCGCCAGGGGCCGCACATGCACAAAAATGTCTGCAGCAGTCATTTTGCACATATGCAAAGTGCACTAAGTGATTTTCGAGAATCTCACAAGATTCTCGAAAATCTCGGCGAGATCGTGCAAGATCTCACGTGGGGCTGTGAGAATCTTGTGTATTCTCACGAGAATGTGCGGTGTTCTTGCTTCAGCACTAGTGCAGAATGCAATGGCTGGGCTGCTTTTAGGGATGAGTCACAGGGATCCCATAACACCAGTGCTCCAAAGTCCGCACTGCTGCCAAAAATCCTCTGGGCACAATTCAAGGTGCCGGTGTTGAAATTTAAAGTCCTAAATTGTTTGGGCACCACATATCTGAAGGACTTTCTGTCCTTAGGGATGGGCGAACGCGGTTCGGTAGTTCGGTGTTCGGCCCGAACTCGGCCTGTTCGGACAACCGAACACGAACACGAACACGAACGCACCGAACGGACCGAACACCGAACACCGAACGCCGAAATGGCGAACACACCGAACCGAACCGAACACCGAACTACGAAATGGCCGAACACACCGAACGGAACCGAACACCGAACTACAAAATGGCCGAACAGTTCGTTCAATTCGAATCGCGTTCGGTTGTGTTCGGGTGGCTAAAACATGGTCTTCTGTCAGGTCACTGGAAGGCCAAATGTAGCAGGGAGGGGGAAGTCATTTGACTCAGCTAGGAGCAGACTTCCAGGCACCAGGGGTGGTGGGCTTGGAGTAGCAGCCAGCCTGATGAATCACCATCTCTTTTCGCCTCAGACCACTGGCTTGGCAGTCTATGATTGGCCACGGGCTAGGCTGCACGGAGCCAATGGGGCTGATTTGAGGCGGGCGCAGCAAGAAACAAAACTGTCTGCCTCCCCCCTTCCCAATACCTTCTGAGCTAGTCACTGTTTTGTCAGCAGGCGTTTCAGAAGGCTCCCTCACCCAGCATTTTCCAGCTCCCCAATCCATTGCCATCCTCCTCCTATTTCACCCATCCAACCCATCTACCCCC
>QEPC01013578.1:1535271-1596644 GCA_003113815.1 Sphenodon punctatus
GAACGCGCGAACCACCCGAACACCGAACGACCGAACACGAACGCACAACCCGATGGCGAACGAACCGAACGTCCGAACACGAACGCACAACCCGATCGCGAACGAACTGAACGTCCGACCACGAACGCACGACCTGCCCGAACAACCGAACATGAACGTCCAAACACGAACGCTACCGAACCGAACGGGCGAACACGAACGCGCGATACGACTGAACGACCGAACACGAACACACGAACCGAACGCAGCCGAACCGAACGGCCGAACACGAACCGCGATCTGTTTGCCCATGCCTAGTACTCTACTTCCAATGTGGCAAGAATTTCTCTTTCATTTACATTTCACATCTCCATTCTGTGGCACTAGATCCAATACATCTCCCCTGTACACAGGTGACTACCAGTATGTAAATATGCCACCACCAAACAACTACATGGACCAGTTATGTCCTTACATTTAAATTCCTTTTATTTCAGATCTGCACCTACTCTAACTCACTACTTATTTGCCCCCCACTGACTGTGACCCAGTAAGAACCACTTCACTGTTAGAAGATAGAAAAGTTCGGACTTCAGCTTCCACCCTCCAGAGCACCTCCAGTTTAATCTACTACCTTCCGACCCCATGGCGCACAACCCAGACGTCTGGACTACCCAATAAACTTCAATCACCTCCCTAAAAATTACAAGACTCCTGACCAATATTATGAAGATCATCTCTAATACAGAATGTGACACATTGCATGAGATGACAACCCTCACCCCCCAAAAAACACCACCCAGAAGAGGAGTCGAAAAACACAATGAGGCAATACAGAGTAGAACAACAAGGACGTACCTATGGTGCTTAATAGAACCATGGTAGTGTTTCCCATACTCTATCACTCCTCCCAATCATTTACATTACCAACAATCTCGAGATTCTACTGATTTCTTATGTTCTTTCAGCTATTATTCCACCAAGTTCTTTCCTCCTCTACTTCATCCTTATATCCTCCTCCCTGTCGTTCCACCATCTCCCTCTGCTGACTTTGTTATTCCACATCATCTCCAACCCCCTCACTCCCAAAGATGCAGCTCCATTGTATTATTTCAGAAACACTTAATGAGATATAATTTAATTCCAAATTAGGATTAATGTTTCCTCCACTCCTTCCATTTGCCTTTCCATGCATTTAATGTCAACATGTACCCAAATTCTTATTAAACACTTACATAGCATTCTGCTCAGCTTTAGTGTTGCCTCCAACCTGAAAAGAAGAGGATTGGAACTGAAAGACCAAGGCAAAGTGTGGGTGCATGGAGTCTAAGTTGTATGCGAGCACAGTATGCAATAGGGATGGGTGAACAGAATGCGGTTTGGATGTTCAGTCGTTCGGTCCGAAACCCGAGTTTGGGTTTGATGGTTCGGTTCAGCCGAGTTTGGTTTGGCCGAACTTGGCCGAACATTAAAAAATACCGAAACCCAAACCTAATTTTTGGCCCTAGAAAGATATTTTTCCTGCCCCCGAACTCATCTGATCATGACCAAACTGTTTGGTAGTTCAAGAGTTCGGTTTGGACGTTCGGTTCGGTTAGTTGGTACTTTGACTTGATATTTCATTTACTTGATTAGCTTTGTTATTCAGTACATTGGAACCCACATGAGTCAAACTTGGTTCATAAAATTGGCCATTGATTTGAAGGTTCCTCATCCCTGTTCTGGTCCATAAAGTATAAAACACAGTTAATGTTACCAATTTCTCCTCCAAAAGGTCCAATATAATGTCACCAAAATCCACACCAAGATTAAGGGCTATTTTACACAAGACACACTGACCCATAAACACCCAGAAAACTGGGTGTTCAAATTGTTCATGACTCTGAGTAGGTGATTCCTGTGTGAAGGACGTGGCGGGTGCACATGCAGTGAGTGCATGCGTGCTTCCACCGAACAAGCATCCAGACTCATCAACGCATACAGAGCAACTGGCGAAAACGGAGGTTGCTCTGTGCGTGTTCACGAGTGGGGGGTGCGTGTGGGATATATGACCCTCCCTCCTGTGTAGTCTGAGTAGAGCTGAAATGAGTACCCGCAAAAACAGGTATACCCATAAAATGTCCAGTACCCGAATTGAACCAAATACTTAGGATACATTTTGGTACCCAAACCTGTTTTCTATTGTCGACAGCCATTATACTGAAATACTGACAACCGGTATACCAAAATACCAATTGTTCTAAATTTGTTCAAATTTTATTCCCAATTTTGGGAAGTTTGGGGGTAATTTCAGTATTTTTGGTACACTGGTTGTCAGTATTTCAGTATTTTGAGTACTCAAACCGTATTCGGGCACCGATTCAGATACCCAGAACTATACCCCAAAATGGAGGCATTACTCATGGGTACCAAATCAGGTAACTGTTTCAGCTCTGAGATACGTGTCAAAAGGATGAATTGTAAAACATAGCTTTGAAAGAAAACATGTCTTAATACAATCTTAATTCAATAAATTTTAAATGTAATTTGGTGATTTTAATTCACCATAGCTCTGACTAATTAGTTACCCATATTTATTTTTTTTGCCTTCCAATGTGTTTATGCAGAAAACATCTTCACCTTGACGAACGTGCACAAAGCAGGGAATAAATGTAGCAGGTAAGTCTCTTTATCAGCAAAGCAATCTTCACACTTCTCCTTTTTGTACAACATGTATATTTATGTCTGGCATTGGTTGTGTACATGTTTGCTGGGGGAAAACACACACACTTAAATTAACCTCTTGTGCTATTGCTGTTATGCCAAAGAATGTTGTAAAATGTCACCCTCTTAATGTATTTCCTTTCTTTAAAGTAAAACACAGTGATTTATGATTTTTATTTCTAGCCATCTTGTCTCTTCTCTGGAGGAACTGCTGATTAGTTTTACCTCAGGCTGTGTCAGAAGGCAAGACAGAAACAACAAAAAAGAGTAGAGAAATAATACCACAAGAACTATTTTGCTCGCTCCATGATTTAAAAGCACTTTCTAGTCTTGATGCTCTTAAATCCCTTTGGGTCCTATTCAAAGAAACAGTATCCTACAGTAAAAAAGTTGCATAAGAACTACTTGTTTTATCAGCTGTGAATATCTCATTTCTGGATAATATTTTTCAATAAAACTTGCCTTGTATTTCAGACAAATATATCACTTGAAGAATATAACAAACGATTAAGACTGATCTGCACAGGAGGAAAGAATGCCACATTTTGAAGAAGGCTGCAGACAAAGTAGAGTGGATTTTAAGTTGTAGAAAAACAATGTTAGGTCTAAAATGTAGGGAAGTACTTCCTAAAGAAAGAACTTCCCAAGAACAATTGAGCAATAGAACAATTAGTAAAGGAAGGCTGCAGAATTTCCTTCACTGCTGGCTTTTAATAGAAAGCTGGACAGGCGGCATCATAATTCATGGTTTAGGTCTCGTTAATTCTGGGTGAGGTGCAATTCTCCACCATATGAAATAAAGAGGAGCAGAGCTGAAATGGGTTTTAAAATGGATAACTTCCACTACAGATTTTTTTGATTTTTTGATTACTGATTGGCATAGTGGGTCATAAAACCAACCATATGTTGACTTTCCAGGACTGAAATTCAACTTTCAAGGAAGGGAAAAAAATAGGCATTGAAAGTTGAAAAATCAACACTGAAGTTGAAAAATTGATACCAGAAGTTGGTATTTTGAGACCAGAAGTTGACATCCTGGGACATTGGGTACCCAAATTGGGTCACAATTAGTGCAAGAAATTTGTTGACTCTTGCCCATTTTTGACAGTACTTATTGAATCTCTTTGACTTCAAAGTGTGGAGGTTTCCATTCTTAGTGCAGAGTTAGACATTATGATATCTGATGTATTAGAGATACCATGAAGTGGGTGAGGTGCACCTGAGGATTCAGACTGCAATTTTGCCCTCTCTAAGCTCTGTCTGGGGCACTAGCCCATTTACACATATACCACACAGGACTATATTTAATAGGCTCTGTCCCTATGGTTATGTGGGCATGGGGGGCGCGGGGCATAGTGTTGGATTTTAAAAGGCACAATATCCTTCTGACCAAAACGTCCCTTTCTGCCTTTGCTCCTTATCTTCCTGCCTTTATCTCCTTAACTGCTAAGAACTATGCTTCTTATTTTTATGTATACATCAATGGAGAGATGTAAAAAGTGGTGCTCCCCAGTGATCTGTATTGGGACCGGTGCTGTTTAATGTATTCATTAATTATCTGGAAAAAAGTGTTAAGAGTGAGGTGATCATATTTGCAGATGACACCAAGTTATTCAAGGTAAGAACATAAGAATATAAGAACATAAGAAGTGCCATACTGGGTCAGACCAATGGTCCATCGAGCCCAGCATCCTGCCTCCGACAGTGGCCCATCACGGGGGCCTGGGAGAAGCACCCAACAGGTCACCATGCTATCCATTCCCTCTGGGTCATCCCCAGGCTCCCAGCAGTAGAGGGTTTTGTTCCCCAATCCTAGCTGGCTAATAGCTGCTGATGGAACTATCTTCCAGAAACTTGTCCAAACCTATTTTAAACTCAGCTATACTGCTGGCCTTGACCACCTCACCTGGCAGTAAATTCCACAACCTAATTGTACGCTGAGTGAAAAAATACTTTCTTTTGTCTGTTTTTACTCTGCCACCTGTGAGTTTCATGGAGTGTCCCCTAGTTTTAGCACTAGTTGAGAGGGTAAATAACCATTCCCTGTTTACAAGTTCCACACCACTCATGATTTTATAGACCTCTATTATATCTCCTCTCAGTTGTCTCTTCTCCAAGCAGAAGAGTCCCAACCTATCAAGCCTCTCCTCATACGGGTGCTGTACCATACCCTGTACC
The DNA here is from genome assembly GCA_003113815.1 of Sphenodon punctatus. NCBI lineage: Eukaryota > Metazoa > Chordata > Lepidosauria > Sphenodontia > Sphenodontidae > Sphenodon > Sphenodon punctatus. The sequence continues at coordinate 1,540,132 of QEPC01013578.1, forward strand.
ATACCCTGGATCATTTTTGTTGCCCTTCTCTGTACCTTTTCTAGTTTCACTATGTCTTTTTTGAGATGGGGAGACCAGAACTGCACACAATATTCAAGGTGTGGTCACACCATTGATTTGTGATTTCAGTGTATTATCCACAATCACTCCCAGATCTTTTTCCTGAGTGGTAAATCCTAGCTTAGTACCCAGCATTGTGTACTCATAATTTGGATTATTTTTCCCAATATGCATCATTTTGCACTTGTCCACATTAAATCTCATCTCCCATTTAGGGTGTTTTCAGACGTTATGAAAACCACAGTGAACCACACACAACCCCACGGCGGGGCCAAAGGGCCCTGAACGTCTGTTTGGCGGGTGTCAGATGTTCACCACGGTCAATCCCCAGCAGGGGAAAAATTAGCCACAATTCCGGAGCTCCGGCCCCGCGGCCCAGACCATCTCCTAAAGGGTGGTCAAAGCAATTCCCACAATGGAATGGCAACCACCAGCCGGAATCAAGCAAAATGTTTCCAAGCCAGGGACAAAGCACGCACCATCACTGCCAGGCAAAGAGCAACAACACAGGCTGGGGAGGGAGATTTAAAGGGCACACAACAGTAGGGGGAGGTGGCGGGATGGAGCGAGGTGGAAGGGAGAGGAGAGCAGAGGGTGAGCGAGCAAGGGAGGAGGAGGAGGAGGTGGAGGAGGCGCAGGCGGAAGAGGTGGTTGTGCTGCACATGGAGGTGGTGGAGAGACAGCAGCAGCAGCAGCAGCAGCAGCAGCAGCCGCCTGGACAGGCTGCCCCAGAGATGACAACCGGTCTGGGGGAGGAGGCACCGTGGAAACAGGTAAGAGGGTGACAGGGGGCAAAATCACAGGGGCACCACGGGGGGTGACAGCAGGAGGGGGCAACCCGGCAACCAACCCCCCCTTTACAAGCTACAGACATGGAAATGGCCCCTGGAGCCCAAGCCCCCAGAGGAGATGGGCAGAGGGCATGCGGAGGAGGAGGAGCTGGAGGAGGAAGACCAGGACCAGGAGGGGCCCCGCGGGAGATGGCCATACCACCGAGGGGGGCAATGAGGGCCCAATGAAACCCAGGACTTCATCAGGATCTGGGGAACCCTGGAACCCCAGCTGGAGCTAGCCATGAACCAGCGGAATGAGCACGTATTCCAGGAGATTGTGTGGGACATGGAGGCGGTGGGGCATCGCAGGACAGTGGCCCAGTGCCCCTCCAAGGTCACAGAGCTAAAAAGAGGGTACAAGGCCATTAACGACAACAACCAGCAGTCCGGCCACGGAGCCCGGACCGCTCCCTACTATGACACCCTGGACCTCATCCTTTGCATGAAGGGATCCATTGTCACCCCGCACCTTGTGGGGAGCACCGTGTTCCAGGGCAGGGAATGGGCCAAGGTACCCCCTCTCCTTGCCACCCCATGAGAAGGCATCAGCAGTTGGGGAACCCTCCATCTGCAAAGCCACCCATCACAGCCTCCTGGTCCACCAGCTGGATCGCTCGGTCCAGGAGCATGCCTTCCACCGCCTCACTGACGTTTTGCAGGATCCCCGCGATGGTGCTCACCCCGACGTTGAAGTGCTGCGAGACGGACCGGAAGGAGTCGGGTGCTGCAAGGGCCCAGGCCCTGATGGCCACCCACTGGACCATGGGAATGAGGGTCGGCATGGGGTGTGCTGCCGCTCCAACCAGGGCATTAGGAGTTCCGCGAGTCACAGGAGGCCGCACCTCTCCATCCAAAAGTGTGCTCTCCAGGCAACCTCGTCCCACTGAGCCAGCGCCCTGGCCCACCACCCCTGTGCATTCTCCATGACCCATACCCACAGGATGGCCCATGGTCACCCTCCGGCACTGGAGCCAGTTGGCCACCTCGTGGAGTGCAGCAGCATGCTCGCAGCCACAGAGGATGGCCTGTTGGGCCTCTCCAGACACCCGCACCCATGGTGGGCTCTCCGGGCTGTAGCAGCACTCCTGGCCATGCACACCTGCAGCCAGGCGGCCAGGTGCACCTCTGCGCTCTGGATGTGCAAGAGGTTGGTGTGTGAGCAGTACCACTCTGCGCAGACTGCTAGGTGCATCCTGCAGGTGCCCAACCATCCCAGATCCATGGTGAATGGTGTCCCGGGTGGGAGGGAGCCGCACCTGTTATAGGCTGGGGCATGTGTGGCCCCACCCCCAGTTCGCTACCTGGCGACTGGGCAGGGGGCCCCGGATAACTTCTGTCCCCCACGGCCGGCTGCGTCGACTCCTGCAGGGCAACTGGGGCAGCGCGGCAGTGGGCACCCCATTGCACACTCCTGTGGTCCCTGCCCGGGGCCTGGTGCATGGTCCAGCCTGTGCCTGGGCGTACATGCAGCAGCTGCATTCCTGCTATCATCACATCCCACCTCTCTGTGTTGGCTGCCTGTTGTCCTTGCTGTCCTGATTAGTATGTAGGCTGTCCTGTATGTGTGCTTGGTTCCAGCAGCTGTTCTGGGTTGGCACCCCACGCCTCGCTCCTTTGCTATGCATGTTATGACCTCTGGCCTTATTGCTTGACCTTGGAGCTCCCCTGCTTCCCTCCCCATCTCTTCAGGGATTGTGGAGCCCCTCTTTCCTTGCAGTTAGTATCCTCCGCTTGCTGGACCATGGCTGGCAGCGCTTCCCCAGGGCTTGCGGGTCCCACTGCCCCTGGCGCCCCTCATAGCTAGACCTTCCGCAAGACCTTGGCCCTGTGTGACCTCTGGCATTCCCCGGCCGTGTAATTGCTCCTGAGCTCCCTGGACAGCCTCACAGGTGCCTATGCGAGTCTGAGCTCCGGCCTGTGCTACTTTAGCTATGAGGCAAGTATCCGCGATTACCGGCAGCATGCGGAAACACTGGGCCTGCGTCCCTTTCCCGATGGGTGCATCCCAGAGATGAGGTGCTCGCATGTGGTATGGTTGGCTGCGGAGACCATGTCTGCTCTCTCTGTGTGCAGCCTGGCCACCTACATGGCCTGTCTGGCGAAGGGGGGACCTGCCCTGTCCTTCTTTTGCTGTGTTCATGGGGCCCATGGGTACCAGCGGTCATGTGGGTGGTCTATCACCACCTGTTGGAGGTCGATCACCTTCCATGGCCCCCAGCTGCTGACTATGGCTTGTCGGAGCCCACTAGGGTGGAGCTGGTGGTGCTGGCTGGTGTGTGGTCCCGCTTCGATGTCCAGGTGGGGCTTGCCATGTAGGATCCCTTTGAGGTGTACTACCTCATCGCCCACCACATGTCTGCACTGGGATACCATCGGGGCATGCTGCAGTGGCCCAACGTCGTGCACCTGGCAAGCCACTGGACCCCTTTGTGGCCCCCTACAGCTGGCTGTGAGGTCCCCTGTGCCTTCTAGGCCCTGGATCCTGTCCCCACTGTGAGCTCCCGCTTCCGCCCTGCTGCCGTGTGTCCCTGCCCACTTCCTTCACGATGTCCGGGGCTTGCTGCTGTGCTGGCTTGTTCCTGGGGTTCTGCTGCCCCTGCCTGTGCCTCTGGGCCCCCTCCATGGGCTCCCATGTCCTCCTCTGCAACCGGTGTTCCCCTCCATGGCTGCCTTCTCCTGTGGCTGTTTCCTGCTCTCTGAGCCATCACCCAGCACCCTTAGTGCTGCTGTCCTTCATGGTCCAGTTTTGGTCCCTCCTTTGCCTGTGCCCCCCACCCCCTTGGGTGACTCTGTGACAATGGGGTTGTGGGGCCCCCAGACTGTGCCTCCCAGCATCCTCCTGGGGGGGGAGAGGGTTGGACCATGTGCACTGCTCCTCGGCTCCAGCTCACCTCCATTCCATCCATCGTACCCTTGCCAGTGCCTAAGGTCCCTGTCTGCCTCCAGGACTGTTCCTGGGCCGCTCCCTGCCTGTGTGGCCTCCCCCTGTGCCTGTGCTTTGCCCCTGGGGGTCCCCCCGTGCCAGGGCTTCCTGTGTAGCTGTGGGGTTGCCCGTTCAGCCTGTGCTGTTGTGGGGGTTCTGGCTGCTGTTTCCCATGTCCTGACCTGCCCCCGGGATGATCCCCCCTGCTTCCCTGGCCCCGGGTCCCCCCTCCCCCCCTTTGTCCATTGTGCTGTGTGTTTTCCGTCCTGCTGTGTTCCCCCTTCCCATCCTTTCCCATGCGGGTGTGTATGCACCCGGGCGTGTGTTTGTGCTGTGTGTTCCGCTATGACCTTGTTGTCTCTGTGCCTGTTGTGTGTGCTGCCTCAGCGGCTCTTCTCCCTCCTCCCCCTCCCTTCCTGTTTCCCTTGTGCGGGCATTACCTTTTGGCCCTTTTGGCTTCATTTGCCCTCGGTCGGCCATGTCTGCCTCCCGCCCCTCCCTGGTGCCTTCTGGGTGTTTTGACCACGGCCGGGAATCGATGTCACGTCTGTTGAGGCTCCATGGTCTGTTGAGCCAATTCCCTGCTGTGATCCCACTCCCATTACATCTGTTCAGGGCCTTCCTGGACCATGGGGGGTATTTGTTCGGCTCACCACCACTGGGAATCTACTGTGGTGATTCGGGAGCCCGTAATGTCTGAAATCACCCTTAGATGCCCAGGCACCCAGTCTTGTAAGCTCTTGTTGCAGCTCCTCACAGTCTGCTTGTGTTCTGACTACTCTGAATAGGTAGTTAAAACACAAGCAGATTGTGAAGAACTGCAACAGGATCTTACACGACTGGGTGCCTGGGCATCTAAATGGCAAATGAAATTTAATGTGGATAAGTGCAAAGTGATGCACATTTGGAAAAATAATCCAAACTATGAGTACACAATGCTGGTACTAAGCTAGGAGTTACCACTCAGGAAAAGGATCTGGGAGTGATTGTGGACAATACACTGAAATCCTCAGCCCAGTGTGCAGCAGCAGTCAAAAAAGCAAACAATGTTAGGAGTTATTTGCAAGGGATAGAGAATAAAGCTGAGGGTTTGCCATGTTATGGTCCAGAATGCATTTATTGCTGAACTTTTCAGATCTCATTATGCAGGAATGGAAAAAAGCTTAAGGGTACAAACTTGTTTTCACATTCACTATTAACCAAAGCAGTGGAGAATTAGCTTCTATTACAGAGGTTTCATACTGCAAGTCTCAGGGCCCAAGTGAAATTACACAATCTACTGATGTAGAATGTAGTTATAATCTCAACTGCTATTTGGTACACTTTGCATGTCTTTGTTGCTGTTTTAGGATCACCAGATAATATTTAAGCATCAAAATTAGTGTGTGTGTGTTGTTTTTGTCACTTTCTGGGACTTTTTTTGGTAATTTTCCAGGAATTTTAAACACTTCCCTGGGCTGCAGGGCAATGCCGGTGGGGACGAGCACCCCCCAGCCACCGTCCTCATGGACCTAAACCCCAACCAGGCTTGCGGGAGCAACTGCCTGGGGACTGCAAGGCAATATGGGAGGGGTGGAGTACCCCCATCCACTGCCCCCCCAGACCCTACCCCTAGCCAAGCCTAGGGAATGTGGGTGACTCTACTGGGCCAAGGCACTCAGACTGTCCCCTATGGGGCTGAGCCCGGGCCCTCCACAATCCCCCCTCCACTACGTAGGGGCAGGCATGTGAGTAAGACCCCAGCCCGCTACCAGGAGCCTGAGTATGTCGCTCAGAGGGTGTCCCCACGCACTTCTAACCCCCCTGCATCGAGCAGCCTGGTAGGGCCAGTGGATCCCTCAGAAGGGACCCCCACTCACCACTTTTATCCACCATTAAGGATGGGGGGAAAAGGGGGGGGAAAGAGGGGAAATTGGGGGGGTTCAGCAGCTAGTCGCTGCTGCACCGCCAATGGGGAATTGGTGGACCCCTCCCACACAGTGGGGGCCCCCACCATCTGCTGGGGCTCTGGCAGTGTCAAGGCAGGCAGCAGAGTCAACCTCTGGGCGGGGTTGGGCCGGGGAGCCCCTGCCCCCTTTCCTGTCTGCAGGGTCCACGCCTGCAGCTGCGGTTCCGCAAGAAGATGATAATGATGACCTGCGTCAGCGAGTAGTAAGGATCGAGAATGCCATACAGGCGCTGGTACAGCAACTTGCTGGCCAGCCGAGGTCGCACCAGGGAGCAGCAGTACCAGTAGGTGAAGTGGCAGGTGAGAGTTGGCACCTCCCATGGAGGGGGAAATGGGGGTGGTGGCCCGTCTGGTGGTTGGAGCAACCGGGGGGATGCCTATGGGTGCTGCCAGAGCAGTAACCACCTTGCAGCAGCCGGGAGCAGTTGCAAAAAACCAGCTAATATGGTGGAATGGGACGTGGGTTGCTGTGCCCACCCCCCTTTCCCTGCACCTGCAGTTGGCAGTGGAACAGTTCCATTAGAGGCAGGCCCAGTCCCAGGACCAAGCACAGCCCCCCTGGATGTACACATGCTTCAGGTGTGGGCCCCCCCATGCCCAAATCCACTGTCGCTGAGTGACAGGGCAGCAATGACACAAGCATCTTCAGTTAGCTCGTTTCAACTCTCCCCAGTGGGCGGGGGGTACTCAATGGTATCAGCCACCATAGGTGACCATCTACTCCCGGCGACCAGAGAAAAGTTCTGGAATGGGTAGAACGTTGACATTTTCACCCTGCTGTTCAGCGATCCCATCATGGATCCAGCTGAGCAGGATGGGAAGAAAGAGGAGCACTTCAAGTGGCCAAAAGCCAAGAGGAATTGGTCGAATTGGACTGCGGCCTTTACAATTTACCAGGGGGTTATCATACAGGCTTACTTCAGCCGGACTGCTGATTTGTTCAAATATGCCGACATAGTGTGGGAGGCCTACGAAGTAGGCCTGGCCGGGGCATGGCTGCGCTATGACGAAGCTTTTCATCACCGTGCAGCATTTACTCCAGGACTCAGGTGGGACCTGCATGCCAACGACCTGTGGCTCAACTATATGAGCGAATCGGGGAGCGCGCCTAGGTCTGACAGTGGTCATCTCCTGGCAAAGGGTGGGGCTTCGTTGGCCTTGGAGTCCTTTCGCGATGAGGGAAAGAGGGCACTTGGGTCTTCACCGGGACAGTGTTTTGAGTTTGGCCGCTCAGGGAAGTGTTCCCGGGCAGCATGCAGATTTTGACATTCATGCACCATCTGTGGGTGTCACCACGTGAACTCCGCTGTCCATGAGGTTGGCTCGGGGCGAAAGGCAAACAGTACCCCGCTGGAAAGGGTGGTTCTGGGACTGGTGGCTCAGGCGCCACTGGAAAAAGCCCCAACACCAGTTGAGGCAGCCCAGCTTGAGTCCGCCCTCCTGGACCACCTCGATAGGGAGGAGGTTACATATGTGGTCACGGGTTTTCAGCAAGGGTTTAGAATACCAGCCCATGAAGTGCAGCAGCAAAGGGTAGCCCCAAACCTGAAGTCGGTAGTCAGTTTGGAACATGTGGTCAGGGCAAAAATTGAGAAGGAGAGAGTGGAAGGTAGGGTAGTCGGCTCTTTTCCTGCCCCTCCCTTCAGCAACATGGTGATTTCCCCATTGGGTGTGGTGCCCAAGAAGACCCCAGGAGAATTCAGGCTAATCCATCACTTGTCCTATCCTCGAGGCGGGTCGGTCAATGACGCTATACCAAAGGACCTCACCTCTGTCCGGTATGCTTCATTCAATTCCGTGGTCTCCCTAGTTAGGTCTTTCGGCCCTGGCATGGTTTTGGGCAAATGCGACATCAAGTCTGCCTTTTGCCTGATGCCGGTGAGTCCGGATAGTTTTCCTCTCCTCGGATTACATTTCGACGGAGAGTACTACTATGACAAGGCCACGCCAACGGGCTACTCTATTTCATGCTCTGCTTTCAAGAGGTTCAGTTCCTTGGTTGAGTGGATAGTAGGGCAGTGGTCCATTGGAGGGGGGCTGACAAAATACTTGGATGACTTCCTCTTCATCGGGAGGGCCGACTCGGATGAGTGTGGGCAGCTTATGAGAATTTTTCATGGGGTAGCCAGGAAACTCGGCATTCCCCTAGTCCATGAAAAGACTGAAGGTCCTACAACTAGGCTGACTTACCTGGGGATTGAGCTGGACACGGTCATGGCCGCCTCCCGCAGGACAAGATGACCTCACTCCGGGTCAAAGTGGAGGAGTGCTTGGGGGCGACGAATGTGACAGTTCGGCACCTCCAATCAGTGTTAGGTAGCCTTAATTTTGCATGTCGGGTGGTAGCCCCGAGATGAGCCCCCCCTCACCATCATGACAGGGTGACAAAAGAAATGAGGGAGGAATTAAAAATTTGGGCCACTTTCGTGTCCAAATTCAATGGCACCGGTTTTTGGAGAGATCACTTGTCCTCAAAGCGGAGCTTCAAGTACACTCGGACGCCGCCGGGGTTGTGGGTTTTGGAGTAATATATAGGGAACGATGGGCGGTGGCCCCATGGCTATGGGAATGGATAGACCAAGGAATCACCAGGGATCTTACCTTCCTGGAGCTCTTTCCCATTGTGGTAGCAGTCCACCTGTGGCCGAGCAAGCTGGAAAATCAATCGGTGTTATTTTGGTGTGACAACCAGGCCGTGGTCCACATCATTAACACTCAGTCTTCTCGATCACCAAGGATTATGAAGCTTGTGGGGGCTCTCATACTCACTTGTCTGAAATTTAATATCCTTTTCCAAGCTAGGCATGTGCCAGGGTCAAACAATAGTGTAGCCGACGCCCTCTCTCGCTTCCAGATCAAGCGTTTTTGCTAGCTCACACCACAGACCAGGCCAACCCCAGAGCCATTGCCGCCAGCAGTGTGGAGCCTTGGGTGCTAGGGCTGCGAGTGCACACCACCATCTTGGGATCCCTGGCGCCACGCACAAGAGCAGCCTATGACCGAGCCTTCCGGGAATTTCAGCTGTACCGGTTGGCGCGGGGGTGGGCCACGGGTTTCCCTATCCCAGAGGACGAAATGCTCCTGTTTGCTCTGCATCTGTGGCATAAGGGGGCGGCCCCGGGTACTATCGCAGGGAAGCTGTCGGCATTAGGTTTCGTTAGTAATTTAATGGGACACTCAACTCCCAACTGGTTTTTTTTGCCAGACACCTCATTGAAGGCTGGTACAGGGAACAGGTTAGGAGGCCAGACCAACAGACCCCCATCACACCGTCTTTGCTTTTAAATATGTGTGAAGTGCTGCCCCAGATTTGTTTCGACGGTTACGAGGTTTTACTATTTAACTCATTGTTTAAGTTAGCATTTTTTTGAGCCTTTCGCATGAGCGAACTAGTATCTGAATCAGCAAGAGACACCTCAGGGAGGGTGCTGCATCTCAGCTACATCCAAATCAGCCCAACAAGGATGGCTCTGCACATACGTCATTCAAAAACCGACCAGAGGGGCAGAGGCCAACTCATAAGATTGAATTTGGCAGAGGTTGGTGAATTATGTCCAGTTAGGACTATCGAATCGTTGCTCACGGTGCGTCAGACCGCCCCGGGCCCCCTGTTTAAACATGCCAGTGGGGTACCAATTCACAGCGGTGTTTCGCGCTGTTCTGTGCTGCCTCGGTCTGCCGCCAGCTGCCTTGGGGACGCATTCATTCCGGATTGGGGCGGCCACATCCACGGCGGAGGCCGGTATGTCTGAGCAGGGTATCCGGACAGTGGGATGCTGGAGGTCGGGGGCCTACCGTACTTATGTGCGGCCTGCCCCCCTGCATTAGCAGTTCTGAATTTCTTTTCATTCTTTAGGTGCACACCCCCTCACCCCCCCGGTTTCGGAAGTGTGTATGGATCGTTGGCCACAGCCTGGTGAGATGGGCAGGCAAGGCTGCCAGTCAGACCAACTGGGAATCACAGCTGGGTTTATCATCACAAGCTGAGATCCAATGGAGGGGCAGGGGGGGAATGAGATGGCGCCACCTCATCTCGACCCTCCAGATTCCAAAACAGGGGCCCCTGCCTGACATCATCATGATTCACCTTGGCATCCCTCACCTGAAGGGCTTGCAACTGATCAAGAACATAGAGACCTATGGGAAATTTAAAAACGATTACCATCTGCCCTCATTATCTGGACTGATTTGATCGAGCGGATGATGTGGGGACCAGTGGTGCACCTCAGAAAGATTGATAGGACCAGCAAGACGGTTAACAGGGATGTGGGAAGGTGGGTCACAGGCTTGGGTGGTGAACACATCGACAGACGGGCGCTGACGCATAAATGCCCTGCGCTTTTCAGGGAGGATGGTGTTCATCTGTCGCCCGAGGGTAATGAGCTGTACCTCGGCGCCTTGAAAAGGACCCTGGTTCAGGTACTAGACAGGTTGTGTAGGTAGGTGGGGGTCGGGCTCGTCTGGGTGGCCCCGGCGACCCCTTTGTGGCAGGGGTCCAGTACTATAAGTTAGAATAGGATAGATAGGTCGTAAGTAAGAGTCATCTCCTTAAGAGATGGGGAGGCCCACTCGCCGGAATGCAGGGTATGGCAAGCAGCGGGGCAGCCTCCCTGGGAGGGGCGTTGGGCGAGGGTGGTAGGGGCAAGTATGGTCCCCCGTTGGCAGGCGCCTTCATCCTTACTCATGTTTGAGAGTTTGTGGTCCCCCTCACCTGTGGCTGGTGTCACTGAGAGGGGGAGACGTTATGGACAGTTGTGGGTGGTAATCGAGGGTACATCAGAATCACTCACGGAGTTTGTTTATTGTGATGTTTAAGATTCAAGTACTGGACCCATATCGCATTAGGCGATTACCCCCACCTGAATTATGATTATAATTGGTTTTAATTAAAGAGTGCGGACTTTCAAATCCCAATCATGGTGTCTTGTCTCCTTTCAGTGCGTTGGCAATTATCCAGGATATCTATTCCTGGCAAGCAGAAGACAGGATGCATGACTTAACTAAGGCTCATCTGAGCATGGTCATGTTGGTTTCAATTTCCTCCCCTGCCCCAGATTACGTCAAAGACCTACAGGCTATATATACCTGGGAAACAGAGAGGTGATATGGCTTGTCTGGTTGTGTTCTAGGTGTCTAGGTATAAAGTCCAGTTCTTTTGAACGTTTGCCCTGAACTATCTCTCCTTGGTAAGGATAAATTATCTCATTCCCTGGAACTGTGACATTTGTTTCCTTAATGAACCCAACTATTAGAAGAAGCAGTTACTGTTTCTTCTAACTGTGTTTGACATGGCTTCATATTAAGAGTACAGAATGCAGGCTTTGTTTGTACATGACAGGAAACACTTAAAATGCAAAACAATCAGATTCCACTTCAGGTTTCCACATTGCACACCAAATTGCATTTCCCATACATATTTAATGAAATATAAAGTGAGCTTCTCCTGCATTAAAGATAATGCTTTTTTATTATTGCAGCTGGAGTAAAACCCCATAAATAAAACTTTAATTAAAATATTCAACAGGAAATTCTTCTCCCCAACCATAATGCCCATGACTCCAACACTCACTGTAGAGCAGATTTCCATACAAAGCACCCCTGTTAAATTAGGTTGGCTGAGGCTTCAAAATAGTTAACCCACTTCTTCTGGGTTATTGAGAGATTAGGTGGTTTGGCTCCTGTGGGCTTGCAGAAGTTGTTACTCCCGGATGCCATAATCCTTTCAATGGAAACAGCAGGTTAGTACAGTCACAGGCTGCTGCGAAATGGCACAGGAAATTACAAAGCTGCCAGGAAATATTTTGTCATCATAGGATCACATTTATTCAGCTCGCATGCAACCTCCTTTCAAAATAATAAGTCTGTCTGCCACCCATGGGTCTCAGTTAAAAACAGAAGCCGCAGGAAGCCAACTTGGGGTATGATCATTAACGTGGATAGTGCAGAAATAGTGCTTAGCCCCAGATGCGGATGCCATTGAATTTAATGGAGCTTGCATCCTCTCTAAAGGTGAGTACTTGTTATATCCACCCAAAGGATCATACTGTTGACGTGTTTAGTATCTTCAAATCTAACACCTACAGAGGCAGAAAGAAAATGGTCATGACTTCCCTGAAGGAGATATCAAGCTCTTTGTATGTCCAAGAATAGCCATCACTTTTCCTAATGCTAAGCACACTTCACCAGAATGTCACCTCGCATTCCCTTTGGTCTTTCCATGGAGTTGTGCACTCCATGACTCCTCTCTCTCTAAAATTGTTGCAGAAAGATATACCTTAGTAACTTATGAGTGGACAGGCATGTCTTGGGAGTAACGTGCCATGGATACAAAATTATAATTATACAGCCTGCTGGGGTGGATGGCTTATGCAGTTGCCGATGGGTGTATTGAGAGAGGACAAAAATGACTATTTCCTGCTGTATTGACATATTAAACTCACTATACAGGGCTTAAGGAGTGTTTCTTCAGGACAGTTATGGGGAAAGTAAATAAAGTCATGGCAGTAGAGGAGGGCAAGGGAGACAGGATTGGCCACCAGGTTTGTAACACTGAGAGACTGACTGGAGTGGGAAACTAATGTCTGACCCTTGGAAGGGACTGACACTGCTGCAGCAAGTTTTAGAGGACCTACACAGGGAGATATCAGTCCCTGAGACTTAATTTATGGAGCAGTGTAATTTAGCAACATTGAGATCCACTGACACAAGCAGATGCCACAGAGAACTTCTGGTCTGAACTTTGAAAGCTTGGAGGGAAACATTCCCTTCTTCTTGATCAACCCACTTGTACCAAGGTGCATCCTGGTCCAACAAGTAGTTTTGCAATACAGCATGTCCAAAATGAAGTGCATTATGAAATGTTGGACAGCTCAGAATGACACTTGTCCACACATGAGCCTACTTGACAGGGTTGCAGATTGTGGTGACATGAGAGGGGCTCTTAGGAGCACTTGACTTACTGATTAAGAAGAGAGCCTGTCATTCTCCCATTCCTTTGCAGATCAGTTCCAGCTGTGTAGATTACTGAAGAGCCACTGATGCATGAGCTAATTCCGATGTCTGAGATTTTGTCCCTGCAAATTGGTGTTTAATTGTCTGCACAAGGGAAAAAAAAATTGTGGGTGTACATTGTAACTAGAGAGAAACACATTGATTCTCATCAGAGAAAACAATTAAAGGTCTTGTTTATTGTCCATGATGGATCTTATCTGGTGTATTTATAGGAGACAAGGAGTTGCTCTGGACTCTGAGCTGTGATCTACCTGACAGTTTTCAAATTATAGATTATTCCCAGCCAAAATTATAGAGATGGGCCAAATTGCAAAAATTCTACCTCTAAATAATGGAGTGCTTCACTGCTTCTGTATTTCATACACATGAGAGGTTCTCTATACTATTAAAAGCATGAAGCACTAAAGAAAAGGCTGCCTATTCCAAGAGTTATACAAAGGGTACTTTCAGACGATACGGGGCCCTTTGGCCCCGTACCGGCACCACCGGCTTCGTTCCCCGCCGGGGTCACCCCTGCACGGCCCAACAGACGTGCCGGGGGGATCCCGGCAGGGAAAGTGGGAGGGGCCGGGGCCGCGCGGCGCAACGTGCGGCCGCACGGCCCCGCCCCCTCCACGCACCCCGCCGCCCGCCCTCCGAGGAGACGGGCGGGCGGCGGGGCCAATGCGGCCGCCGCGTCTGGCCGATCGTGCCACGGCCCGGGATCCCGCCGGGGATCCCGGGCCGTGGCACGCGGCCAGACGTTACTTTTCGTTGGCCACGGCCCGGGGTCCGTTTGACCACGCTTCCCGGGACCTTCCCCCGGCTAGCCCGGGAAGCGTGGTTCAAATTGACCCCATGTGCCGATTGAGCGTGGCCAACATCTGGCGGCCGCCAAACAGACGTACGGGACACGGTGACCCCAGGTGGGTATTCACCGTGGTTCATCGTGTCAACGTCACGTCTGAAATCACCCAAAGATAACTGCACTTCCCACTTAACGTAGCATATTGCAAGGAAGATAGGGAGCCAATATGGCTGTGTTTGGGTCAAACAGGTGGAGTGGTCAGGAGATTTGGTGCGCGGTGTCATCAATATGCTAATACACCCAAATCTCTCTCTCATTTTCATCAGACCTGGACCTGGCTGTCTCGGTGCTTGCCGGGTGTCTTGCAGCTGTGTGGGATTGGACGTGGGCAAATCGACTGAGGCTGAATCCTGACAAGAAGGAGGTGATGCTGGTGGGTAAGGCGGTGGGGGTGATGGCCCCCATCATTGATGGGGTCTGCCCTCTGTTGGTTCTTCAGGTGCGGAGTCTAGGGGTGCTCCTTGATTCACGGCTCCACTTGGATGTCCAGGTGGATGCTGTGGCGATGAGTGCCTTTCGCCAATTACATCTGGTGCGTCAGCTTCAGCCGTATGTTTCGGACTCTGTCCTGGCCACTGTCATCCATGCTTTCATCTCCTCTAGGCTGGACTACCATAACATGCTCTCTGTAGGGCTACCCATGGTGACAGTTCAGAGACTGCAGGTGGTGCAGAATGCGGCAGCCCGTCTCCTGGTGGGGGTGGGCCACCGGGAGCATATTAAACCATTCTATGTTCATTGTACTGGCTTTCTATAGTCTTCCGGGCCCGATTCAATGTGTTGGTCTTGGCCTGTCCTATCTGTGGGATTGCCTCACCCCTCAGGTCCTGGATTGGCCCCTGCAGTTATCAGGGGGTGCACTGCTCTCCTTGAGGTCCCTTGGGTTTCTCAGGGGGCCACGATGGCGAGGGCCTTCTCAGTGGCCGCTCCTTGGCTGTGGAATTCCCTGCCACTGGAGTCTTGTTTGGCCCCGGATCGCCCCTCTTTCATATGAAATTGATTCATTACTGTTTACACAAATTTCCAAAAAGAACTGACAAACAGCTATTGAAGAAAAACACATTTGAACTTTGAAAAGTGATATTTTTATTTATGCCCCACTCTTCTTCTAAGGTTTAGGGTGGCTTCCAACATTAAAAAAAACAACCACATTAAAGCATATAAAAATACCATGAACCCCACTAAATCTATCCCTACCTGCCAAATGTCTGGCAAAACAAAAAGATCTTACATTGCTTCTGGAAGATGAGCATGCTCAGGTTTAGATATGTTCTCCACGGGAAGAGAGTTCCATAATATTTAGTTGACTCCATTAGAAAGTTAATAGATGGCAACATACAGATGGCAGGTAAAGACTACTTATTTCCCATCTATTTTGCTGTTCAAACAAGACTGATGTGCATATGTTGGGGCAGATACAGCTATTTTTATTATTCATGTTAACATCTTTGCTTGACATTCGATCCCTATTAAAACTAACAACAGTCGGTGGAGTATGTGAAGTAAAGCATTAAAGAAGAAGCACCGTTTATTATATAGTAGAAAGAATGGAGCTCTTTTTCCATGTAGGTGTCAAAAGAAGTTGATCCAATTGCCAAGGAAGCCAGTAGGATTCCTGGCTGTAGTAGTTTCTGATCTTAGTCCTCTTGTGAATCAACAGTTGTGGTGATGCAAATTACCTACCAGAAAATATGATAGCATAAACAACTCCCAGACTCATGACTATAAATTATTACTTTAACAAACACAGGGTTCCTGATACATTCATATACCAAGGATGGAAAAAATATCCAAAACAAATACATGTTTTGAAAAATAATAACCTCACTTTCTTTTCATTTCTCTTAATAACTGGGAAAAAAATAGAATTGTTAATTTGTAATCTCATTTCTTAAGCCAAATAGTATTTTTAGCTAATAATGAAAAATATTACAAATGAATTAGAGACTCTATGGCCCTTTTTACACAGACGCTCTAACACCATGGGTGTTAGAGCGTCTGTGTAAAAAGGGTCCTTGTTTCAAATTCTAAATGCAGTGATCCATGTTGAATTCTGGGTATGACCTTCCAGTGTCCTCACAAACAGAGATGATAATAGTTGTCCTCAATTTTATGGCCACCAGGAAAAAAGCTCTCTTAGATTTAATTCTGTACCAAGTCCCATGCTGTTTAACACATTCTACCGTGTCCCGAGTCTCCCCAGCATTGTCCATGATTTGTCAGGATGAGAGCAGAAACGATTACTTGATTTGGTACCCATGAGCAATACACAAAATGTGTACTGCTTCGGGTATCCAAATCGGTACCTGAATTGTACTCAAGTACCCAGAAAACAAAAAAACAGTTTTTGAGTATCTGACATTGCCCCAAAACTTGTAAAAATACCCCCAAATATTTCAGAAATCCAGGATCAGAAGCTGAAAAATCAGGATGAAAATGGTATTTCAATCATTTGGATATCCAACTGTTTCAGGTACTGAAATATACCTAAAATTGTCGAGTTGAAATGAATACTGCAAATTTGATGGGTATACCTATTTTTTGTCTAGTGTGGATCTTTGACAGTTGGTTTCTAGAATTTTAATTTGGCCACTTTAGCTCCTCAATGTGTTTGCCTTTGAAGTTCTCACACAAGGTGAGGTGCTTGCACACACTTTGTTTTGGAAATGTGCTTTTGGCACTGGTGTCCTGGCAGAAATTGAGCAGAAAGCAACTTTTTGTATTTTTAGTCTTTAAATCTAAAAACCTGTGGTTTTATTTGGCAGGATGGTTTATGGGCTGTATCACGGTTGCAAATGTGTGTTACAAATTGCTTACTCGTTTCCAGTTGGCTTGGTTAACTGACTTGCTCTCAAGAAAACATACACCTTAAGGCGTGTTTTCCCCTTTTTGTTGTTTTTGTTGCTGTTCTTTTTTAATCTCCAACTTGAAAGATTAAGAATTAAAGTGATGGATGGTACGAAAAAGAAGTGAAGGTGAATGATTGAAAAATTACGATCTAAGATTTCAATTATGTTGCCACTTTTGCAAACAAAATAGAAGTGTAACTGGGCAGATGATACAAAAATAGTAAAATAAAATAAAAAGAAGAAGTTATGCTACCTAAAATAAGCCAAAACCCAAGCACAAACCATCATTCATCCTGATACAGAAGAAAAATCAATAAAATGCAACAGTTTCTTTTGTTTTTGTTTTTACTTTAATCCATTAAAGACTGTATGCTTTTTAACTTCTAAATTCGATTAGGCACCGGGTCCAAATATAATTCCAAGGAATACAATCACAGTCCAGTGAAAAGAATATTAGACTTGAAACTCGGAATTCAAAATTCAAAGAATGATTAGTGCTGAAATGGGTACCCATGAAAACCAGCAAACCTGTCGAATCTGAGCGATATGACCCAACATGAACTAACCAAGTAACAAATGCTCCCTGGCCAAACTTTGTTCTATCGCCCATTATTGTACTTTCGGTTCATCAGGTTTGTCCAGTTTACTCGGTTATTCGGTTTGGCCGTTTCCGGTTTTTACCATGCTTTTTTTTTTCACCACTCATTTTCATTATTTCTGGTGAAAATGAACAGAAAACCAGAAATTAATGAAGCAAATGAAATAAATGAACTGAACGAACTGAATGTTCAAAACTGAGGGGAAAAAAACAAACAAAAACAGTTGCTTGAACATTTTGATGATTGTCACAATTTTTAAGTACAATGCTGGAAAATGGGGGAATGAGTGGGGGGATTACAACCAGTTATTCTGCTGCTCATTTCACCTCTAATTCTGACAGGAAACCACTATTTCTCAGGTGAAAGTGAGGTATTGGTGATGGTCATGGCCAAGTCATAAAACCTAAAACATTGTTACTAAAATTTCCTGCCTGGGAATCCGATAGTTTTCTCAAAGCTAAGGAGATGAAAGAATTTTATTCTCTTATGAATGGTGATGTTAACTAGTGCAAGTAGCTCCATCGATGCAGGAAAATACTCCCACATTTGTGTGGGAGTAGTAAAGGTGATTTCAGAATGACTTCCTTGCTGGGTGTTGAAAGAATCTGAGATGATTTTTTCCCTCCTGGGCCAGCAAAAATCTTCCAGCTAAGTACTGGTTTAAATAGGAATAAGTGGTCCTTAACTAGTGCTGAGACCCCAGGTAAAAAATGGAGATGAAATTAATATGCAACTCCAAATTTGCCAATCAAATTCAAGTGTTCATTTTCAGAAATGAATATTGTTTAATTGTTTGCAGTTGTAAAATTCATCACTTCAGTATTCATACGTTGTTGTTTTATAAGCCTTTCACATGTCTCCATTGAATTCAATTTGGTTGAAACTAGGATTTCACCTCTTGTTTTACCTTCTGTGTGTAGGTTAACTTCACTTTGAGTTCCTATATGTATTGTGGGAACAGGTCATTCATTTTATCCCATTCAGTTTGCCCCATCCCGAATGGTGACATCTTGTGCTCTTTCAAAAAGCTCCTTAAAATCAATTGATATTTTGTCCTGTAAATACCGAAGAATACAACTCTTTAACAGAGAAAAAGTGTAGATGAGTTAAAGGAAACTGATTTCAATATTTAATGCTCAGGGCAGGGCAGCTAAGCCTTTTTTACCCTCTCCAGCAATAAGGATAATTGATTAACCTCACTGTGCTAAGAAATATGTAAATAGATACATCAGTTAATTAAGAAAGAATCTCTATCTTCTTCAATCGTGTGGAGAACACGAGAATGATTTCCTAGATCATTAAGTTAGTAAATGAAAGAACAGAGAGTCAGGCTGCATGTGGCAGAATCTGTTTAATGGATACAAGATGGTGTCACAAAAAAGCAGAAAGGAGATTTCTATGTCAATACATAAGCTAGATCAAGAAAGACCAAGTGTAGCAGATGATTAAAGATTTTATTTCAAAAGCAAATTTATGGAAGCATACGGAATACCGGCAAAGATTTTTACAAAGTGTGAAATATATCTTGTGGTCTTTACTTAGCTTTTACTTAGCAGAACTCTTGCTGAAAGTCCAGAGGGAAAGAAAATATCAGGGAGCTTTTACTGAGAACAGTCTGTAGAATCTTGTCCTATTAAATAAAATCTGCTGCACCTTGTTAGTTACTTTGTTCTTAGGGGGGATAATTTTTTTTCGGAAGAGAAATCTATAATAGTGACGTATAGGTCAGCAGGGGTAACATTATAATAATTACTAAGACAGTTGCTGAGGCTGTCAGCCTCAGCACATAAAAGGAACGCTTGCAATTAAGGAGGTCAAATACAGCTCAAATGAGTAAAGCAAAGAGTCCGGAGTTGAAAAATAAAGAATTTCCAAGTGTGACTCAAAGGAGCTCTGTAAGTAAGAGAAATAAAACAGCTGAAGCTGTGGTATAAAAGTAAAAGACGGTTCATCAAGTATGCTGGGAATGATATGGCAAATTGGAAGGATTGGGTCATAAGTAGTCTTAGTAGGAGCAGGGCCATCACAAAAGTCAACGAAAAACCAGATGAGTTAACCAAGGAGCAGTGTCTGTTGTGGGTGTTGTTTTAATACCATTGTTATGGTTGGACCATTATCTTTTGAAGGCCCAGGGTGGATACCCACACTCCTATGCCCCCATTGGTGTGGTTGACCAGTTAGGTTGGTCCACCCCTGGAGACTTTTGGATCTGACTGGTTTCCAGAACTCTCTGGGGGATATACCCACTGACCTTGGGTGTCTTTCGACATAACGCTATTCAGTCTTCTGAAATACAGTGTCCTACCATCACAGTGTTTAGACATAATGTCAACAGAGTGTTCACCCCAAACACTGGAAGTGAACACCTGCAGGTCTTGACAGTTTAATCAGTGTTTGGGGTGAACACTGTGTTGATGGTATGTCTAAACACTGGGACGGTAGGACACTGTGTTACAGAACACTGAACAGCATTATGTCTAAGGACACCCCTTGACAGTTATTCTGTTGATGATGTGGTCATTCTGTGGAATGACATTTTGACCAGTGCCATTGACATGGTTGTCCCCCGGCAACAGGCATCCACTGTGACAGCACTGGTCCCTCTGGTATATGGAGGACCGTAGGTGGTTGAAGCAAGATGGTAGGTGGTTAGAGGGTAAAAAGTTAGAATGCAGGTGGTGCTCAACTCACACTGAAGCTGACCCACTGCAGCATAGATCATTTTTAAAGGACTATGCTGTGACCGTGATGGCAGCAAAGAACGTTTTCGTCTCCACTATCATAGCATCTGGAAAGTTTCATCCTGTGGAGATTTTTCAGGTGGTGAATGGCCTAGTTAATCCAGTTTGTCTTTGTCATGACCGTGAGTCATCTACTGCCCGCTATGATACTTTAATTTACTTTGCAGATCAAATTACTCACATTCACCATTACTTGGGTGCTGCTACTTTGACTGCAGAGTCAGAGGCCCTTTTCAAATGGGTGTGGGTGCACGGGGGATGGGTGTGCACTGCAGTGTGGGGGCGGCACATGGGGGATGGTCCTGTGAGTACACACCCATCTTCACCTATCCCCCATGCACGGCACAACCCCCATTTTATCCAGTTGCTCCATGCGTGGGGGATAGGTGGAGATGGGTATTACACCACAGCATGTACTCACCACTCCACATCCACTGCAGTGTTTACATGGGACTCCTCCATGCATGCACACACAAGCACCCACATGTGAATTGCGTGGGGGCAACTCGTGTAAAAAGGGCCATAGTTTGAGGCTGTGGAATCTTAGCCTTGTCCAGTTTGATTGGATCAGTTTCAATTAGTGTCACACACTGATATGGAGGGAAGTTCTTGGAGTAGTGTAGGCAACCAGCTTACAAATCATCATCAAGGCTCAAAGACACCATGTAGGGTGCCTTTCAGTAATCTAGCTTTAAGGTGATAAAGGCAAAGATGGAAGATAAAGATGGAATTTTCTCGAGATTCTCACAAGACCTCAGAACATTACCGAGATCTTGTCGAGATCTCGGTAATGTTTCTCGATTCTTGCAAGAATCTCAAAAGAACCAGGAACAGTCCTCGATTCAGGGGTATTGATTGTCCTTTCATTCTACATGCAAATTCCAGAGGCAGCTCTGCCAACATCAGCCATGATCCCTAGATTTTCCTTGCCTGTGAAGGCTGCCAGCATGCATGCTTGATCATGCTGTTCATGTCTGCTGTCTGGACTTTCTTGCGACTCAGACCATTCTTGATCCACTCCAATTTGGCTTACACCAACATCATTCCATGGAGACAGCCCCTTGCCAAAGTCTCCAATGATATCTTCATGGTGAAGGCCAGAGGTCATTGTTTTGACACCATTGACCATGATCTGCTTCTTCAAACTCTGTCCTCCTTTCAATTTCGGGACTCCATCCTATCCTTGTTCAACACCTCCCTCTCCCACTACACATATAGCAAATCCTTTGGTGGTTCCTCCTCTATTGTTATCCCACTATCAGCTGCTGTGCCCCAGGGCTCAGGCCTGGGCCCTCTTCGCTTTTCTCTGTACATTTGTTCCCTTGGTCCGCTCTTATAAATATTTGGGCATTACTTTAGCCTATAGTGGGACTTGGCTAGCTCATATTCTGATTTCCAGGGCAAAGGCACAAATGGAGGCTATGGCGATTCAACGCACTTTTTTTCCAGCATGGGCAGAAATGTATTAAGGTGGTACAAAATGTTTTTGTGGCCAAGGTCCTGGCAAGAATCTTGTATGGGGAACAACTCTGGGGATATGATAATCAGGTATTTCCCAGATTGTTGCTAATTATAAATCAATTTTGGAAAACGATCCTTGGGTTTCGCTCAGCCTTGAATTCATCAATTCTCTTACTGGAATTGGGTAGCCTTTCACTGAAAGCAATTGCAGACATCTGTTTATTGAAATTCTGGGCAAGGACCAGGGATGCCGTTGCTTCCTCCTTATTGTCTTTAGCCTTAAATGATAAGTTAAATTATTCCGTTTGTGGCCATGATCCTTGGTGGGCATTTGTGAATGCCCGCCTTGCCTTTTTGGGTTTTCCAGAACCTTTTTTACAAGGATATACTAGTTCTCAAGTAATTCGACATATTAAAACATGAGTGTGCAACATTGATAGGCAGCAATTGAGAACCTCTGTCACTGGTGCTATAGCCTCTCCTTGTTATAAGTATTTGATACCTTCTTGAGGTGGGGCCTCGTATATCCACTCGCTTATGGACCCAAATCTCAGGTGTGCTTTTGCTAGCCTGTGATTCCAAATAATGAGGACAGCAGTATTGTTGGGGTGATTTCAGGGTATTCCATATGTTGAGCGGATTTGTCCCTGTGGTGGGGGTATTAAAAATCTATACCATTATTTAATCGTCTGCCCTTTATATGATATACATCACAGCTCCCTGAGAGACGCAACTGGATGGGACACGGCACACCCCAAAGTTCAACAATTAATTTATCTGCTTGGTGACTTCGATTCTGTTAAAACCGTGCAACCGGCTATTTTTGCTCTCAGAATTGAGAAAATATGTAGGAATGCCATAAAGGAGTTTCCATCGTAAGTGGTCTGATGACTTTTCTGAAAATACCAAGTCTATAGGAGATTAAATGGCCCCCAGAGTTATAGCCAGTCTTGTTAAATACTAAATGTTATCTGTGTATGTGCTTTGTTTCAATTATGCTTTGATAATTAAATTATATACGATCGAAACTTGTATATTGGTTATGTTTTGTTCTAACTTATTTTAAACTGTTTTAATTTGGGTTGTTACGGCAATGTGGCCACAACACTTAATAAACTAACTTACTTTACTGTTCCCTTGGTGCTCTGATCTCCAATGGCTTTCAGTACCATCTTTATGCTGATGATTCTCAGATCTACCTCTCTGTACCAGAGGTTTCACCCATAATTCAGTCTCAAATCTTAGACTGCCTGTCTGACATAGCTGCCCAGATGTCTCACTACTACCTTAAACTTAACATGGCCAAGACAGAAGTTCTTATCTTTTCTCCTAAACCCACTTCTCCACTCCCACCTCTTTCCGTTTCTGTAGGGATCACTGTCATCCTTCCAGTCCCCTTGACCGGCAGCCTTGGGGTCATCTTTGACTCCTCTCTCTCCTTCTCTGCTCACATCCAAAACAATGCAAAACTTTTAGTTTCTTTCTCTATAATATTGCCAAAATCTGTCCCTTCCTGTCCAAACACACTGTTAAAACCCTAATCCATTCTCTCATCACACCCTGCTTAGACTACTGCAATCTGCTTCTCACAGGTCTCCCACTGAGTCACTTATCTCCACAACAGTTTCTTCAAAATTCTGTACTGGTTGACTTTTCCGACTTCTTTGGATTTATTATATTATGGATGAGTTAAAGCTGTAGTAGAGTTATTTTAGCTTATCTTTTTTTTGTATATTTGGGAGGATAGGAGGTCAAGATATTTTGTATTTTGTTACATATCTTACCTCGACATATATGTTATATATGTTTATTGTTTGTCTGTCTGTTTGTTTGTTCCTTGTTTTGGCTATAGCGATGGCTGAGCCTCAATAAACTTAAACTTAAACTATTCAAAATTCAGCTGCAAGACTCACATTCATTGCACACCGTTCAAGCTTTTCCTACTCACTTACAAGTGTCTTCAATGTACAGCTCCTCAGTACCTCACCCGTCTTATCTCTCCCTACTCATGACTACTGTTAATTGGGCAAGATGCTCTTATCTGTGCCCTTCTCCACCATTAGGGATGTGTGAAAAGGACAGAGTTTGGATGTTCAGCCGTTCAGGCTAAAAACTTACTTTGGGTTTGTGGGTTCGGTCTGGTGGAGTTCTGACCCTAAGAAAGTTCAGTGGAGTTTGATACCACCAGGAGGCTTGGGGTGCTCCGGGGACCCCCAGGGGGTCCCATGGTGGCATGGCAGGCCATCAGAGATCCAGAAGCAGCAGTAGCAGAGACCAGGAAGGCTTGGTGCTTGGAACCCCAGGTTGCCCAGGCAGGCAGGCTTGGCGCTTTGTCCCTGTGGGTGCCTGTGGCACTAGGGCTGGCTGACAAAGACCCAGCAGCAGCAGCAGCAGCAGCAGCATAGACCAGGAAGGCTTGGAGCTTGGCACCCCTACTTGCCCAGGCAGTCAGGCTTGGTGCTTGGCCCCTGGAGGTGCCCATGGTGCCAGGGCTGGCAGGCCGTCTGAGACCCAGCAGCACCAGAGACTGGGAAGGCTTGATGCTTGGCACCCTGGGTTGCCCGGACAGGCAGGCTCAGCGCTTGTCCCCTGGGGATGCCCGTAGCACCAGGGCAGGCTGTCTGAGACCCAGTGGCAATGGCAGAAGCAGCAGCAGCAGCAGAGGCCAGGAAAGCTTGGGACTTGGTGGCTGGCACCCATAGGGGGCAGGGAATTGCAGACTGGTATCAGTGGAGCGGCGGTGGAGGTCTGGCCAGAGCCTGGTGGCCAGCATCCCTACTTGGGCAGGCATTGCAGACTGGCATTGCTGGAGCAGCGGCAGAGGCCTGGCCAGGGCTTGGTTGCTGGCACCCCTGCTTGGCCAGGTATTGCAGGCTGACATCAGTGGAGCAGCAGAAGAGGCCCAGCCAGGGCTTGGTGGCTGGCACCCCTGCTTGGCCGGGTGTTACAGGCTGCCAGGGATCGATGGGAAAATTGCAGACAATGAAGTGGAATGACAGCCCTCCCTGCCTGGAATGTAGGCCCCATAACTCATATGGTGGGTCCTGGAACTGGAGTGGCTGACTGCTTCTTGATGAGGTGGAATGACAGCTCCCCATGATAAGAATGATGGCCCCAGAACCCTGATGGTGGGTCCTGGGACTGGAGTGGCAGCTTCTAGATGACGTGGATGGACAACCCCCAGTTCCTGTAATGTAGGCCCCAGAACCCTGATGGTGGGTCCTGGGGCTGAAGTGGCTGGCTGTTTCTTGATACAGTAGAATGATGGCTCCCCATGAGTGGAATGATGACTCCAGAACCCTGAGGGTGGGTCCTTGGATTCAAGTGGCAGCTTCTGGAGGAAGTGAAACAACAGCCCTCTCTTCCTATGATGTAGGTCCCAGAACCCTGATGGTGGGTCCTGGGGCTACAGTGGTTGGCTGTTTCTTGATGCAATGGAATGACAGCTCACTGTGAGTGGAATGACGGCCTCAGAACCCTGATGGTGGGTCCTGGGGCTGATGTGGAAGCTTCTGGATAACATGGATGGACAGCCCTCCCTGCCTGTAATGTAGGCCTCAGAACTCTGGGGGTGGGTCCTGGGACTAGAGTGGCAGCTTCCAGATGAAGTGGAATGAGGGCTCCCTGTGATCGGAATGATGGCCTCAGAACCATGATGGTGGGTCCTGGGACTAGGGTGGCAGCTTCTAGATGAAGTGTAATGGCAGCTCCCCATGAATGGAATGATGGCCCCAGACCCCTGGTGGTTGGTCTTGGGACTAGAGTAGCAGCTTCTAGATGAAATGGAATGACGGCTCCCCATGATCGGAATAATGGCCCCAGAACCCTGATGGGGGATCCTGGGACTAGAGTGGCAGCTTCTAGATGAAGTGGAAGGATGACTTCCCATGTGTGGAATGACGGCCCCAGAACCCTGATGATGGGTCCTGAAACTAGAGTGACAGCTTCTAGATAAAGTGTAATGACAGCTTCCCATGAGCAGAATGATGGCCCCAGAACCCTGATGGTGGGTGCTGGGACTAGAGTGGCAACTTCTAGATGAAGTGGAATTACAGCTTCCCATGAGCGGAATGATGGCCTCAGAAGTCTGGCGGTGGGTCCTGAGACTAGACTGGCAGCTTCTAGATGAAGTGGGAGGACGGATCCCTGTGATCGGAATGATGACCCCAGATCCCTGATGGTGGGTCCTGGGACTAGAGTCACAGCTTCTAGATGATGTGGAATGACAGCTCCCCATGAGCGGAATGACATCCCCTGAACCCTGATGGTAGGTCCTGGGACTAGAGTGGCAGCTTCAAGATAACCTGGATGGACATCCCCCCTTGCATGTAACATAGGTCCCAGAACCCTGATGGTGGGCCCTGGGGCTGGAGTCACTGGCTGTTTCTTGATGCCGTGGAATGACAGCTCCCTGTGAGCAGAATGATGGCCCCAAAACCCTGATGGTAGGTCCTGGGACTGGAATGGCAGCTTCTAGATGATGTGGATGGACAGCCCCCCGTGCTTGTAATGTAGCCCGCAGTATCCTGATGGTGGGTCCTGGGGCTGGAATAGCTGGCTGCTTCTTGATGTCATGGAATGACAGTTCCCTGTGAGCAGAATGATGGCCCCAGAACCTTGATGGGGGGTCCTGGGACTGTAGTGTCAGCTTCTAGGTGATGTGGAATGATGGCTCCCCGTGAGCGGAATGACGGCTCCAAAAGCCTGGCGGTTGGTCCTGGGACTAGAGTGGCAGCTTCTAGATGAAGTGGAGTGATGGCTCCCCATGAGCAGAATGACATCCCCAGAAGCCTGACCTTGGGTCCTGGGACTAGAATGGCAGCTTCTAGATGAAGTAGATGGAAAGCACTTTCTGCCTGTAACATAGGCCCCAGAACCCTGATGGTGGGACCTGGGACTTGGGTGGCTACTTCTTGATACCGGGTATAACACCTAAATCTATCTAATTATTAATTATTATTATTATTATTATTATTATTATTATTAACAAACATTTATATAGTGCCAGCAGTGTACCTGACACTTTACAAAGTAATAAAATAGACACGGTCCCTGCCCCTAGGGCTTACAATCTGAGAGACAGGAGCTGGGGGAGAGACTTAGGAAGGGGAACAGAGGGAGAGACAAGGGGTCTAACATTCATGAAGATGCGAGGTTCCAAGTGCACATACTTGGCTTGGTTATGATGGTTACGATCTAATCTAATTAAATGAAATTATGGAGGTCAATGTGTGGAGATTGGTGAAATAGGAGGATGGCAATGGAGTTGGGAGGAACACAAACTGCTGGGAGAGGGAGAGTTCTGACTAGCTCAGAAGGAGTTGGAATAGGGGAGGACAATGACTTTTATTACTTGCTGCGCCCGCCTTACCACAAGCGCCATTGGCTCCGTGAAGCCTAGCCTGTTGCCAATAGCAGACTGCGAAGCCAGTGGTCAGAGGAAAAGAGGGATGGTGATTGGGCAGTCTGGCTGCTAGTCCAAGCCTCTCCACCCCTGTTGCCAGGGAGTCTGCTCCTCAGCTTGCCCCCCCCAGACCTGCCAGCCCTATTTTTCCCACCCGAATGCACCTGATCTCATCCAAATGCACCCAAACTGTCTTCAAGCGTTCAGTTCAGCTGTTTGGTTCGGCCATCCGAACGGGCCGAGTTCAGGCCTAACACCGAACGTCCGAACCGCGTTCGCACATCTCTATCCTCCATCATCAGCTCCCGACTCTGTACTTTTCACCTTGCTGCTTGGAACAAACTTCCTGAGGTGGTGCGTCAGGCCGCCTCCCTGTCCATATTAAAGTCCCACCTAAAGGCCCAATTCTTCGAGATTGGTTTTAAATCATGAACCCAGGCCCTATCCATATCATAACCTTGTGGATTTAAATCATTTTAACTTAAATAAATAAACTTACTGAACACCTGCATCCTGTAGTCCATTATTCATAGGAACACTCTTATTTGCAGTTGTCTGTCTTTGTGTCTTGATTAGATTGTAAGCTCCATGGGGCAGGGACTGTCTTTATGTTATGTGTATTGGTACAGTGCTTTGTATGACTAGTAGCACTATAGAAATGATAAGTAGTAGGTATAGTAGTATATTTGGTTGACTCAGGGTGAATGAAAGTCTGAAAGACAAATAACTCTTACCAAACACAAGCAAGAATGGGTGAAAACAGATATGACACTGGCCCACTATAGCCCACAGTAGCCTGGGACTCAGCACACATCTGCTTCCCCACTGGCCTGCTACTGCCTCAGGGCAGATAGGCAGCTGTCCTGGAATGTGTTCCCCAGATGACTCCGGGTGCACATTCTAAGCTAAGGGCCACCCACACGGGCTGCCGCGGGCCATCGCGGGCCATTGTATCTATGCGGAGTCACCATCCCTGCTGTGGGGAAGGGGCTGCCACAACCCGGCACTCTGGCTGGTTGCCATGACTGCCTGTCATTGTTCGGGGCTGGAAGCAGAGGGTGGGGGTAGGACTGGCCCTCTGCATGTTTGTTGAGGCCTCATACCTGTGGCATGTAGGCTATAGGATGGATTTCCAGCTATGGGGGGGGAGGGGGGGAATTTGGTGTCCCTCCCCAACCTGGATAGTGGAGGCTGCTGTTTCACACCCCATCTCAGGCCAGGGAGCTGTTCTGCCACCTGTGCATCTATCTTCACCTGAACTTATAGTGTGTACAGATAATATTGTGTTGCATACAATCAGAAACAGACATCTGCAGCATGCGTTCAAGCAAAACAGAGGTTCTGGAAGAAAAGGGCAGATTAATTAAAACTAGCTCTAAAGGATGATATTACTACTTCAACATGTGTATGTAGGAACCATTTCTCCAGAGGCCAATAAAGAAAATGTCAGTGAGAATAAGATATTGTGGAATCTGCTAGACTCAAATACAAATAAACTCTTCTTTCATTCTGTTATACAGGACATTTTCATCTATTATTCTCAACACATCAACACCATGGGTGAAGTGAATATTGGGTGTGAACCATTAATTATTATTATTATTATTATTATTATTATTATTACATGGAGTATCAGCAATTTCCCTTGCACTGCACAATCAGCCAAAGAAGCATACAATCGACGAAACACAAAGATATATTCATGAAGTTGAGAAGGCACAGATGCACAGGCTTAACTTAGTTACAGAGAAGAAGAGGACTCGGAGTGAAAAGGAGGTACACTATCCATTAGGAATTCGGTGAATTTCTATCTGTTTAAAGTAACGAGTCTGAAGCAGTATTTGCTTCCCACTTCATTAATGATTCTGAATGTTCTATATTTTGGGTTGTTTACATATTTGGTACTTTGTGTTTAGTATTATTCGCTGAGTGAGAACACAGGCCTTAGGCCTGAGATGAGAAATCTCAGTGAGTGCTGCTTCCAACAGAAGCAGAGAATTATTTGCACAACATGGAAACTCACTGGCTTCCTTGCTGTTACCACTATTTGTCATTATTTTTTGCAAGTTGAACAGGGCTGCTATGGGCCGGTGCCAAATCCTATGTTTTCCCCACTCGAACCCCCAGGGGTTGTGAAGACAAATGTCCTGGCTACGCATGTGCTGTAAAACTGCCATAACACTGTTGTAAAATTCCCAGAAACTGATGAAACGTTATCAGAAAGTGATAAAAAGTCCTAGAAATTCCCAGATAGTTATGAAATGATTAAAAGTAAAGTACCAGAAAGTGACAAAATATGGCAGAATCACTGAAAACGTACTGATGGACACTTGCAAGCACTCATGGAACACCAGTATTTCCCTTCAGAACAGGAACACTTGCTCTTGTCTCAGCCCAAGCTTTGAACTGACATCTTTAGGCCCTGTGGAGTGTGACCAGCTCCACAATGCCACTAGTACAGCTAGGCTCCAGCCCTCACCTGAGTCCTATTGTCATGGCTCTTCTCCCAAGACAGTCTGATGAGGTCCCCACTCAACAGGCTCTCATTAACCTTGGTTGGGCATGCTCTGTATAAAAGGTGTATGATGGTAAGGGAAGGCAGGCAGAGCAATGGTTGGTCTTGGTAATTGTGTTGGCCTGTGTTTGCATCCTGGTTGTGCCTCCTGGCTCCTTTCTCCAAACCCTTTTCTCCTGCCTTCTCTTTCCTGCACTCATCTCTTGTCTTTGGATTCCCAGCTCCCACCTCTAGACTCCCAATTTATGCTCTTGCATAGCCATTACTCCTTGACCCTCCCACGTGGACTGACTCTATGGATATTGATTCAACCTGGACTCTGACCATGCTTTGGACTATTCCTCAGTACTGATGTTTGCCTGGCCCAAATTCTGCTAAGACTTCTGCCTCACTGGCCCAAATCCTACTAAGTCTTTTGTTTGGGCCTTGATCCTGTTGTTTCTCCTTTCAGACTGGGGGTCAGTGCCTGATGTGCTTATTCGGTTCTTTGTTTACTTTGGCAGCATGCTTGTGCAGTTGTGTACGTTTATATTAGGGCTAATGTTAAATGTAGGGCTGTACCAAATAGTGCTTCTGGGTACTTGGGATGAATTCTGAAGTTCTGAGTAATCGTCCTGGATATTCAACGGCACTTTGGTGCTGGTTCTGAAGTTTTGGACTTTGGATTTGGAATTCTGGACCCCCCAAAAGTTCAGAAACTTCAGAATACTTTGGAGATATTTGGAACACTTTGGAGCTATTCTCACATCTTGGCATAGTTCTTGAACCCACAGCCAAAGCACTACCCAGAAAAGCAGGCTAGCAAGAGTGGGACAATTGTTTCAGAAGGGAATGCAACAAAGTCACAAACCAAAGTGCACCTCAGTTCAGAAATCCACCCCCCCCCCCCGCAACAACAGTAATGTACCCACAGCATGGCCCACCATCAATAGTGAGTTCACTAACTGTAATCATTATTTCAACCAACCAGTGCACAAAAATGCAGGCTAGCAAGGGTCATTCGCTCAAGAAGAATACAACAACCCAGCAAAACAGTCTGAAACTGCAACGAGAATTAAATCCCACAAAAAGTCAGCAAGCACAGGACCGAGCAAATGTCACAAACCAGACATTCACACCTCTCTCCCCACCCAGGAGCACCCTCTTCCTTGGCATGGCATTGTGGCAATGGTAACTTGAACAGACCAGTAAAAGGGAAGTGGAACCCAGTCTCTCTGGCCTCATGGTGCCAAGCAGCTGGCAGAAGAGTATAAATTACACTTTACAATGAATTAGGCTCTGTTGTGTGCCATGCCACAGCCTAGACAACACACACAACCCTGCAAAACAGTCTGCAACTGCATCTCTCAGCCGCGAGACCTGGGGGTTCTGGGTGGGACGGTCCTTGGATGATTCTGTTCATTCCTCTCGGGTAGAAGCCAGCGGGTGGTGCTGGTGGCTGAAACATCTAGGCCCCGGGCCTTGACCGGCGGCAGTCCACAGGGGTCTATTCTGTCTCCACTATTATTTAATGTGTACATGCAGCCCCTGGGGGAGATCGTGAGAGGGTTCGGGGTGCGATGTCACCAATGTTTGGAGGCCGTGGCGGATTGGATGCAGCAGAGCAGACTGAAGCTCAATCCCGATAAGATAGAGGTGATGGTGGTAGGGAGGGCAGGGGAGGTGCTGGCCCCTCTNGTTTTCATCTGACCCAGGTCCTGCTGTCTCGTGACTTTCCCAATGTTTGGAGGCCGTGGCGGATTGGATGCAGCAGAGCAGACTGAAGCTCAATCCCGATAAGATAGAGGTGATGGTGGTAGGGAGGGCAGGGGAGGTGCTGGCCCCTCTGATGGTGGGGTTTCGTCCGACTGTTGCTCTTCAGGTTCAGAGTCTCGGGGTTGTTTTGGATTCGGCTCTTGATCTGGATTGGAAGGCGAAGGCGGTGGCTAAAGTCGCCTTTTGCCAGCTGTATCTGGTACGGAGGCTTCGACCATATATCTCCAGGCCCAATCTGGACACTCTCATCCATGCCTTCATCACCTCGAGACTAGACTACTGCAATGCGTTCTACATAGGGCTTCCCTTGTTTCTGGTTCAGAGGCTGCAGCTAGTGGAGAATGCGGCGGCCTGTCTCCTTACGGGGATGGGGCGGCATGAGCACATAACACCAGTGCTCCGCGCTCTGCACTGGCTGCCTATAGCGTACCGGGCCCGATTCAAGGTGTTAGTGTTGATCTATAAAGCCCTGCATGGTCTGGGCCCCTCTTTTCTTGGGGACCGCCTCATCCTCCGCGCCTCAAAGCAATCCCTTCAGTCCACCGGGGGTGCCTTTTTGGAGGTCCCCATTGTAAAATGGGGGGGCAAAATGGAGAGGATGTTCTTGGTGGCCAGGTTGCATTTATGGAATTCCCTCCCGGAGGAGCCTTGCCTGGCCCCAGGCCTGTTGACCTTCTGATGTGTTTGCAAGACTTGGCTGTTTGCCCAGGCCTTCGGAGGGGAGGGTGAGGGTGTGGGGTAGGGGGTGGGTTGGTTTTAGTGATGTTTTATAAATTGTTGTCGGTCTGGTGTTCTTATTGTTGTTGATTTTATTATTATTGTGTTTTTATGATGTAAGTCGCCCCGAGATGCTGTAGTCATGAAGGGGCAGCTAATAAATTTAATGAAATAAATAAATAAATAAAATAAATGGAGAAATAAATCCCACCAAAAGCCAGGAAGCACAGGCCCCAGCAGCTGTCACAAAATTAAGAAACCAGACATTAACACAAATGGCCAGGCACTCTTTTGACATGACATTGGCTCCCTCTTGGGTTTTACATTGCATGGCAGGGCACCCTCTTGGCATGGCATTGGTACTGTAGCACTGGTAACTTGAAAAGGCCAAGCAAACCTAAGAGGTGAAACCAGGCAGAGAAATTCCTCTGGCCTCATCGTGCCAAGTGCCAACCAAGCAGCAGGCAGCAATGTGGTACCCAATTATTTTAAAAAACCAACCCAACTGCATGGCCTGGTAATTGTAAACATAACCCCCATCTCCCATCATTAGCCCTATAATAGGCTATACCATACCATACCATACCATATGAGGCCAGGCCTGGCAACCCTCTCTCACTCCCCAACCCACTTACAGATCCAGCAGTACTGTAGCACGCAGCCAAATTCACCAAAGAGAATGAGGAAAATGGCCACAGATGCTTATTTTGACCTGCCAGCCAATCAAAACTGGCCCTCTGGGTTACCATCACTCAAATGTCCCCTCTCATACCCCCACCAAATATAGCGCTAAGTTTCATTTCCAGAAGAAGCTCCACTACCAGACCCAAACATCCGCAGCGGCCTCCAAATTGTTTTGAAGTTTTCTGAAGAATGACCTTGGTCCTTGGAACTTCAGGCTTTGGACTTTCTGAACCAAATACTGTCATCTTTGGCGATTTCCGAAGTTTTCTGAAGACCGAGTTATAGCCTTATTAAATAGTACCATCAAAGTGAACAATCACCAAAGAAATTAAAATACCAAGTACAAAGTATTGGCTAAATGAAGTAAATAAATAAACAAAATCATAACAGATTTTGCATTGGTGACAAAGAAAAATGCGTACATTTCTTCATGTGAATTAGAGTTGTAAGAAATATGTAAGAAATGGGCAAACCTGTCAAATATACCCCAGCCAAACGCAAAAGGGCAGTTTGGGTAATAATTGGTATCTGTTTATGCTCTGGGTATCTGTTTAAGTTATTTCATTTCAGTTTCTCCAGTTTTTCTGGTTTGTTTATTTCGGTTGTTTGGTCATGTCATTGTGGCAATATTAGCACTATTCATTCTCTCTCTCTCTCTCTCTCTCTCTCTATCTCATATATATATATCTTCCTTTTCTCATTGGATGAAAGTTCTCCCTCCTGTTTGTTTCCTTTCCTCTCCTGTTGGACAGAGATGCAGGTAGCCTGAGCTCATTTGAACCAAGTAGGCAGCTCCTCAGATTGAGTAGCAGGCAATAGCTGGTTTGGTTCCTCAAAGCAAGTAGCAAGAAGCAAGGGTGAAGAGGAGGAAGAAGGTGCTGACTGTTTTGTTTTATATGACTCAACAACATAGGCTTCTTCAAATTCAATTTATTCACTATATACATACATTTGATTAATCCTTATGACATTCATGTACATATGATGATTTGCCACTTACTTAAACTCTACTCCCCCCTTTCCTTCCTTTTTTCCATTTGCCCCATCCTCCTTGACTCCCATCAACATTCCAATTGCAGCCTGACCTCTAATAACATTACATCCTCCCACTTTTAAAAAACAAACAAAACAAATTGAACTTAATTTATTTATGTGTAATAATTTTCAATTAATCTATCTGGGGGAAGATGTATCTTGGAGGATCTTTGTAACTCCTCAATGTGCACCTCTGGCTCTGTTACCTGTTCCTCAGGAATTCTGATTAATAACCTTGTTCTGCTTTTATCTCTGACATTACACTTTACCTGGGCTGTCTTGTTTTGCATACCCACCACTACCTCTTCAGCCTTTCCTCCATTCCGTTCTTCCTTTTCTCCCAGTCTTGTCCAATTATGGGAACTTAATCATAATATTGTCTTTGTTTTGTTTTCTTATGTAGATGTATTTGCTGATACTGATTTACCTGACTCATTCTTTTTGTCAGAACACCTGGCAAATTGCCTTCAACGTTCCTATTACAAAGTAACTGTGCTGGTGCATACCCATTTTGCATAGGTGTTATTCTGTAGTTTAGTAAAGCTATAAACTCCATTTATTCACTATATTTGATTAATCTTTACGACAATCTTCCACATATGTTGATCTGTGACTTACTTAAATCCTACTCTCCCTCTTATTATTATTTTTATGTATTAATTTTCATCATTTATATACCGCCCCCTCCTGTCCAGTGGCAGCTCAGGGCAGTGCACAACATATACTAAAACATAATAGAAAAATATAACAAATATAAATTACCAATTAAAAACTAAAAAAACAAGAAAGGCCCAAGAGAATAAAATACCCCATTTCCCCAAAAGAATCACCACCCCAGCCCCAATCCACTGCTCTTATTCGACTAAGTGGACCCTAACACTAACCCTTGACCAGTCCCCTCTTCCCTGCCACAACTCTTCTTGGAGAGAAGCCAGAAGGGGAGATGAGGGAGGACAGCAGTGTCAGCTTCGGGCATTTGAGTGGACAAGTGGACGCTCTCTTCTCTAGCTGCCCTGCTCACTCTGCACAGGAGGAGAGGCTCAGCTGGGATTTCCCATGACTAGGGAGAAGAGGGTGTCCCTTGCTCTGCCGTTGTTTCACTGCTGGAAGCATATTATAGCTATCTCCTTTCCTACCATAAATTACAGAATATCTTTAAAATAATATTATATTAATAATAGAAATGCTGAACAATTCCGGAATTGTTGTAATTTCACCAAAATACAATCCGTCTTGCATTTTAAATAACTGAAAATCCAGTACAACTGGTTTAAAAGCCAGAAATATCTCGCTGAGTTTTGCCTTTTTCTGATTACAAAGTCTCTAGAGGAGACTTTAAAAAGTATCCCCATGGGATGCTAATTTGCCACTCTTTATTTAATCTATGAAAGAAACACAACTTTGTGATACACATTGCCTTCCAGCTGGAGAAACTCTTTATATTTATGTCGCATGATGCAAATGTAAAAAAAAGGTTCCCTCCTTCACCTCCCTCTAATTTCATAATATGATTTCCTCAGTTTTGACCTTGAATTATAATAGCACAGCACAAGAGCCACTTTCCCTCCAAACAAGCAGGATTCCATTGACAATAGAAAAATACAATATTCATTGTAATCTAGAGAAGCTGGAGAGCTCTTTGTTCAACAAAAAAAACCAGCTCATGAAGCAAACAATCTTGCATTCATGAACATTGTGAGCGTGCTCCTACTGATGCAAAGTGAATTTCTCGGAAAAGTCTCAGGAATGTCTTGGTCCCATTCTTAAGGGTATGTGAGCTGGCTTATTTGAGCTGAAATACCTTTCAAACACCAGGGGAGGAACCCATCCACTTCCCCATAAGTACACTTATTTATTTTATTTATTTA
This sequence comes from Sphenodon punctatus, assembly GCA_003113815.1. Classification (NCBI taxonomy): domain Eukaryota; kingdom Metazoa; phylum Chordata; class Lepidosauria; order Sphenodontia; family Sphenodontidae; genus Sphenodon; species Sphenodon punctatus. The sequence goes on from QEPC01013578.1 coordinate 1,575,382, forward strand.
TTATTATATTTTATCCCTCCCTTCCCCAAAGGCTCAGAGCGGCTTACAAAAAAATATAAAATACAATATAAAAACATTTAAAATGCAATCCCGCCAAAAACCCAACCCACTCTCACCCTCCAGTGACCTCCCATCTAATCCATCTCCCTGTCCCTCAACCCATCCTCCCCCATAAATCAACCCCCCTCCGCCCCACATTCCAACCCACCTTACACGTCTCCTCCCCCAAATGCCTGGTGGAACAACCAGGTTTTACACTGATGCTGGAAGGTTTTACCACAGCAATGGAGTGGCCACCAAGAATGCCCTTCTCATGGTGGCCATCTATCTACAATACAGGACCTCCAGGAAGGCACTCCATATGACTGCAGAGGCCATCCCAAGACCCGGGGAATGAGGCAATCTCTCCGATAAGTGGAACCCAGACCTTTTAGAACTTTATAGGTTAACACCAGTACCTTGACTCAGGCCAGCCTGGGAGACCTTTAGCAGCCAATGCAGTGAACAAAGAATCGGAGTAATATATTCATATTGTCCCGTCCTGCTAACAGCAGCTCGGGGAGGCTAACAAATACAATTAAAAAAGATAAAATATAATAATACAAATATAATAAATATAATATAAATATAAAACAACACAAAATCCACATAATGGGATGCCATTATGTTGGTCACCTTGGTATTTTGGTTAGAACATTTTGGAAATATTAGTACTGTGTGAAAAACTCCCAAAATGACATAGCTGTAATACCAAAATAACTGAAAAACAGATGTGTTATTGTGGAGAACATTTTCCTAACTCCTATTGTATAATGTATTGGGAGTTGGGTCATCTTGGCAGGATTAGGCAATGATCCAAAGGGGCAACTCAAGAAGCACTATTGAGAAGCAAACCAAGAGGTCAGTCCAAAGAAGACTGAGGGTGGAGGCAAGGACTGGAGCACAGTCTGAAAAAAAAGCTGAGGGCAAGGAAAGGAGCAATGGTGGGCAGCCATCTGGAGACAAAGCTCAGGAATGGCAGGCAACAGACAGGAAAGGCAAGATCATATATCAAGTAAGTAGGAAGTAGGGTAGACTGATACAAACCTTTGACTTATTCTGCCCAACTTCCTCTTCCTGTTGGGTGATCTAAATAGCGAAGATCAACTAATAAATTGAAGATTGATCCAGTACTACAGTAGTGCTGGATGATTGATTAGGCTAGGGATCACAGATCCTGATATCTTGAAGGAGGATACAGGATAATAGTGTTTTTTGTCCAGATTCGAGAGGTGTCTAGAAATAGGACGCATAAATCATGCCCAGAATAAAGAAGGGTTCAGATGAGGTCTGAAAGGAGATTTTGCAAAAATGGGAATTCCGGTTAAAATCACATTTCCCAATACCATCTTGGTCAAATCAAAAAACTATCTGTACTCATCACAGTTTTGATTGACATTTTGATTCCTGATTGACTGATCAATCCCAATTATCACTTTGGAATTGGAATCCTAATGATCACTTTGTCATTTACGACTTTGCTATTTACTACTTTGCTGTCAATTTCAAGTCCCAAATTTAACAGCATTGGGTATTTAGTAGTAATTGGGTAACTTTCAGTAGTTTCCGATATTACAGGAAATTACCTCAAAATACAGATAATACTGGAAATTACCAGAAATCACCAGAATTTACTGGAAATTACCAAAGTGGTGGAAAATAGCAGAACATTATGGCAAATATTGAAAATACCAGTAGATTTCCTCCTCGCGTTAACGAAGGTGAAAGAGAGAGACAGGAGGAACATTTGTGGAGGGCAGGTGAAATGAAGGTGCAAACTCAATTTCTTGGTGAAAATCAGGGCTGCAGTTTATTAAACAAATAACTGTTACAACAATCAACATTTCATTGAATGGGCAATCCAGTCTATCCACTCAGCTATCCCAATATCACAAGACAATTCATCCCTTTCAGGGGTCTGATGTGTTAACCGAGTCTGACCCCAGGAACTGTGTCCACCTCAACACACCCTGACCTGGTCAATCAACTCCCCCATCGCTCAGGCTGTCATGCTGACAGGGCTGCCAGCTAGTCTCACTCAATGGTGGGGATCTTATCTCCTTCCCCAAAGGGTTGGGAGGTTGGAAAGGGGGCATGAAAATAAGGTAGGGGTCCTCACCCATGAGCCGGGCAGCCCTACAGGTCGCCCCCCTCCCGCCACAAACCCCAGTGTCACCTGCCGGGCAAGTAAAAGGTCATTGCCAACCCCTTCACTGCCATCCTATGGATGCCTTCCCATCTCCCCCAAGCATACTGAAGCCATCTCACGGAATAGCTGATCTGGATACTGCCACAAGCACAGCACAAACAGCTCTGCTTGGTTACCTCTACCTCACTACCTATGGAATGTTCAGCAGCTCACACAACCCCAACCTAATGTCTTTCAGTAATAAATAATATCTGGCATCTGACAAATGGACCACATTGTCCCAATAGAGCTCAGGAATCCGCTGGTAATCCCAGCATGCCCACCTCAACTCCACCAATTTTTGAGAATTGCACCATGCATTTGAGAACTGAATTCCCAGGGATAGGCCACCCAAATGGCCCCACATTACCAACTACAAAACCTTTAAACTCCTCAAATGCCTAGTATATAAGCTCTAAATATCGGCAGAGCCACAGACCCCTGAACTCCAGTTAATATACTCAGCAGCCAAAGCTCCACAGGGATCTGCTCTGGCTCCTTGCTGACTCCAGGGGCCAACGTGCAAAACCTCTCGACCTGAAAATGGGAAAGAGCATCTGCATTCCATTCTCAATTCCGGACAGATGCCTAGCCTGAAAAGTGATATTATGAACTAAGTGATGCATTACAAATGCCCACATCAAAGTCATCACCGTTTGCAATTTTGCTGACTTTATATTCAAAACATGCACAACAGCCAAGTTATTGTACCAGAAGCAGATCTTCCGGTCCTTAAATTAATCTAACCAAATGTGGACCACCACTAGAATTGGAGAAAATTCCCAAAAGGTAATAGCCTTCAAGCGGACGTTCCTCCTCCATTCTTACAGCCAACGCTCGGAGCACCATCGACCTCTGAAATACACTCCAAAACCTATGCCCCCAGCCACGTCTGAATGGACCTGGAAATCCACTTCCAACAAGAGCTTGGACTGCTGAACAGTTACCTCACTGTAACATTTCAAAAGCCCTCTCCACAACCCCAATATCAGATCTCATTCACTGAAAAATACACACATGGTGCTGAGGTTTCATTAATCCTACCATGGCGCTAGTAAGTCTGGCGCAAAATGCCGTGCCAGGGGACACCACTCTACATGCAAAGTTCAAGTGACCTATGACCAACTGCAGTTCCTGAAGAGTCACCTTCTTCGAAGGCCTAACATCCCTGATTAGTTCATTCAACCTATGTAACTTATTGTCTGGGAGTCTGCAGACCCCTGCCTCCATTTCAATCTCAATCCCCAAATAAGTCATCCTTGTGGCAGGGCCCTCAGTTTTCTCCTCAGCCATTGGGAGCCCCAATCTATTTGTCACCTGTCTAAACTTTTCCAACAGCATTTCACACTCATCAGTTCCTGCCCTGCCAATCAGCAGGAAGTCATCAAGATATCTGGTTACTGATGACAGTCCTGCCTGCCTTTTAATAGCCCACTCAAGTAAAGAACTGACTCTTTCAAATGCTGAATATGAAATTGAGCACCCCATGGGAATCATCTTGTCAAAATAAAAGGATCCCTCGAACTGGAAACTGAACAAGTCAAAGTCCAAGGGGTGCACAGGGAGAAACCTGAAGGAGGACTGGATATTGCTTTTTGCCAATAAGGCTTCATGCCCACTAGCCTTAACTAATTCAACAGCCGAATCAAAGGTGGCATACTTCACAGAAGTTAAAGCAGGATCAATTCCATCATTAACCGAGTTCCCCCATGGATATGAAAGGTGGCGAACCAACCGAAACTCACCTGGTGCCTTTTTAGGAACAATACCCAGTGAGGACAACCACAGGTTTGATTTAGGAAGATCCCAAAACAGGCCAGCCACTGACCCAGTTCCACCTCTGCGATGCTTATGACTCACCACCAACTCCACCCAAGTAACCGACCTCAATTTTTTGCCACACTGTGACACCTATTACCCTTGAACGGAATTCTGAAACCAAACTTAAAACCTTTGAACAAATAAGCCCTGTCTGAAACTACAGGGTAAGCAACCAACAAGTCCTTAAGAACATCCAAGTTAATTGGTGAGGGAGCTTTATGCCAATGTGTTGGGACCACTACCTCCTTGTCCCTGCTTACCCTGGGAACTGTCTCCACCTCTCTTACCCTTCTGAGTTTTACAGATAAACCCCCATGCTGCCCCCCCCCCAAATGCTTACACTTGTGCTTAAACAGGCAGTTGGCACGAAAACACCTGCCATCATTGTATTCCCAATACACACTCTTTCCTACCTCCTGCTGCCACGTGGCCACAAAAGGTAGAAACTGCCCACTATCTGTGCATAGACCTGACAAGGGTCTTGAAGGACACATGCATTCAAGCCACAATTCCTGGTCTGCAATTTCCTAATGGAGATAGGGATCCTCAGCAGCCCTGGCCCTAAACTTCTCATCATACATCAACCACACTTCCCCACCATACACATTCCTGGCTATGTGAATAATATCCAGATATTTCACCAGGGAAGGACAATGCTGCAGATAAACATCCACCATGATTCCGATAAAAATAGTGTATTCTGCCAACCAGTTCTCCCAGCTCCTTGCTACTTTGGGCTTCTTCCTCCACTTGTCCTTGTCTTCCTTATCATCTTTTTCCATGGTCTCCCTAACCATTTTTCTATTAAATAAGGATAATATATCTATGTATTCTCCTTTTAAAATCTTGTCCTTTGTTGCTCGCAGCAAATGAGAACCAAGGGGCCTCAAGATGCTGGAGTATGCCACCATGAATGGCCTAAGGATTACCCCTGCTTCCACCTGATGCTGCATCACCCCCTGCCCACCAAATTTATTTATTATTTATTTGTTTATTTATTTATTATAAAGATTTATTAGCCGCACCCTCATGTCCATGGCATCTCGGGGCGGCTTACAACATAAAATACACAAATAAAATCAATTTTAAAAACAAGACCCCAATCATCAAGATTTAAAATATAATTAAAATCTTTAAAATACTCCCCCCAACTACCCCACCCTCCCAGCTTCCCCTCCGAAGGCCTGGGCGAACAGTCAGATCTAATAGGCTCGATGAAATGCCAACAAACCTGGGGCCATGAGGGCTTCCTACAGGAGGGGGTTCCAAAGCTGTGACCCAGTCACCAAGAATGCCCTCTCTGTTGTGGCCCCCCATTTTACATGGGATTGCTCTGAGGCGCAGAGGGCGAGGTGGTCCCCGAGGTATGAGGGGCCCAGACCGTGCAGGGCTTTATAGATCAACACTAACACCTTGAATCTGGCAGCCAGCCTGTGCAGAGTACAGAGCACAGGTGTTATGTGCTCCCGCCGCCCCGTCCCTGTAAGGAGACAGGCCGCCGCATTCTGCACCAGCTGCAGCCTCTGAACCAGAAACAAGGGAAGCCCCACGTAAAGCGCATTGCAGTAGTCTAGCCATGAGGTGATGAAGGCGTGAATGAGAGTGGCCAGGTCGGGGCCAGAGATGTATGGACACAGCTTCCATACCAGATAGAGCTGGCGGAAGGCAGCCTTAGCCACCAACTCAACTTGCTGATTCAGACGGAGACCTGAGTCCAACACCAGACTCTGAACCTGCTGGGCTAGAGGAGGATGGACCCTCCTCCCCAACAAGGGGAGCCAGTACGTCCCTCACCCTTCCCACCACCATCACCTCCGTCTTATCGGGACTAAGCTTCAGTCTGCTTTGCCACATCCAATCCACCACGGCCTCCAAACATTGGGAAAGTAAAGAGACAGCAGGACCTGGGTCAGTTGAAAATGAGAGGTACAGCAGAGTATCATACACATATTGGTGACACTGCACCCCGAACCCTCTCACGATCTCCCCCAGGGGCTGCATATATACATTAAATTGTATTGGATGTGGCAGAGCAGAAGCTCAATCCTGATAAGACAGAGGTGATGGTGGTGGGTAGGGTGAGGGAGATGCCGACCCCTCTGGTGGGGGGGTCTGCCCTCCCATAGCCAGCAGGTTCAGAGTCTGGGGGTGGTTTTGAATCCAGGCCTCCATCTGGATCGGCAGGTAGAGGCGGGGGCTAAAGCCCCCTTCCTCCAGATTCCTCCAGATCAAATTGTCTAGAAAGAGAATATGCAGTCCTACTAACTCCCAAACCCTCCAACTGCTGTTCACCCCAGGCAACTAGCATACCACATGATTGAAGTGGGTTCCCAAATCTACCCAATTGAGCCTCCCAGTAAGCACCACTATTCCCCACCACTTTACCACCTGCAAGTAGCACACATGGCCCAGCCATAGTCCCTGTGGGCACAGGGACCTGCTGTGCCATTCCACTGCCTGACGCTGCCACTTGGTTGTCACCTGAATGACTGAGGCTGGTTTCTGGTGGAGACAAGCCCACCTGAGATTAAAGCCCTAAACTCCCCATTGGCACAGGGAGTGGACCAACTGGACCCTTTGCAAGGGGCAATTGACCCTGACTGAGAAAGCCTGGTACCTGCTGATGAACTGAAAGAAAGGATGAATTAGGGAATTATGACATTGACATTCCTCCAACACAACCATCAGAGGATTGCTGACTAGTGACATGTGGATCAAAGCTCCCAGCAGTGGCAGCAGCAAGAAGGGACACAGCAGACATCTATTGCCAGGGAAAGGCAGAAAACCTGGAGCTGCTTTGAAAATTAACCCCAGACTGGGGGGAAAAAGACCATCCAACACTCCAATAAAGCTGGGAAACCACAGGGACACCCGCTCCCTCACCCTGGCCAAGTGTGGATCTCCCAGGCTGGGAAAAACTGGAAGGAGCACTCGTGTCTGGGCCACCCAGAAAACCCACCCTACTAGAGAGGGCAGTCCAGCTTGCAAAGACTGTTAACAGGAGACCCCACTCCCAGTCATGAATATTGGGGGGTTGGTGTCCCAATACCCACCTGACTCTTAAATTTGGGGGAATTAGCCAAGTTGGTTGGACTAGGGGTCCCCATGTGTCTCCCGAATCAGTCTGAGGTCAGATACGCACCACAGTCAGGTTATGTACACTCCCCAAAAGAATATTAAAGGGAAAAGAGGGAGACGAAATGCTTAATAAAAAAAGGAATATTTATTTAACAGGAATGGGAAGTATCCAAGAAAACACACAAGTAGCTAAAACATTTCCCGGTCTGGCTGGCGGTTTTCAGAGGGAAACACAAGTGGCGACTGGGAAAATGAAATTAACATGGGAAGGGAGAGAGGGGGGGGGGCTAGAAGTGAAAGAGGTTAAAGAAGGGGAACCAGGACCAGTGGCTACATCCTCTCCTTTCCTGTTGCAGAGGGGACAGGCAACCCCACGAATCCAGCGAAGTTCGGGGATGCAGGGAAGGAACAGACCAAAGTCTGGGAGACCCCATAAGATCCAGACATGCACGGAGAGACCCGCACATGTTTGCGTTCAAAGTTTTCTCTGAATCGGAGGGGGGGGGGTGAGGAGCAGTTATAGGGTTTGGAACAAAGGATTTGGGATCAGCTCAAGTACACTACAATAGGTGAGATGGGGAAGTTAGGAGAGATTTCATGGGTGGGTTTAGGCCTGAGAAAAGGAACATGCCCACAGGGGCGGAGGGGCCAAGAATGCCAATAGGTGCGACAGGAAAGAGTTGCCAGTTTGTGTAGTTACAAAAAAGGGAAGAGGCAAAGGGTTAACAAACTGGGGCCGCAGAGACAAAGGACACATCAGGGCATAAATAGGGGGAGATTTCTAATCAGTCTGGGGATGGAAGAGAATCATCATGAGGAGAGTCTGGTGTTGGCGAGCAATTCCTACCGATCAGGTGTGTAGGAAAAACCTGGGGTGCTCTAATTGTCCATGCCTTTAGAGTTATTGCTATTCAAGATTCCATTCACCATTGATTTAACTGCCCCATATTTAATCAGAGATTCCTCAACTTAATAGCCTTTTCCAAGGGTGGGCTGGTTTTTGCATGAAAAGGATTTCCCTTAGGCTTCTTTGTTGCTCAATCCTGACTCTGCTCAGACTTTCCCAGTGTTTGATGACTCATGTCTCTTCTGTCCTTTCCAATTATGGGGGGGTGTGTCTGTCCTTTTTGGGGTGCATTCTGCACCTCTCGCAACAAGACATCCCAGGGAATGCGTAATGAAAAAGTGCCCCATCAGAACTGGCTTGACTCCCTCACTAAACCTGGGGCCCATAGGGGTGTGCATGTCATTTTTGTTATTACAGTAACGGTAACGAAAATTGTCATTTTCATTTTCGTTATTGCAATAATCAAAACAACAACAGATAGTAACGACGATAACAAAAACGACAACCAAGAATACCCAAACCGACAACCGAGAATACCAATAACGGTAATTATATAGATATTGATAATGATATCGATACCGATATCACTGTCAAAAACAATATCAAGAATGTTAACAAAAATGATACCAAAACAATAACAAAAATGATAACAAGGAACAAAAATGACAATGTCGTGATTATTGTCATTATTAGTGCTGTGGCAGTTGGGTTTGGGAGGGAAAACAAGGAAAGGGGAGGAGGGGTCTTAACAGGATTGCACTCTTGAACTGTGCCTGTGTTGGGAGGGACGAGCAGCTCAGCAGTATCTGATGGATGTATCCCTGGCCAATGAGCAGCACAAGCAGGTCCCAGCAGTTTCATGGGACTCTGTGATTGCTCAATGCCTGCTGCCTCCCACAACCATTCGGGGGACTCTGGGGGAGAACACTGCAACCCTTTATAATGGGAGGAACAGGTTTTATCTCTCTGTTGTGTGAGAGCTCTGCTTGTCAGGTTGCATTTACAGAACTATGGTGCTTACACATAAAAAATCCTCCCTAGCCCTCATTGTATTATTTATTTATTTATTTATTTATTTATTCCTTTATTTATTTATTTATTTATTTATTAGGTATTCCCACCAATACCTTTCCTTCCAAATACCCTAATTTTACCTTCTCCCCCCTGTACATTATATAGAGATAGGTAGAATAGAATATATATATATTATCTATATAACTATTCTAATCCAATCTATATGTCTATTATATATATATTAGAATATAACTATTCTAATCCAATCTATATGTCTATTATATATATATATATATATATATATATATATAATAGACATATAGATTGGATTAGAATAGTTATATATATATATATATATAATAGACATATAGATTGGATTAGAATAGTTATATAGATAATTGATTAGATAATAGATAGTTTTCCTTTCCCCTTCCCTTGCCTCCCTTATATTTACATAAATATTAGTTATGCACAGGAATCAATGATACTGATATCAAAAATAAAATCTTTGTTTGAAATGTTACCGCTATCAATAATGATATCAATAATGATAACAAATATTGATACCAATATCGATAAAGATACCAATAACAAAAACGATATCAAACCAATACCAAAAATGATAACAAAAAAGATAACAAAATGATAACAAGAACGATAACAATGATAACGAAAAGGACGTTTTTGAATAACGAAAATGAAAATGACAAACAAAAACGAAATGGGGGCCTGGTGCACTCCTCTGGTTGCCAATCCATTCTCTGACTCAAGCAGGTGCCCAGCCCTGCCAGGGAAAGCATGCCCACCTCATCCATGGGCATTTTTACTCACACCTGAAAGTTCTGGATTTTTCAATCTTCTGGGTTTACAAGTTCACAAGTAAGTTCTAGATGCATTTCTCTCTCTCGCTCTCTCACACACACTCACACTCACACTCACACACACACACTGCCCTGAGGCAGTTCCTTGATGCATTCTTCACACAAACGCTGCTTTGAAGCAGCCTAAAGTAGCCGCAGCTGTAGACATAACAGGCTGCCATGAAAACAAGTGACCACAGCTGCCTGGAGCAAAGTAGTTTACAAGGAGAACTTTTTACACACAAAGTTTCTGGGAGATGTTCTATGCAGAAGTTCAAAGAGCCGGATGTTTAAGATCTGGGTGAGTGATTTAGACACAGAGAAAGTTCAGAATGTAACAGCAAACATCCAGGAGAAATGTGATTGTAAAAACACCCAGAACTGAGATGAGGAGGGGGACCTCCCAGGCTTCCAAGGGCAGGGCCCAGGGATGAAGGTAGTCCCAGCACCAGCTGTTCAACAATGTCAGGCATAGAAGACCCCTCAGTTTCTGCCTGAGGAAAAAGAGATGGCCGGGCCAACGGAATAGTGGGGGTTGAGGAAGCCACCCCAGAACCTGATGAGCCCAGGGGAACCTGCCCCACTGCCCCCAAATGCCGTGATATGTCACCCAATCCATCAGCCACCGAGTGCATAAGTGCCATTAGCTCATCCCCGGGCTACGCTAACAGGAGACCCCTACCGTGAGGTCCCCTAGCAGAGGGTCTGCCATTGGTAAGACATGGCTACCCATGGCTGGACCCCGTGGGGCCCCTTTGGGAGCCTTCTTACACTCCTTCCCCCCCTCGACCAACCATGTTGAGGGAAAAAGACAAGAAAACTCCTCACACACTGAAGAGAACCCCAAACCCTCTCCTGCCATCATCACACACTGAGGAAAAACCCCAACCCCTCCCCCCTCACACATTGAGGGGGGAAACCCAACCCCTCCCCCCAACAAATACTGCTCTGAAAAGTTGCAGAGGAAACCAGGCCTCCAAAGTCCTCTGATGCTGCCAGTGAGCCCTGCCATTGCTGCAGGTCAACTGGAAACACCAATGGGTAAGGAGCACCTCAGGCTGCTACTGCACTCTGTTCCAGCTGCCGATGAACTGCCTCAGAGCAACCAGGAGAGGAAAGAAGCTCCTGATTGGCTCTGAGAATTAGGTGACCCCCAAGCCCAGGAAAAGTTTCCCTCTCAGCCAGGGAACCTAATTAGCTGGCCTCCTGTGCTCCCTCGCCCTCCACCCGACTCAAAGGGCAGGAAGCGGAGGAGGCAGGAGGAGGGTGCTCCTCACCCCCGTAAACCCCTCCTCCTTTTAATGGGGTAGGACAATTTCCCCGAGGCCCAAGCGGAGGCAGAGGGCACAGAGATTTTTCGTTTCAGCTGTACTCACAATTTCCTTTTCTCTTCCAAAGAAATGATCCTTTCCTCACATCAACAACTAATTGATGCGCCTGATGGCGACATGTAAAGCAGACTGACTTACTCATTTAAAGACTCTTCTTTCTCTCTACCAATACACAAAGCATGAAAATACATTTTGAATGCTATTGGCAGTGCAAGCATCAGCCAATTCCTTTATGAAAAAGAAATATATTGAAGATAGCAAGGTTGTATTTTTCTCGGCAAAGGTGCCAAATAGCTAGCAGATTTACAGAGTGATAGCTATGCAGAGACACTAAGAGTTTGGCTACTGTAAATCTAGTCAGCTTTCATTGATCTGGTTGCTACGAAATCCAGAGGGCATGTTTAATTGTAATGTTTCCCTAGTCAGGAGAGGGAACACGTTTATATTTATGGAAATTCTCCAGCACATAGACAGATGGAGTTAACACACAGCCAGGATAAATTCCACATTGAAGATGGAGTTAACCCACAGCAGGACAAATTCCACATTGAAGATGGAGTTAACACACAGCCAGGACAAATTCCACATTGAAGATGGAGTTGAGTTAACACACAGCCAGGACAAATTCCACATTGAAGATGGAGTTAACCCACAGCAGGATAAATTCCACATTGAAGATGGAGTTGAGTTAACACACAGCCAGGACTAATTCCACATTGAAGACTTCTAAGAAAATCAGTGGAGTTGGCAGGTCTTCAGATTGCCTAAGCCTTCTAGCAGGTCATGAGGAAATCTGATCAATCCCAACCACAGGGATGGGGGTGTGCGGACACCCGTCTGTGCTTCTTCCTGCCCCCTTCCTGGTCTGGGCCGCTGTCACTCTTCTTTGGTGGCCGGGCTGAGTCCAGCTTGCAGTGACAGCTCCTGCTATGTCCCAGAGTGGTCTGCGGCCAGTGTGGGACCTGTCATGTGTAAAAGTCCCCTGTGACACTACAGAGCCTACTTCCTTTGATGGTATTAACAACTTTCATTTTTCAGAGCACTGTTTATGGATGACAGTCACTGAGTGCTTTTGAAGTGTATCTGTCAAATTTGTTCAGTCCCTGACTCCATTTACAGTGAAGCTGTCTTTTGAACTATTGGAAAACTGCCTACAAGGAAAGCAGAAAACTGCATCTGCCTGGATGCCGTACTATATAAACATGAGGGTTTGTGTGTTTTATATATATATATATATATATATATATATATATATATATATATATATATATATGCAGTTTTGGCTAATATAGTTTTAGAATAAACAGGTAAACAAGGCTGCGATGGGCCACTTGCATTGTTCCCTAGATCCAAGATACAGAGGTTATCTGGCATCTCTTTACTCCTGTCCTGTTCAACATTCATTCTTCATTCATTCTTCCAATTCGTTTGCACCTCCCAAACTAGAGATCTGTTAATCATCTTGGTTCACTCTCTCATTTGGAATAGTCCCAGTCAGTCACATTTGTAGATTGGTTCAGATTACTGCAGTTACTGTTGTTGCTGCTAACTGCTTTACCTGAATCCAATTTGACAAAGCTTGAGGCCAAAAATTTACAAATATCAATACTTCCTTTTTATGGTCTCTCCATAAAGGAGTGAAATATATTGCTAACAGAGACAGACTTTGCTTTACGGATTCAGTTAGGACTTGAGTTCAGCCTCCAGTGTTCAGAACTCCAGATCGTACTCCGACTGTACTGCCTGCAAGAAGAAAGTATAGATTGTGTAGCCAGTGTACCCTGTCTTAAATTACCACCCCCTACCGTAATGGCAGCTACCATTATTGCAGTACTTAAAATCCCTTTCCCATTTTTGTTATTTATTTAACCTAGAAAATAACTTATGTAATAGAAAATACACATTACAGTTATATGTTCTGTTATACAGTTATATCCTGACAATGAGCAGATCCCTATTGTGGACACATTGTGCCCCACAGAAACCACAAGCATGCAGGATATGTGGGGTTTAGGATCAGGCTCAGTGTCCCCAAGTCTCCAGCTATTGCAAAATCCTCCCCCACCCCCATAGTCCAATCATGAGTGCTTCCAAGTCAAGCACTCTTAGCCAATCCATATCATATTGGCTAGGGATGTGCAAACACCGGGGGGGAGGGGGTGTTTAGTGTTCGGCCCGTGTGGGGTTCGGCCCCCCCACCCCAAAACCATTCGGATTCAGGCTGTTTGGCTCAAACCTGTTGGGGGGGGAGCGAACCCTTTCGGGCAGGGGGCGGGGGACCCCAGTATTCCCTCCCCCCTCCTGACTGTGCAGGTGTAAGGGGCGCCGGGGCTCACCCCACCCCCCACCCTGCCCAGCCTGGAATTTTTGTTTTTTTTAAACCCCCACCCCAGGAATCGACCTACCTGGTGGTGCTGTGACTCTGGCCCTGAGTCCAATGGTGGTAGAAGCAGCAGCGGCAGCAGCAGTGGTGGTGGATCTGCTGTGGCGGCACTCTGGAGCACTTCAGGCCTCTACTAGGCCTAGTAGAGACCTGAAGCGCTCCGGAGAACCGCTGCTGCCAGACCCAGGGCTGGAGCCACAGCACCACCAGGTAGGTCAGGCTCTGGCCTCGGGTCCAACGGCAGCAGCAGCATCGGTGGCAGGTCCGGTGGCATCAGTGCTCCGGAGCACTTCAGACCTCTACTAGTAGAAGGTGGAATTCCACCTTCCTGATGCTCAAGCGGTTTCTCAAGCAGAAATCTGCCTTGCATCAGGTTCAGCTGGTAATGGACAGTGGAGCACCCCCAGGGTATGATGGGACAGAATGGGAGATACTGGCTCACACGATCTTCATATTCAGACTGTTCCTGGCCGTGACAGAGACCATGAGCAGCTCCACCGCCACCATCAGCCAGGTGACCCCTCTGGTCCAGAGTCTCATAAGGAGGCTGGGTGAGATTCTCCAGGGGCGGGAGTGTGGCCTTGAGCAGCGATCCCTTGGCCTACTGGGCTGGCAAGGTCAACCTGAGGCTGGCCCTGTCCAAAATGGCCAAGGGTATATTGTCCTGCCCACCAACCAGTGTCCCCAGAGAGCAGGTGTTCTCCATGCTGGGGGATATTTGCTCCCTGCATTGCCTGAGACTGGGGGCCAAGTTGGTGGAGCAGTTGATCTTCTTGACGGTGAACCTTCTGCTGCTGGGATTCCCTGAGCTTCCCCTGGAGATGGATTGATGGTGCAGTGGCACACGCCATCCCATGCCAGGAGCAGTTTTAGGACGGGGCTCCTCCTTAATCTGGGCTACTGCTGCTGTGCTGAGGTGCTGTCCCTCCCTCCCAATGCCTGGCGCCCGCCCTCCCCCCCTTTATTTCTCATACTAATCAGTCACGGCTGCCTTATCCGACTGACCTCATGATGCAGGGTGGCATTGGGAAACTATAAGCCTGCCAGCTGGCCTCTGACTAAACGATCTCAGCCTGCCTATCTGACTGGCGCTCTCTCTCTCATGCCGCACAGTCTTCGCCAGCCTATCTGAGTGCCCTGCCAAGCTCAAAGCCTTCCTCAGCCCACCTGTCTGCCTCTCATGCCACGCTGTCTGTCTGCCCACCCAGATTGCCTTGCTCAAAGACTTCCCCAGCCTGCCTGCCTGCCTCTCATGCCACACTGTCTGTCTGTCCGCCCAGGTTGCCTAGCTCAAAGACTGCCTCAGTCTACCTGCCTGCCTGCCTGCCTCTTTATTATTATTATTATTATTAGACATTTATATAGTGCCAGTCATATGACCTGGTGCTGTACAGCACACAGAACTAGACGCAGTCCCTGCCTGTGGCTTACAATCTAAAAGACAAAAGGGGGGGGGAGACAGGGAGAGGGGACAGTGGGAGAGAAATGGGAGAAGACAAACAAACATTCAAGCGGATGCGAAGTCTCGGGTGTGTATGCTTGGCTTGGTTACAAAGAGGTTGGTAGCAGCAGTCATTGGAGGAGGGCAGACAGTAAGAGTAAGGGGAAAGACTAGCAGGCATTGGGAAAGGCAGCAAGGAAAAGGTGGGTCTTGAGGAGGGATTGAAGGAGCGGAGGGTTCTCAATGTTCTAGTAATCCCGTTGCTGCTGTCTGCTGGTCCGTGGGTGCTCTGCTCTTGCCAATCCAAATGTGCCCATGCAATCCTGCTGCTGTTATCTGCTGCTATATGGGAGCTCTTCCCTGGCAAATCCTACCATCTTGGCTCTGCTCCATGGGTGCAGCACACAAAAAAATCCTGCCAATGCCGTCTCTGCTGTTCCACAGGTTCTGTGCCTGGGCAATCCACTGTCTGCTCCTGCTGCCAATTATGCCTCTGGGCAATCCAATGTCTGCTGCTGCTGTCAATGCTGCCTCTGCTGTGCCACTGCATCCAGAAGCTGCCACTCTATCCCAGGACCCACCATCAGGGTTCTGGGGTCTGTCATTCAACTTACAGAAAGCCGTCTTTTAACTGCATCAACAAACAGTCACTCCAGCCTCAGGACCCACCATCAGGGTTCTGGGGTCCACCATTCCGCTCAAAAAGAACCATCATTCAACCACGTCAAGAAGAAGTCACTCCATCCCTGGGACCCACCGTCAGCATTCTGGGGCCTATGTTATTGGCAGGGAGGGCTGTCCGATATTAAGAAGCTGCCACTCTAGCCCCAGGGACCCACCCTCGGGGTTCTGGGGCCATCATTCTGCTGAAAGAGAGCTATCATTCAACAGCATCAAGAAGCAGCCACTCCAGCCCCGGGACCCACTTTCAGGTTTCTGGGGCCTATGTTTCTGGCAGGGAGATCTGTCCATTAGGGATGTGTGAACAGAACTGAGTTCGGAAATTCGGTTCAGTTCGGTTCAAAAACCGAGTTCGGTTCAGAAGTTCCGTTCTGTCGACTGAACTAGTTGAGTTTGGTCAAATTCAGAACTTCTGAAGTGAGTTCATACATTCCAAACCAGTGTTTTAATCTGTTTTTGGCCTTCTGAACTGGTTTGGATTCGACCAAACAGTTCAGTCAAATTCGAATTCGGTTCAGAAGTTCAGTTTGGTCGAACGAACTAGTTGAGTTCATTCCGAACTCTGAACTTCTGAACTGTGTTCGCACATCCCTACTGTCCATCCAATATCTAGAAGTTGCCACTCTAGCCCCAGTATCCATTCTCAGGGTTCTTGGGCCTGTCATACAATGGCATTGAGAAACAGCCACTCCAGCCCGAGGACCTACCGTCAGGGTTCTGGGGCCTACGTTACTGGCAGGGAGGGATGTCCAATATCTAGAAGCTGCCACTCTATCCCAAGGACCCACCCTCGGGGTTTTGGGGCTGTCATTCCATGACATCAAGAACAAGCCACTCCCGCCCCAGGACCTAGCATCAGGGTTCTGGGGCATACGTTACTGGCAGGGAGGGCTGTCTAATATTCGGAATCTGCCTATCTCTATCCCTAGGACCAACCCTCGGGGTTCTGGGGTTGTCATTCCGCTCAAAGAGAGCCATCATTCAGCAGCATAAAGAAGCAGCCACTCCAGCCCCAAGACCCATTGTCAGGGTTCTGGGGCCTACATTACTGGCAGGGAGGACTGTCCATCCAATATCTAGAAGCTTCCACTATAGCCCTAGGATCCACCCTCGGGGTTCTGGGGCTGTCATTCCGCTCGCAGGGCGCTGTCATTCCACCGTCTAAAGAAGGAGCCACTCCGGCTCCAGGACCCACCATCAGGGTTCTGGGGCCTATGTTACAGACAGGGAAGGCTTTCCAATATCTAGAAGCTGCCACTCTAGCCCCAGGACCCACCATCAGGGTTCTGGGCCCATCATTGCGCTCGCAGGGTGCTGTGATTTCACCTTTTCTTTATGAGTTAGCAACCTGCTATCCATGATATGAGAGAGAGAGAGAGATGGAGAGATAGAGAAAGTCTCCCCACTGCTAGAAGGAGAGACAGACAGGGTTCCATCTATGCTGTCACCTGCACTATATGGCCAGAGAGAGGGAGAGGGACAGAGAGAGAGAGAGGCTCCCGGCTAGAACGAGAGAGATGGGGGCGGAGGGGGAGAGGTGTATCCAGCTCAAGCTGCCTGCAACCTTCCAGAACCAGCAAGAGATCTCATCTGTGCCCACATCCAGCAACAAACCTACCAGAATGAGATGGAAATAACACACAATGTATTATATATGACTGCCTGCCTATCTGCCACCTGCTGCCCGCTTCCAAATAGCCTGTCTCTCTTTCTCTCTGGCACATGGCACAAACACAAGCCCTGCCCCTCCTGGGGGGCTGACTGCAAGCTGAGACACTGCTGCTGGAACATCTTGGGGATAATACGCTAACTCTACATCAGCTGCTGCTGTCAGGTAGGGATTGTACAAGCTGTACATGCAATGAGGTTCTGCCACCTGCCAGAAGCAGCACAGAGGGATAAAAGATGGGCCAGGTCAAAAAAAGTGGGTAACACCAAATAGAACTTTTATAAAAACATTTCAAACGACAACAACAAACAACAACACATTAGTATACTATACAACTTTATAAAACCAAAACCAAACATATATGAAAAGAAAGGAAATGTAACTTATTGGTCTGTGGGCCTGTCCCCCATTACATGGGGGAAAGACAAAAGAGGCGAACGGGACCTAGGTGCAGGCATCCCGCCCTCCTCCATTTTGTACCTTTGATGGAGGGCAAATTGCACAGCCCCTGCCATGGATGCCTGCTACTTGCAAACAACTGGCGGTGAAGCTCCACATCCTCAATCTTAGTCTGGAGGTATTTGGAATAGGCCTCCACCCTGCGTTCCCGTACCTCCAACACCTGAAACTGCTCCACCAGTCGGTCCTCCATGGTCAGGGCTTGCATCCGTAGCCTTTCCATATATTTTTCTTTGTTGGTCCAGAAATGTCTGCGTCAACCTCTCAAGTTCAGCCCCAAAAGCCCTTGCTGCTTCTGACTCCTCCCGGGGGGGGGGGTCTGGAGAGTCCTCAGTAGTGCTGGAGGAGGGGGAAGGGCTGTGCTGATGGGGGCACTTTTGAATTGACTCCCCCCTTCTTGTGGCACTGCTCCTCCATGCTGATGTCCCAACGTGCCACCTTCACCTGGTGCACATTCTCAACATGGGCGATGAGCCCCGATTTGGTCCTCTAGCTGCCCTTTTTTATTTTTTTTTGCCGCATATCTAAAGAACATAAAGATAGGAACATAAGAAGTGCCATACTGTGTCAGACCAATGGCCTGTCAAACCCTGCCTGTATTCTGTCTCAGGGGCGGCTGGTGAGTTTTGATGTTGGAGGGGCACTGGGGCAGTAAGGCCGGGCCTGCGGGCCTAGGGGCGGAGCCAGGCGGACGGTAGGTGGACCCAGGGGAATGGTAGGCAGGGCCAGGGGGATGATAGGCCAGTGGCATGGCATAACCCAGCAGCAAGGAGTTCCTAGGGTTAACATTGCATGGAAGAAAACACAGTCTACATGCACTTCAAGCTTAAAATAAATAATGTATAAACCCAAAACACAGGGAAACACCCAAAACACTAGCAAATACTGGCATAACACCCAAAACACTGGCATAACCCAGCAGCAAGGAGTTCCCAGGGTTAACATCATATGGAAGAAAACACAGTCTACATGCACATCAAGCTTAAAATAAATAATTTGTAAACCCAAAACACAGGGAAACACACTGGCATAACACTGGCACAACAGCCAAAACACTGGCATAACCCAGCAGCAAGGAGTTCCCAGGGTTAACATCAGATGGAAGAAAACACAGTCTACATACACATCAAGCTTAAAATAAATAATTTATAAACCCAAAACACAGGGAAACACCCAAAACACTGGCATAACACTCATAACACCCAAAACACTGACATAACCCAGCAGCAAGGAGTTCCCAGGGTTAACATCGGATGGAAGAAAACACAGTCTACATGGAGGAGCCCTGGCTCCCAGCACCCCCTGCTCTAACCCACTAGCCCCCACTCCCCTCCCAGTGAACCCAGAAGTCCTGGCTCCCAGACCCCCCCCGGGCCCCTGCTCTAAACCACTAGACCCCCACTCTCCCAGGGAACCCAGGAGTCCTGGCTCCCATACACCCATCCCCCTGCTCTAACCCACTAGCCCCCACTCCCCTCCCAGGGAACCCAGGAGTCCTGACTCCAAGCCCCCCCCTGTCTAAACCACCAGCCCCCCACTCCTCTTCCAAAGACCTCAGGAGTTCTGGCTCACACCCACCCATCTGGGTGGGAGTCAGGACTCCTGGGTTCCCTGGAGCATCCCCCTGCTCTAACCCACTAGCCCCCCACTCCTCTCCCAGGGAACCCAGAAGTCCTGGATCCCATTCTCCCTGCTCTAACCCACCCCTCCCCCATCCCCCATGTTCCTGCACTCACCCCCATGTACTCCCCACTCCCCCTTCCCCATGTGACCACACTCGCTCCCCATGTACCCCCACTCCCCACTCCCCCCATGTGACCACACTCCCCCCACCATGGGCCCCACACTTTTCTTATCACATGGTGGGGTCGGGTCTTCAGCACCACCACTTGCATCCAGGAGGGACTCGGGGAGACTCTTAGCCTCCCCGAGTCCCTTCCTCCCTCCCTGCTGGAATTCAGCAGGGAGGGAAGAAGGAACTCGGGAAGGCTAACAGATGCACGTGTGTTAGCAGCTCCCAGCCCCCTGAACAGGCTGGGAGCTGCTGACGCATGCACAGTTCTTAGTTCTTACTGGGGGTGCCTCTATTGGGCGCCCTGAACTTTCCCCTGCCCGGCCCCTGCAATGCAAGAGTGCCAAACCAGAAACCACACCAAACAAAACCACACAGCCAGCCAAAACACACACACTCTCTCTCCACACAAGGTCCGCACACCCTCAAATTTCAGGTTTTTGGTTTCTGAAATGATCATGAGAGAGTGATAGCATGAGCAAGACCGATACCTAATGAAATGAATGGCTCAATGTAAGCAAACAAAAAAAAACAACCCACAATTTCCCTCCCCCATCCAGGCTGTGGGGAGTTAAGGGGGAGTTAAATTTTATTTTAACTTGAAGTCCGGCTGCTAGTGCGGGCCCTGGGCCACTGCCGTGCCGGCAGCGGCAACCCGGAGCCTACACCAGCAGGTACTAGATGATGCCTGGGGCAAGGGTGGTGGTTTAATGCCCCCTATCCCAGGGATCGCCCTACCCCCCCACCCAGGGATCGCCTTACTTTTCCTCTGGGTGGCGGCGGCAGCAGCATGATGCAGTTCCGGCTTTCAGCGCTAGTGGCTCCGGCTTCAGTGCTTCACTAGGCCTTCCAGGTAGCCTGGAAGTTCCCCGGAAGGCCTACTGAAGCGCTGAAGCCAGCCACTAGCGCTGAAAGCCGGACCCGTGCCATGCTTCTGCTGCTGTCGCCACTGCCCAGAGGGCAAGTAAGGCAATCCCTGGGTGGGGGGGAGGCAGGACAATCCCTTGGGTGGGGTGTGTTAAACCACCACCCACCACAGGGTTTGCCTAGTACCTGCTGGTGCGGGCTCTGGGTCATCGCCGCCAGCGCAGCAGTGACCTGAAGCCCACACTAGCAGCCGGACTTTGGGTTAAAATTAAATTTTAAAAAATCCAGACTGGACAGGGTGAGTGGGGTGTGTCACCCCTTTCACCCTCACAGCCTGGGAGGGGGAGGGGGAGGTATTGGGTTTTTTCAAATTGTTTTCAATGGGGATAGTTCCCCATTGAAATCAATGGGGAAAAAACACTACCGTTATACCGGTTTTAATCCAGTAAACCATTTTTTTGGTAAACCGGTAAACAGTAAAACCGGTAACCAGTTTTTTGCCCCAAGTCCCACCCCTAGCTAGCACTATATAAATATTTGCTAATAAATAATAATAATAATAATAATAATAATAATTATTATTATTATTATTATTATTATTATTATTATTATTATTATTATTATTATTAAATAAACATTTATATAGCACCAGCAGTGTACCTGGCACTTTACAAAGTAATAAAATAGACACGGTCCCTACCCCTAGGGCTTACAATCTGAGAGACAGGAGCTGGGGGAGAGACTTAGGAAGGGGAACAGAGGGAGAGACAAGGGGTCTAACATTCATGAAGAT
>QEPC01013578.1:1610226-1645194 GCA_003113815.1 Sphenodon punctatus
CACAGATGAGGAAATAATGAGGTGCACCTCTGAGGCGATTAATCACCAGAAAAAAGGTTATGACCACCCAGACGAAATCTCGGAAGGTATACAAGAGCACTGAGTGAGGAGGTATGCTTGGCCAGTGTCCGCTTGTGATCAGCAAAGGTTATGTTGCTGTAAAGAAGTGTTAGTGATTTCCTGTCTTTGACTGTGTAGTGATTGTGTAGTCAGTGATTAATTTGTGTTGTCTTTTTCTGTATCACACACACAGTTTCCAGAACTCGTCGGAACAGAGTGCAGAACTCTGCAGCATGGATCTATTTTTCAGGATAGTAGCACCCACCACTGATTCCAAAAGCCATGGATGCTGTGCGGTCATGGCCTCAACAGAATGACACATAGGCAAACTGGATTTGGGAATTGCATGTTGTGGTCCATTTGGAAATAGCATAGGAAAGCAATGGCATAGTGATTGTGTTGCCAGTGATTAATTTGTGCTGTCTTTTTCTGTTTCTTACACACAGTTTTCAGAAATCATGGCGGGAACAGATTGCAGAACTCTGGAACATGGATTTAATTTTCAGGATAGCAGCACCCACCAATGATTCCAAAAGCCATGGATGCTGTGTGGTCATGGCCTCAACGAAATGACACATAGGCAAACTGGACTTGGGAATCGCATGGTGTGGTCCATTTGGAAATAGCATAGGAATGCATGCACTCAGTGTATTGTGCATCAGTGTGTTTTTAAAAATAAATTAATGCATTTAACCTTCAGCTTGGCTATTTAGGGAAAGTTATGGTCCGTCTGACTGAAAGAACAGCAGGCAATTAAAGTGATCCATCCAAAGTTAAAGCTAAGTATTATTATTTTTCTAAAACTGATAGATATGGCCTACGTACACGTACATAAGTGAACATACTAGAGTTTCCCTGGTGAACATACTAGAGTTTTGTAGCAAGGGATCAGCTGCTACAGATAGGGTTGTGTCACTAGTGTGTTTGGTCACTTCACTGGTGAGTGTGGTGTGAGCGACAGGACAGGAGTACATCAGGGAGGGCTTGGAAATGGGAACATTT
Source organism: Sphenodon punctatus (assembly GCA_003113815.1). NCBI lineage: Eukaryota > Metazoa > Chordata > Lepidosauria > Sphenodontia > Sphenodontidae > Sphenodon > Sphenodon punctatus. Next base: position 1,611,289 of record QEPC01013578.1, read on the forward strand.
TCAATTGAGTAGGATACTACATGTACAGGTCAGACACAAAGCTAAATAATGAATAAAAATGCACATAAGTGAAAAACTATTTAATAGAAAAAATAATTTAAAACAAACTATTTTTAAAAAATATAATTTTTGGAACATTAGCATTATTTAGTTTAAAACTTTGGTTTTAAAAACATACAACTTTGTACGAATCACAAATCAGCTGTCAGCTCTCAGAAGTCCCTGCATTACATACACCTTCTGGAGTACTTAATTGAGTGAGACACGTAGGGCTTGATTGTCCTACCTCAAATTTCGGACCAATTCCGTCTGTGTCTCTAGTTGTTGTTCTGTAAAAATGGAATACAGTTAGTGTATGCATTCTTGAACAGCAGCAAGGTTATTTTTTTAGGGCAGCACTATTCACAAGGGTACTAGTGACTATGGATCTTAGAGAAATCCTTACCAATTTTCTCCTGTCTGGACATTATGTTGTGCACTGCATCCGCAGAGTCCCATATAGTGCACCAAATTGCAGAAGCAATGTCCACCAGAATTTCCCCTGTAATGGGATTGAAAAATAAAACATATCAATTCACTATTAATGACAAAAGCCCTACTANCGACTTTTCTTAAAAGTGGATTATTTAAATCCACAAGCAGAGTGTCACATCTAAAAGCACCCTTAGAACACAGTTCTCATTGGTCCAGGTGTCCAAAGGTGTAACATTTGTAACCTACATCCCAGAGCACGGCGCTATGCTTCAATGTGTGTCAAATCCTCATTCGCAGATAGAGGTATCATTGCTTACCATCACCCATTTTCTGCTGTATGAATGAGGATTGCACCCTTAGGTCATTTTTACACAAGGCTTGTTAACAGCACATTTCTAAATTCCTGGAGAAAGAAACTCATGGGAGGGGGGTGTTAACATTCTTACCTGTTACCAGAAGTGAGTCAGGTGTCAGTGAAAACAGGTGCCAGCCAGGGTCATTCTGTGCATGCATGGCCCTTGTCGGCACCATTTTGAAAAAGGCTATTTTTAATATGCAGAATTACTCTGGCAGCCATTTTGTACCTACACAGTGATTTTTTAAAAGAAAAAGAAAAAGAAAAAGAGGAAACAAAAATGAATGAAATCAAATGAAAGTTGTTTGCTTATTCATTCATAATAATAAAGTAATTTTTGTTATCTTAGTTATGAAAATTAATGGTGCTCAATTGGTTTTCATAATCGATTAAATAATACAAAGTTGCACACCTCTAATGGGCAACTGTTGAAGACAAGACACTTAGGTAAATGGTGTGCCTGGGGTTCATTGGTCTGACTGAGGATGGTAATGCTTGAAATTCACATGGATAGATTCTGTAAATGTAAATTGGTGTCACTTCATTTCATAAGTATGCGTATGTGCAATGTTCAGTAAACATTAGGGATGTGCGAACAGAATAGAGTTCGAAAATTTGGTTGGTTCGAAAATCAAGTTCAGTTCAAAAGTTTGATTCGGTCGAACGAACTATTCGAGTTTGGTCGAATTCTGAACTTCCAAACCGAGTTAGTACATTCAAACCCAGGTTTTTTGGCCTTCCGAACTGGTTCTGATTCGACGTCGAGTTTGGTTCGAAAGTTCAGTTCGGTCAACTGAACTATTCGAGTTCAGTCCGAACTCCGAACTTCCGAACCTCATTTGCTCATCCCTAGTAAACATATCTTCAAAAATCAATTCAGGACTATGAATGCTGTCCTTCATTATTCACTCGTCTTTTCATTCTTTTAGATATCATTTTTGTTCTTTATATAAGACAATGGAAAAGTTAATGCTGTCCATTTTTCTCACTAAGTATGGTGGATATTTTTTGCCTCTTCCACTTCTAGACCATCTTTCTTTGTGCTAAAACAAAGNTAGGCGATCCCTGGGGTGGGGGGTGGTTTAACACCTCCCACCCCAGGGATCACCCTACCCCCCCACCCAGATTGCCTTACTTGTCCTCTGGGCGGCGGCAGCAGCCACACGGCACGGGTCCAGGTGGTTTCAGCGCTAGTGGTTGGCCTCCCTTCAGCACTTTACTAGGTCTTCTGGTGTGCAGGGATAGTTGGGTGGAAAGCTTGCATATTCGCAGCCAGCAACAGAAATTGGTTGAATTGAAGATATAATTTCTACTTTGCCTCCATCTCGGCTGGGGGTGGGGGAGGGGATGGTGATTGAGGGACTTATCATTTCCTAACTCTTTGAGGGGGGTGGAGTTCACGTTCACTCCCAACCCTAGTTACTGCAGTTAGCTGTTTAATGCTGTTAACTGTTAACATAACAAAGAGGTAGGCATGGTGGCGGGTGTGTGATGCAAATGAATGTCATTCACTCAGCTCAACTCTCAGCTGTGCCTGTGACTCCGAATGCGGGGGAAGGAGGGGACAAATACATTATTAAGTTTGCTGAACCAAAATAAAAAGTTTTCCATTAAAGAGAGTGTTTTGGAGATATTGTTTGGGACACTTAACGAAGTTGTGCAGTAACCTTTATTGTACATAATATGTATTTATACAGATGTGTCTGTGTGGGTGCCTTTCTTAAAAAAGTCTGGTAAACTGTTCCCCAGATAAGTAAATTGGTTTGGAAGATTGGGGAGACCGCTTGAATGCTTTCACCATCCCCCTAAAACCAGTTTAGTCTGTAAATTTTGTTTTTAAAAAGAGTCCTTAAGTACATTTTACACATCTTAATATAGGGTTATGTAATTCCCCCCCCCCCTTGATAGCACATTGTGGTGATGTATAGTTTGTTATTTTATGAATGGAGGTGGGTAATATTATGGATAGAGAGTGGTAATACTATTGAAAGTTAAACAATACTAAAGCTTACATCATGCACCTACGAACCTATTTGGTGCCTAAGGATAACACAGGCATTACATAATAATGTGTGTGCTGGCTTTACTTTTCCTTAGCACAACACATTGAGAATGTAGAGGATTAAGCAGATTTTTTGTATAGAGACAAAATTTGACAAACACACACCTGGGTGCACACACACCCGCACGGGAAAGGAATGGGAGGGGGAACACAGCGGGACAGACAACACACACGGTGCAATGAGCAAAGGGGGGTGGGGGGTGCCTGGGATAGGCAGAGGGCCCAGGGCAGGAAATGAGGAATGGCAGCCAGAACCCCCACTACAGCACAGCCCGCATGCCCCCCCCAGCTACACAGGCAGTCCCGGAGGGGGGGTGCCCTCAGGGGCACAGCACAGGCACAGGGGTGTCCCACACGGAATAGGGAGCATCCTGGGGATGGTCCAGGCGGCTGACAGGGTCCCCAGGCACCAGCAAGGCTGCGATGGATGGGATGGAGATGTGATGGAGACGAGGAGCAGGACAGCTGCTCCAACAACACCACCCCCACCCCCGGGAGGACACCCAGAGGTCCAGTCCGGGGGCCCCAGAACCCCACTGTCACACAGTCACCTAAGGGGGGGATGGGCATGGGAGGGATCAAGGCCGGAGCAGGAAGGACAGCAGCACCTGGGGTACTGGTCGCCGGCACACCGTTCAGGACACAGCCTCAGGAGACAGCAGTCATGGAGGGGAACATCAGTTGCGGAGGTGGACTGGGGGGCCCCATGGAGGGGGAACAGACCCACGGGTAGGGGAAGCAGAACCCCATGGACCAGCCAGCACAGCAGCGAGCCAGGAACATCATGGAGGGAAGGGGTAACAACTCCCGGCAGCAGGGCGGAGGTGGGAGCTCACAGAAGGGCCAGCATCCAGGGCCCAGAAGGCACAGGGGGAATCACAGCCAGCTACAGAGGGCCACGAAGGGGCCCAGGGCTGGGTGGCCCACATGGTGCAGGAAGTGGGGCCACTGAAACATGCCATGATGGAAGCCCAGTTCAGACATGTGGTGGGTGACCAGGTAGTAAGCTTCAAAGGGATTCTGAGTGAAGAGCCCCACCTGCACATTGGATCAGGGCCACACACCAGCCAGCACCACCACCTCCACTTCAGAGGGCTCCGATAAAGCAGGTCAGCATCTGGGGGCCACGGAGGGTGACCGAGCTCCAACAGGCAGTGATAGATCTCCCTGTGAGACCACTGGTAAGCCCGGACCCCGTGAACACAGCCAAAGAAGGACATAGCCAGGGCAGGTCCCACCTCTGCCAGACAGGCCATGTAGGCAGCCAGGCTGCACACAGAACGAGCAGACACAGTCTCCACAGCCAACCCTCCCACATGTGAGCACCTGATCTCCGGGATGCGCCCATCGGAAAAGGGACACAGGCCCAGCATCTAAGTATGCAGCTGGAAATTGTGGGCACTCACCACATGGCCATAGTACTGAAGCCCGGAACTCATACTCTCGTAGGCACCTATGAGGCTGTCCAAGCAGAACATGAGCAATTGCACTGCCGGGGAATGCCACAGGTCACACAGGGCCATGGTCTCGCAGAAGGTCCAGCTCCATGGGGGTGCTGGGGCCCACGAGCCCTGGGGAGGCATGGCCAGCCATGGTCCAGCAAGCGCCTGATACTAACTGCAAGGAAAGAGGGGGACCACAACCCCTGGAGGGATGAGAGGGGAAGCAGGGGAGCACCAAGGCCAAGTGATAAGGCCTGAGGCCGTAACATTGTATGGCTACAGAGCAAGGTGTGGGGTGCAGACCCAGCCCAGCTGCTGCAGCAGAGCATACAGACAGGACAGAATACACACTAATCAGGGCACCCAGGGCAACTGGCAGCCGACACGGAGAGGTGGGAGCCGAGGGGATGACAGCTGGAATGCAGCTGCTGTATGCATGCCCAGGCGCAACCTGGACCGTGCACCAGGCCCTGGGAAGGGAATGCACATGTACGCAATGGGGGTGGTTACCCAGGAGGTATGGGTCATGGAGAAAGCCCAGGGGTGGTGGTCCAGGGTGCTGGTTCGGTGGGACGAGGCCACCTGGGGAGCGCACTTCCGGATAGACAGGTGCACCCTACTGTGACTAGCGGACATGTTAACGCCCTGACTGGAACAGAAGCACACCCCCATGCGGACCCCCTTCCCATGGTCCAGCGGGTGGCCATTGGGACCTGGGCCATAGCAACATCTGACTCCTGCCGGTCCATCTCACAGCATTTTGGTGTCAGGGTGAGCACCATCGCCGGGATGCTGCAGGACATCTGTGAGGTGGTGGAGGGCGTGCTCATGGACCAAGCGATCCAGCTGGTAGTGGTGGGTGGGTGTCCCAGTGGGTCAGTCAGGTCATATGCAGGGCCGGGCAGGACAGGAGGGGGGGGAAGACATGGAGCGTGGGGCCAGGTAAGGTGGAGTTAACTCTGGCGTCAGGGAAGGTGGGGGCACGTAAGGACAGGTGGGGGCAGGGAAGTCAGTGATGGCATCGGCGAGTGAGTGTAACGCCGCCGGTGCTACGGCTGCATAATAGGACTCACACCTGGCCTCAGCTACTCAGTCTTGGCTATTGGTTAATGTAATAACTAAGCATATTTTTTTGGCATACAAAGTATATCATGACCAACACAACACAGCAATAATTTTATGATTAACATACAATAACAGTAATGTAAAAGTTAAAAAAAAATTATTAACTGACCTGGAATAGTAGGGATTTGAACCCGTGAAATGAAAACTTCAAATTGTACAGAAAGCGGGAACCTTAACTACTATGCAACCATGCCATATTGATTTTGTAGGAGTTGTGAACAACAACAGCACTACTGTTGTTGTTCACATTGGATCGAGAGATACAACAGAGTTCTGTTGTTCTTCTGACTTCTTCTAGACTGAGGAAGCGCGGAATGAGGATTGTAACAAACTCTTCTGCATGGACTTCATTCCTTCAACTTTCTGTACTGGTCCGATGATGTAAAAAATGACTCAGTCAGCCAATACACAGTTCACTTTAAATTTACCGTTAAATAAAAACACCATTCCTTGAACTCCCACCCAGACCATGTGCATGTATGTTTTTGAGAAGAATGGGCAGTGATTACAGCACAGAGGGACAACACCAGCAGTCAACACAGCACACACATGCGCAGCAGAGCAGCAGCGCTGCATGCTCCCTTTGCGGAACCGCAATAAACACTCATGACTGTCTCTCATACATTAAATTGGCGGAAGGCGGAAAAAGGCCGCCGATTATACATGACAATGGTGACGATCGGAAAAAGCAAAAAAGTACATAAATGCCGCATCTGTGGATTCTTGTAGCGGTAAATGCAGAATCATGGAGGTACCGGGCGGAATTCCGCGGGGTGCAACGTGGGATGCCGAGGTTTAGAAATGGAATTGCGGTGCAGTAAAAGCTCCTGCCGTATCACCTCTACTCTCAAGGTTTTCACTACAGTCTAACAGAAAAAAATAGCCATGAAAGATTTTTTCATTTGCTAACTCAGTGTGTTAGGTTTCTTTTTTCACCCAGCCGCCTAGATTTCATCTCTTTTCCCCAGGTTTCTTTTTTCCAGCCAGTCAGAACGGCCCTCATTGTCCCCACAAACTGGCCAGAGAAATGAAACCAAACATCTTTTGAGCCCCTATCAGATGAGAACCAGGAAACTGAAATCTAACTTGCTATAAAAGTAGAGTACAGGGTGCAGAAAGCCAGCACTATAAGTCACAGATTCTCCTAGAGAAAACCACCTTGCCGCAGGCAGGCATCCAGCAGCCTGTATATAGACATATCACCTTGCAGCGCAGCAATGGAACAACCTTTCACAGTAAGTATCTGATCTTCCCCCACATCCTCAAGTCCAGGGCTAGATTGGCCATTCTCCCTACCTGGAGATTTGGTGTGGTGTGGGCACTGGCTGGGGGCCAGCAGGAGGTGAATGAGGGATGGCATGGTACCACCACCACACACTCCGTGAGAACCCACCACTGGAAACAGTGATGGATCACCACTCTGGTAGTCTACTAGCCTCTACATGACTGATTGACTTGCCCCAGCTGTCAACTGTCAACAGCTGTCAACCTGTGCTGCTAACGCACCCGGCTGATTACTGGGCTGTGCACTAACCAAGCACCTGGTTGCAACCTGTGCCTCCAACCCCCAGGTCCTGTGCACACAGCACACCCATACCGTGCTTCACACGTCCCCTGTCAGTAAATGGTTGTTCCAAGGTAATGGAGACTGCTGCCACGGGCAAACCGCTAAGCACACCCTCGTCACCCGTGCTCTGTACGTACACCGAGTAATGAACAGCACCACCTCTGTACTAGCTCTACTCTCTTTCACTATCGCCTCCCACCCACCACACCCCAACCACCTCTCTCTACATGCCACACCCGGGCACTGGAACTGGCCCACATATGTACTTTGATGGGCCATGATTGGTGCCCATCGATTGGTGCAGTACTGTGGGTGTGTTCAGCACACCTGGCAGGGATCCCCACTTGCTGACCCAGCAGCATGTCTCCCCACCAGCACAGGCCGCTTGAACACCTGGGGGCTAGGGTCACAACGGGACTGTACTGTAGCAAAGGGGGCCTACCTCCCCCCCAGTGCCCGTGACATGCCCTTGTGTGATCTGTGGGCAGGATGCATCTGCACCAGTCCTATATCTGTCACAGCAAGTGAAGGTCATGGCATTGTGCAGCTGTGCACAATCATGATATGCTGCATTGAGAGTCTCATTAGCTCCGTGCTAGAGGCAGCCGTGGCCTTGGTCATCTGTCATCTCTAGCGCTGGAATGTTTCCTCCTGGTGCGTCGGTCAGGGATTCACAGGGTCTAGCAGCCTGCCAACGATCAGCTGTGTAAGGTCACACTCCGGATAGCGATGCACAGTTCATCGTGTATCGCTCATTCACAGCTGCTCGCTGTTGAACCCCTGTGCAATCCAGCAACCAGCCCTTGACACGGTAATGGCAGGGTGTGGAACAGGCCTCGAGGCCAGTGGTGATGCCAGGAAGGAGTGGTCGTCATATGCCAACATGCTTTTGGGAACGCTGTGGCAGAGCTGCAATGTCCAGCTGCTGCTGAGCGACCCTCTGTCAGTCACAGATGGATTCAATTTCCTGTCATGGTATATGTGGGTGATGGGCCATTCATTTGGGAGTCTGGCTTGCCAGAGACATGACGGGGAGCTCGGCTTCACCCTACTGCAACAACCTCTTTGGGGGCACTTAGCTGCCGTTGTTGTGCCATGGACCGCACAGGAGATCATGGCTGTTTTCCTCGTGGCTGCTTGACCTGAGTATGGACTGGCCCTCCAGGCCAGGGGTCCCCCTGTTGCTACCAACTACACCGGCATCCTACTGTGTGCCCTTGGTGTATCGTTACTGGAATTGGATTGCCTGGCCCTTCTTGGGCAGATGGGTCTGCTATCCCCCGATGTTGGTGGACAACTACTGACCGGGACCCCTACCACATTGTAGCTGAGCACCCTGCGATCGGTGCTGAACCTACAAGGTGTCAGGGCTGCAGCTGCCATGGAGAACCACCTCCTGCCCCAGTTCATGGTGGATGCGCGTATGCGTTCCCAGGGATTCCGCAGGGGGCTATTCACCTGGGAGGGTCTTGTCCAGTGGTCAATGTTTCCCGAGGAGTCTCTGGCCTCTCCCTGAGCTGTGTGTCTTAACCTCCTGCTCCGTGGCAACATGTGTCCCATGACTGTGCTGTGCCTTGCCTCCCCTTGGACAGTACTGCTCCTCCCCACTGTATTGTGCAACCCTTTGGTCGGTTTCCCCGTCTGCTGGCCCCCATCACTGCTTCTGTATACTCCCGCCTCCCTCCCTGTAGCATTAACGAGTGCCTCCGTCCCTGGCCCGTGATCACCCATTCATCGACCTCTGTTTGCCCATACCCCCCCTTCCTCCCCATCAGACCTTACCTGTGCCAGAACATCCTATAGTGCCACTCCGATTGCAGTCTGCCACTCCGATCTCAGCTCCCATGTCTACATCCCTTCCTGTGTGTGTGTTTGTATGATCAGGGTCTGGGGTGGGGTGGGGGGTGGTTGTGTTCAGGATTGCTGGGGCTGACAGGAAGCAACCTGTGGTGTGTCATGCGTTAACCTGGGGGCTCCCTAATGGATCATGGGTTTGGCCTACACCTTCATATGAGTGTGTTCATTATACTTATGGATGCAAACAGCCCCTTCCTTATTTACCCCATTTCCAGATACCATGTGTGTATGGGGGGAAGGGGTATGTTTTTGTTTAGATTAGATAGATGTTCAGATATGCGAGGTCCATACTTGATGAGTTGAGGACTAGAAAGACTTCTTCTATGTCACCTGCTCTCATACTATAAAATGTGTCTGGTATAAGGTAGGACTCAAATTAGAGTGGCTTGGGTAAGTGACAATTGACTGTATTTCAGCATACAGTCATTTGATGTATGCACAGGTGTATGCAAAGGCACTGAAGCAATGAACTAGCAATTTAGAGCTGGTAATTTAAGAAGGGGTGTTTATATTTGAGGCTGACGAGGCCCTCGGGTGTCGTATTGTAGGACACCTTGCCCTCCCCCTACTATCTGGACTTGGCCTCCAGGACTGACACTGAGCCGGCTTGCAAGGTGGGTATGGCTACTCCCCCACTACAAGAAGGCCCCTGCCACTAATCTCAGGGAGTTTCCTTGTGTGGCTCCCTGCCACTGGCATTCTGTGCGGTGGGGCCCCATCCAGTGCTTGCACACCATAAACACCCCTCTACCTAATATGCACACTGTGTGGGTATGCTCTGGCAGTATGCACACTGCAAATATGAAATGTGTGCCTTGTGCAAGCTGCACTGCCCATGCAAACTTTAGGACTTGGCTAACCAATATCAACATCCACAAAGAGAGAACTTTGGAATTCTCCATTCTACAGATGAAGTATATTTTATTTTATATTCCATTTTATTTAACAAACCTCTCCCTGTGAGCTGGAGAACATGAGAAGTTTGCAGAGTGGATACAGAAGTTTTATCTTTTTAAGAAAGCGCCATCTGGATTACATACTAAAATTAACTAGTTTCTAATTGGTTGCTGCGCAATGATCGTGTTATGCTCTGTTTAATAAAGTAACAAATGTACTAGTAGCAGATTTGGACTGTTTCTTTCTGCATGGTAGAGATGTGCATCTACCTAATTAAATGTGTGACATTAGAGCTGCACCATTGATTGTGAATGGAGATTCTATTCTACCATCTTGAATAAGAACATAAGACATATCATACTGGGTCAGACCAATGGTCCATTGAGCCCAAAATGTCTTTGAAAATCACCACCCTTGATTGCTTCAGGTTGCAATGGAATGATCAATTTCCTGTTACTTACTCTCAGCTCATGACAGTCAGAGTTAACATTCCTTGAACAACCTGACTAACAACTACTAATGGACCTATCCTCCAAAAATTTATCCAATCCTAAACTTTGAACTCAGCTATGATACTGGCCTTCACAACATTTTCTAGCAACAAGTTCCACCCATTAATTGTACATTAAATGAAAAGGTGCTTCCTTTTCTTTGTTTTAAATTTTCTACCAGCTAATTTCATAGAGTGTCCCCTACTTGTAGTATTATTTGAGAGGGTAAATAACCACTCCTATTTACTTGTTCTACACCACTAGGGATGTGTGAACGCGGTTCGGATGTTCGGAGTTCAGACCGAACTCGGTCTGTTCGGATGTCCGAACCGAACTCAAAAACAACCAAACAGTTTGGTCATGTTTGGGTGAGTTCGGATGAGTTTGGGGGTGGGAAAAATGTGACTTTGGGTGGGAAAAACGTGACTGGAAGGGGGAGGCAGCTGAGGAGAAGACTTCCTGGCACCAGGGATGGAGACCAGGGGTTGTTTCAGGGCCAAATTATACTGCTACTGAAAAAAATCTTCGAATTCGGTATCGGTATCGATAGCGCTATTTTTGAATGTTCGGCCAAGTTTGGCCAAACCGAACTCTGCCGAACCAAACAACCGAACCCGAACTCGGGTTTCGAACCAAACGACCGAACGTCCGAACCTCATTCTGTTCGCACATCCATACACACCACTCATGATTTTATAAACTTCTGTCATATCCCCTCTCTGTCATCTCTTCTCCAAGCTGTAGAGCCCTAGCCTCTCCTCCTAGAGAATTCATGCCATAGCCCCCAAAATCCCAGACAGTTCCCCAAAGTCCTGCCAAAATCCAGAAAAGTGCCAGAAATTGACTGAAAATATTATTATTATTATTATTATTATTATTATTATTATTATTATTATTGTTGTTGTTGTTGTTGTTGTTGTTGTTGTTGTTGTTGTTGTTAGTTAGTTAGTTAGTTAGTTTTCTTAGCTGCCCCCTCCTGCACAACAGCCAGGTCTTACACTGTCTTCAGGAAGAGGGGACCTCTATCAGGAGGGAGTTCCACAGCCATGGTGTGGCCACCAAGAACACCTCCCTCATCGTCGCCACCTGGGATACTTGGGGGACCTCAAGGGAGGCATCCCTGGATGACCACAGGGGCGGTCCAGCACTCAGGCAGGTATGTGGGGCCCAGGCCATAGGTCAAAAACAACACTTTGAATTGAGCCCAGTACACTATAGGCAGCCAGTGCAAAGAATGAAGCACTGGTGTAATGTGCTCTCAGCAACCCATCCCTGTCAGGAGACAGAGACATTCCGTATGCTGATCTTGCAATAGCTGAAATTCAGAATTGCTGACCAGTGGGGAAATACTGACAAATGGTTGCAAGGGCTGCCAAAAGGTAGGTGTGACAGGGTCACAGGGGAACCCCTCCTCACTGGCCCTGAGTAAGTTAAATTTCAGCTTGGGCTGAAAGAACAGACTGCTAAGGACTGTGGGTCCTTTCAGAGCCCAAACTATTGGGCTCCATTGGAGATGAGCAGCTACAGCTGATTAGTTCAGCATCTGTATATAAACTAGGAGAGAAGTCAGCTGAGAGAGCTTGTAGAGGAAGCTGAGAGACGAGATGGAGGAAGCATGCTGAAGGAGCAGCCAGAGGAAAAGTGTTGATTGTTCTGCTCCATCACACCCCCAGGTGGCCCAGCCCTCTAAAGGGTGGCTGCCAGATGATGAGGCGGAGCAAAAGCAACCCGCTTGTGGTGCTCTGGAACATACAGGACCACGCCCAGCAGAGTGTACTGGCCAGAGCTGCAGTCCATCTGGATAGCTGCTGCAGCTCCACTCACAACTGGGGTTTCCTCCAGACAACACCACAGAGGTATGGATGGACAACAGCGTAGAGCATCGGGTGATCCGCCCAGAACTCTATGGTGTGGCGGAGGGCAGTGCTGTGCGGGTTGACTGTGGGCCGAGGCAGTCACTGGGTCCATTTAAACATACTCAGTGAGGCTGGATGAGGGCGGATACAGGAGTACAGCCCCAGAGAAGCTCTAAGGGTGGCCAGTCCCACATCCGACTAAAGACACCAATTAAAACATAAATTAAAACATGCAACCAAGATGTCACCACCTCATTAAAGCAAAGAATTGTATGATCCATAGGTAACAGAAAATGGTCATTTAAATCCAGCTGCAGCAGGAAACTGAGGCAGAGAGATAGCAGCTCCTCCAAGGTCACCCAGTGTGTTGATGGTTGAGATAGGATGTAAACTTTGGTCTTCCAAGTCCAAGTCCCAAATCTTGGCTCAAGTTTCTGGGAGCTACTCAGTAATACCAACAAATATTTGGTGGTACTCGGCAAAATACTTGGTATTCTACCAAGTGTTTTACTAAGTCCCCTTATGTTTCCTCCTGTCTTTAAGTGACCAAACAAGGGAGGGCACAGCAAGTAGGAAGGGGTGAAGCAGGACAATTTCTATGTGTGTGTGTGAGATGGACAGGAAGGAGGATAGGATGGGGAAGCAGAGGGCATAAAAATAATCATGAGGAGGAATATAGCCTTTGGGGACCAAGTGGAAGGAACCAGAGCGGAGCTGTGGAGTGGAGCCACAGCTGCTGGCTGTCTTGGAGCATGCTGGACTACATTTCCTAGCATGCTCTCAGAGAGCATCAGAACCATTACTCAGGTTCCTGTTATTCAGTAAAATCAAGTCAAATACCTAGTAAACTTGAGTACCGAGTTTCAGCCTTAGCTCTCTTATCAATAAAAATGGAATTCACATTCTCAGTGGTGCCCTCCATGGTATGTTTAATTGTTTGCATTGTTACAATAATAGTTTCCCTACCTACAACAAAATGGTATATCTCCAAAACTCACATTCTGTTAGTGAAGCAGACCTTTCTTTCGGGTCTCTCCTCCCAAGTTCTCTTGTCTGGCTGTAAGAAACTTCCTGCACCTCATGCATGTTTTTGAGGTGCTCCATATGATCTTCCTATCTTTGTGAGCTCTGGCATTTTATCCATGTCTGGTCAATTGAGTGCTCCCAGCTATAGATGCCCGCATTCACCTCAACTGGGAAGTTAGTTTGCCAGGAGCAAGTGATATTGGGCATTTTTAGACACACGTTAAAGTTCCGGATGTTTCAGTCTTCTGGGTTTACAAGTCCACAAGTAAGTTCCGGATGCATTTTTCACACACACACTGCCCTGACGCAGTTCCTGGATGCATTCTTCACACAAACACTGCCCTGAGGCAGCCTAAAGTAGCCGCAGCAGTAAACGTGACAGGATGCCATGGAAACCAAGTGATCACAGCTGCCTGGAGAAAAGCAGTTTACCAGAAGAACCTTTTACACACAAAAGATATGGGAGAAGTTTCACGCCGAAATTCAAAGAACTGGATGTTTAAGATCTGGATGAGTGATTTAGACACACAGAAAGTTCTGGATGTTACAGCAAACATCCAGGAGAAATGTGTGTCTAAAAACAATTCTGTTAACCCGTTCAGGGTTTCCTACTCCACTTCTGTTAATTTACAGAAAGCTAATGACACTGGAAATAATGGAAATGCTACTAACAAAGAAAATGGTTACTGGTTTACTGACCACTCCCGACAGTACCAATTCAATCCATTGCAACATTTGGTTTTCTTAAAAGACATATCATATAATTAGTATGCTTGCATTGTATACAAGCAAGATAAATATTAATCTGTTGCAATAATGAAAGACACTTCAACAAATCTTTATTAAACTATGGCACAAGATTCCATCCCAGTGCCAAAATTGTGTGAAGCAAGAAAGACCTTTTAGTGTTGCTTTGCAATATTTGGCACATATTATGTCCTTAGGAAAAGGAGAACTTCAGTATCTCTCATGACATAGAGCACTCTGTGGTACCATTACATTTTGTCTGAGGAATAGTCTTTATGTTAATAGAGATGAGCAACATTTTTTGAAAAGCCTTTGAATGTTAAGGGTATTGGTCCTGTATTAAAGACCCGATGGGACCATATTCTCAATTGGCACTTATTAGTATAGCTTCTTCAGTGTCAATGGAGTAACATAGTTGCATATTTCAATTTACACCAGTGAAGAATCTGGAAAATATATCTTTTCTAATGATACCGTAAAACGTATGAGGAAACAAGGCCCATGTGTCATAGTAAGTTATTGATTGTTTCTTTGAAATTATGCAAAGCACATAGAGTAGCAAAATACTTAGGTTGATATCTGGAGGGTTTGAGAAAAACTTTATAAAATAACAAGAGTGCTTGTACACAAGATTTCAGTAATGAACAAAGGATCTTCACGCCCAAACAAGTGGCCTTCCCACAAGGTTTTTCAGTGGAGAAAGACTGTGGAACAAATGTGAATATAGCAAATGGGTGGCCCATGGGCTGAAGTGGAGACTGAAGTGGAGACGTTCACAGAATCTGTTGTAGGTAGGGGCAGAAGGATGGTTGTGCAGCTGGCTTGTGTAGACCAAATGCATGTCTTTTTTCTTGCAGGGATGGGTGAACGCGATTCGGATGTTTGGAATTCGAACTGAACTTGGTCTGTTTGGACGTCCAAACCGAACTCTCGAATGACCAAACAGTTCGGTCATGTTCGGATAAGTTCAGATGAGTTCAGGGGCAGGAAAAATGTCTTTTCAGTGCAAAAAAAATAGGTTTCGGTTTCGGTTCTGTTTCCGTTTAGATAGCGCTAATTTTGACTGTCCGGCCAAGTTCGGCGAACCCAAACTTGGCTGAACCAAACCATCGAATCCGAACTCAGGTTTCGAACCGAACAACCAAACATCCAAACATCCGAACCCCATTCTGTTCGCCCATTCCTACTTTCTTGACCTTGCCTTCTTTCCATACATGATGACAAAATGACATTCCCTCCATACCAAAGCAGGTCTGGATTTAATGTGTTGGTGGGATGGGTCTTGTTGCTGATGGGCACGATTTAGAGGATGGCATCTCAGGGCCTGCACTTGCACCCTAAGAAGAGAAAAAGCAACCAGCCTAATAAAACGGGCTGAAAAAAGTTCTCTCCCTGGTCGAGAACCTTAGCAAGAATGACCTTCTCATTTAGGTTCTCAGGGTTGAGAATCTCACAAGAATTGATGTTCTCACTGCTGTTTTTGATGAGATTCTCGTGGACCTCAAAATGCCCCCCAGAACATTCTATGCATGTGAAAAATGGTCACCAGGGGAGTGGAACACATCCGCAGAATGATAGCAGTATACATTTGCATGTGCACAGAGTGTTGTGGTTTTTAAAAAAAAATCTCACAGGGTTTTTGCGAAACCTCAAAAATCATTCTGCGCATGCGAACAATGGCCACTGGGGCTCGCACATGCGCAGAATGGGCTCTGTAGCCATTTTGTGCATGCACAAAGGATTTGGGGGGATTTTCGTAAACCTTGGCTAGAACACACAAGATCTCACCAGGGTTTGCAATAATCTCACAGATTCTCACAAGAATGTGCAGCATTCTTGTTTCAGCACTAGATGAAGTATGACAACTGGTACGGTCCCAGGTAACAATGCACCACAGTGTACACAGGTTCTGTACACTTATGCAGCTTCAGTAAGGCTATGATTCAAGCACATTAAAGCCTGTGTAGCTTCCATTGATTTTGGACAATGCATTAAAGAAGATTATTTTGTTCTCCAGAGTTGTCCACCAATCAAAAGTTTAAATACAAATGATGCAAGGAAAAAAAGGTCTGAAATTCTTGAGAAGGTTTCTTCTACTTTCTTTTGAGAGCATCGAGATGCTTTTCACTCCCAAACATCTCTTTCCAGATATTTGTTTCTCCCCCAAAACATCAATCTGCTGTAGTTGGGAAGTTAGGTGTGATCAATCACTGGCAAAGTAAAAGATGTTGGTTATTGATTGGACTCCTGAAGGATGACTGGGATTTTTATAGCTGTCTTTCTTTTGGTTTTGTTTTCCTTTTTGTATTCCTAAGGGAATGAGTAAAGATGAGGCAAAGATAGATTATAATTCTGCAAATAATGACTAATGAAGAAGTAAACTATTTTTGTATCAGGAGAGGAGGAAGTAATAACTGGAGTAACTGAGTTTATTGGGTTTCTGCTTAGCATATATCCAGTTCGCTGTTAGATATCCAGTCTCTTCAAATCACTTTTATGCTGCATGTTCACTCCATTGTTTATTATCTCAGACTTTGTCTTATTCAATGAAATGTTGACCTTGGATTCTTAACCTTGTCTACTCATTCAGAATAGTTTATCTTCTTTATTTGCTTTCAATAACTGTTCAGCCAAATAGTCCAAGTAAACATAACATCTTAGTCAATATTGCCAGCTCATGCTTGAATCAAAGAAGGAACACACATTAGGCAAACAGCCCAGTTGCTAAATGTCCTTTTCCCTGGTGAATTGGTGGAATCCATGAAATAGCACATCGTCTAGATTTTGGAGAAATCTATACCAATGCTATATGAGTTAACATCCTACTTGTGTGTTGAAAATTGCTAAAAGCACATCATTCTCTGTTAAATGTGATTTTTCAACAGATAGCATCTCATAGCAAAAGATATATGTCGGGGGCGGAGGGGGAGGCTGTTTCTTTTTTTCACTCAGATGCCTTTTCTGCAAGGCTTTTGCACCCCTGCGGAGAAAATCACTCTCTCCAGCAGTGTATTCTTGCAAACAGAAGTCACATCATATAGCTCTTGATAGTGACATTCCACATTTCCTACAGTTATTGCCATGAGAGATGACTAAAGACATCCCCACTGGGCACACAGAAACATAGAAACCAGTGTTTCTACAGCATGGGAGTCCTGCAAGGAGATCTCATTCCCTTTGTGGAGCAATGTCCACTACTGTCTCAATAATTTCACTGTCTGTGACATGAGTTCACAGATTCTACCTGTGCACTAGGGCTGAAACTCATTCTTGGTAATCTCAAAATCTCATTGAAAGCCAGGTTCTCGACAAAACTTCATAGAACGAGAATGAGTTGAAAATTGGCTGAGTCTCAACCCGTTCTTGCAAGCTTTCTGGAAAAATAAAAAAAAGCTCTGCGCATGTCATGAAGTGAGAGTCCTGGTGAAAGAGTCTGAGGAGGACTCATCAGCTCTTGAGTTCCCATATCAATGCTGACAGTTATGTCATGCATTATCTGCAAGAGCCAGGAAGTGATCCCAACTCTGACCCCATGGTTTACTGGTGCAAGAACATGGAAACCTGGCCTCCACCTACAAGGGTCACTTTGGGCTACATGTTGTGCCCTCTCATGAGTGTGCCATCTGAGTATGTCTTCAGCACTGCCAAGGACATTGGGGGTGATCCTATGCCCCGTGTATCCTGTGCACATACACATGTATGCAAATCGCACACATCTTCATAGGGATTGCATTGTGCTGTACGGATCCTGTGCTGGACCTTCGTGGATTTCACATGGATCTCACGTGGATCTTGCTGAGCTCCCATTGATTGTGCATGGACCCCAGGAGGGTTGAACATCTGGTCTCAATTTTCCCTTTCTTGGCTTCTTTGAGGATGTCCCCATCAGTTTTTCTTGAATTGAATTCTGGATTTTTTCTTGATTTTTTCTTGAATTTATGGGTGACTCTATGAAGTGACCGTTGGCACCACCACCACTTCTGATGTGAGTGAAGAGGTTCAGTAGCACCATCAGGGCTGTGGAAGGGAGTCTGTCAAACACTGGAACTGAAGAACTGTAACCAGTCTCCATGGGACAAGTGGACCACATGGCAATGGGTATTTTCAGACGTTACGAGATCACAGTGAACCACGGTGAATACCCACCTGTGGTCACTGTGACTTGCAGGTCTGTTTGGCGGCTGCCAGATGTTCGGCACGCTCAATCCCCACATATGGTCAGTTTCAACCACGCTTCCCGGGCTAGCCGCACCATTTCCCCGGGAAGCATGGTAAAAGTGATCCCCGGCGGGGATCAAAGAAAAGTAACGTCTGGTCAGTCACCACGGCCTGGAAGCACCGGCGGGATTCCACGCCGTGGCAGATTCGGCCAGATGCTGTGGCCGCATTGGCCCCGCATTGGCCTGTCTCCCCAGAGGGCGGGCGGCGGGGAGAGTGGAGGGGGCGGTGCCATGCGGCCACACATTGTGCCATGCGGCACCGCCCCCTCCCCAATTCCCCGCCGGGACGACCCTGGCTCATCTGTTAGGGCGTGACGGGGTTATCCCGGTGGGGGATGACTTTATTGTTTTCGTGACGGGGCCAACTGGCCCCGTCACGTCTGAAAACACCCAATGACCACAGTTGCTTCTGTTCTACGTGCAGGTGGCATCAGAGTCTACCAGTCGTACCCAGTACGGGACAGCCAGATAGTACGTCCATGCTCCCTTCTCCTCCCTCATCAAATTAGTCAGAAATTCCTACTATTATTACGATGTGTAGGGTAAGTTTTCTGTTAAAGTTTTTGTGGGAGATTGTGTGTTACTCACTGTCTTTAACAAAGAAGTGTAAGTACCTTCCATGAGCGACGTGTTGATCCTCCTTCCATTGCCTCCCCCCCCCCAAGCACTCCCCAGAGAATCCTATTCAGCTTCACTAGTCTGGGTGACTGTTTGAGGATGCACAGCTAAGTTGTGGAACAAGCCCCACAGCAAGAAGGACTGGGATTATGGTAGTAGGGGAGTGTGTGGAGGCCAGAATGCAAGAACTCCCAGCCAGCCAATCCACAGTAAGTCCAACTGAATGGTGCCAAGATTAAGCCCCAACTGGGGCTTTAGCACAAATCTCTGTCTGTCTGTCTCTCTTCTCTTAGAGGTGTGCACCAGGGACCCATGCCGTTTTTCGTTTTCATTTTTGTTGTTGTTGTTGTTGTTTACATCTTTTGTTTTCATTTTCATAACGTTTTTGTTTTTCATTATATTTGGTTGAACATGGGTATCGGTATAGTATTTGCTGGGGTTTAAGGAATGCCCTTTTTACAGTTCACCAAAACCAGATGCTGAAATCCTTTTTCTGCCTCTCTTGCTATATATGTCAACCTTTTCCTTAAAAATTTCCGTGTGTATATTAACCAACTACCAGAAACATCTCCAGTGCATGGATTCTGAATGCAGAACAGGTCTCAAACAGAAGAAACAGTGGGTGCTCTTAATTACTGCATAATCAGTGGCAGTAGGGCAAAGGGAGTGATGACAGCAAACATAAGAGCAAATGGGTTAGGCCAACAGGGTCAACAGCTAATATTGCTATATTTTCAAACAGGCAATTTTAATTCATATAATTGGCCACAGCCTCAAGCCTTTACTGATATGCTGCCATGTTCTTCTTTGTCCTACTCTCCTTGTTTGTACAGCTGCATTGTAAGATCAGGGCTGCCCCAAGGTGCTTTTCCCAGACATGGTGCTGCAGTTTGGAGTGTGAAATGTCAGGACCGGTGAGTGTTCAGGAAGTGGGATGGAGGGATCAGTATTAGGATCGGGACTAAGAGTGAGGAGCAGGGAGCAAAACCAGAGTGGGGAGCAGGGAGGAAGCAAGGCTGGAAGGGGAGCAGGGAGAGAGGAGCAAGTCTGAGGAGACCAGAGAATGAGGAAATAGACTGAGGGGGGGGACTAAGGAGTGCAACTGGAAAGAAGTAAGAAGAGGAACTAGGGTTAGGTCAAATTGACTGTTCCTGCTCTGTGGAATTTTTGCAAGAAATTTAATTTTTGCAAGATTGTTTGAAATTTTAATCAGAATTCCGATAGAACAAAATTTCCAGTCAGAATTCCAATAGAAAGATTTGTGCACACACAAAATGGTGGCGGCAGTACTGTGTCGGCATTTTGCATGTGGATGCAGCCATTTTGCACATGCACAGCAAGGCCACATCCATTTTCAACATTCAACTTGCTTTTGGAGATTGATTCCGGAGAAATAGAATCAGAACTTTTGTTTGTTTTGCAATATACTGGAATGCATCAGATGACTGGATTCTGTCATAAAGGGAATTGAGCTGAAAACAAAATTTCATCCCTAAGGAGAACACAACTGTAGTGATTAAGCAGGTATTCAGAACAGGAAGCTAGGCTAAGAAACATTACTGTAACTGGGAGTGTTGTTCCACTCAGCTGTTGTTGTTCATTTAGAAGTTGGGGTGTGTGGCAGAGACTGAAGAAAGCTGGGGAGGGGAGTACCTAGGGCAGCAGAGAGACCTCTTGCCAGGAGTGGCTTGGCCAGAGGCAGAGGGGAACAGTAACACTGCAGGCTTGGCCACAGACCTAGAGAACAATGGGGCCAATCCCAAGCCCTGCGCTCACTACCACATGCATGCATGTGTTGCTGTGTGGTTTGCATGCGCACTGCTGGCCCCGTGCCTGGGGTGAATGCAACTTGCACACACATCTATGCATGGCGTGCACTGCTTGTGCTCCACACACTGGCCCATGGGCCTTGGGATCGGCCCACTAAGGGTGGAGGGGTTGAGGCTGCGGTCTGTTGTGGTGGGGTGGGGAGATGCTCTTGTCCCTCACGCCTAGCTGAGCAATGAGACTAGGAGCATTTTCCATGTTCCAAACTGGAATTTGTAGTTTGTGTTGGAGAACAGGAGTCCAGAAGTGCTATCTCCTGCTGCCCTGTAGGGATGTACAAACAGAATGCTGTTCAGATGTTCGGCCATTTGGTCGTTCAGTTCAAAACCTGAGTTCGGGTTCAGTTGCTCGGTTCGATGGAATTCAGTTCGGCCGAACTTAGCCGAACATTTGAAAATAGTGCTATCAATACCGATACTGAATTTGAAGATTTTTTTCGGTATTGGTATCATTTGGCCCTGAAACAACCCCTGGTCTCTAGTCCTGGTGCCAGGAAGTCTGCTCCTCAGCTGCCTCCCCCTTCCAGTCACATTTCCCCGTCCAAAGTCACGTTTTCCCCGCCCTTGAACTTATCCAAACTCGCCCGAACATGACCGAACTGTTTGGCCATTTTCGGGTTCGGTTCGGGCGTTCGGTTTGGACATCTGAACAGATCGAGTTTGTTTCGAACTCTCAACATCCGAACCACATTCGCACATCCCTACTGCCCGGCAAAACGTGGAGGCTGGAAGAGCAAGGGAAGGGACATACTTGCTCCCTGTTACCATTGGAAGACTTGAAACCCTATGGTGGCCTGGGCGAGCCTTCAAGGCTGGAAATCCCATAGTGGCCTGGGAGACCCTTCAGGATCCTGCACTTTAAAGTCCATGAAGCAGTGTCTACCCCATCCAGGGGGAAGTCTGGCCCTATGGAAGATTAATACAAATTTCGCAATGAATTCAATGAAAGCAGTTTTTATTGTATTTACTTCTTTTATTAAACCATTTGATATCCCACCCCTCCTGACAAAGGCAGCTCGGGGTAGCTTACAATATATAAAAATATCAAAATACACATATAACAAATACACAATCAACATAAACATAAAACATCTAAAAAAGCAGGGGGGAGAGAAAAAATGGAGAAATCATCCCCACACCCCTGGGAAAAGAGGAGAGAAGAAATAAATACCCCACCCTTACCACCCCCCATAAAAATAAAAACTCACCCTCATCCATCTCCCTCGCCAAAGGCCTGGTGGAACATGCCATTTTCTTCTGCTTCCTCAGTGAGTNATTATATTTGGTTGAACATGGGTATCGGTATAGTATTTGCTGGGGTTTAAGGAATGCCCTTTTTACAGTTCACCAAAACCAGATGCTGAAATCCTTTTTCTACCTCTCTTGCTATATATGTCAACCTTTTCCTTAAAAATTTCCGTGTGTATATTAACCAACTACCAGAAACATCTCCAGTGCATGGATTCTGAATGCAGAACAGGTCTCAAACAGAAGAAACAGTGGGTGCTCTTAATTACTGCATAATCAGTGGCAGTAGGGCAAAGGGAGTGATGACAGCAAACATAAGAGCAAATGGGTTAGGCCAACAGGGTCAACAGCTAATATTGCTATATTTTCAAACAGGCAATTTTAATTCATATAATTGGCCACAGCCTCAAGCCTTTACTGATATGCTGCCATGTTCTTCTTTGTCCTACTCTCCTTGTTTGTACAGCTGCATTGTAAGATCAGGGCTGCCCCAAGGTGCTTTTCCCAGACATGGTGCTGCAGTTTGGAGTGTGAAATGTCAGGACCGGTGAGTGTTCAGGAAGTGGGATGGAGGGATCAGTATTAGGATCTGGACTAAGAGTGAGGAGCAGGGAGCAAAACCAGAGTGGGGAGCAGGGAGGAAGCAAGGCTGGAAGGGGAGCAGGGAGAGAGGAGCAAGTCTGAGGAGACCAGAGAATGAGGAAATAGACTGAGGGGGGGGACTAAGGAGTGCAACTGGAAAGAAGTAAGAAGAGGAACTAGGGTTAGGTCAAATTGACTGTTCCTGATCTGTGGAATTTTTGCAAGAAATTAAATTTTTGCAAGATTGTTTGAAATTTAAATCAGAATTCCGATAGAACAAAATTTCCAGTCAGAATTCCAATAGAAAGATTTTTGCACACACAAAATGGTGGTGGCAGTACTGTGCCGGCATTTTGCATATGGATGCAGCCATTTTGCACATGCACAGCAAGGCCACATCCATTTTCAACATTCAACTTGCTTTTGGAGATCGATTCCGGAGAAATAGAATCAGAACTTTTGTTTGTTTTGCAATATACTGGAATGCATCAGATGACTGGATTCTGTCATAAAGGGAATTGAGCTGAAAACAAAATTTTATCCCTAAGGAGAACACAACTGTAGTGATTAAGTAGGTATTCAGAACAGAAAGCTAGGCTGAGAAACATTACTGTAACTGGGAGTGTTGTTCCACTCAGCTGTTGTTGTTCATTAAGAAGTTGGGGTGTGTGGCAGAGACTGAAGAAAGCTGGGGAGGGGAGTACCTAGGGCAGCAGAGAGACCTCTTGCCAGGAGTGGCTTGGCCAGAGGCAGAGGGGAACAGTAACACTGCAGGCTTGGCCACAGACCTAGAGAACAATGGGGCCAATCCCAAGCCCTGCGCTCACTACCACATGCATGCATGTGTTGCTGTGTGGTTTGCATGCGCACTGCTGCCCCCGTGCCTGGGGTGAATGCAACTTGCACACACATCTATGCATGGCGTGCACTGCTTGTGCTCCACACACTGGCCCATGGGCCTTGGGATCGGCCCACTAAGGGTGGAGGGGTTGAGGCTGCGGTCTGTTGTGGTGGGGTGGGGAGACGCTCTTGTCCCTCACGCCTAGCTGAGCAATGAGACTAGGAGCATTTTCCATGTTCCAAACTGGAATTTGTAGTTTGTGTTGGAGAACAGGAGTCCAGAAGTGCTATCTCCTGCTGCCCTGTAGGGATGTACAAACAGAATGCTGTTCAGATGTTCGGCCATTTGGTCGTTCAGTTCAAAACCTGAGTTCGGGTTCAGTTGCTCGGTTCGATGGAATTCAGTTCGGCCGAACTTAGCCGAACATTTGAAAATAGTGCTATCAATACCGATACTGAATTTGAAGATTTTTTTCGGTATTGGTATCATTTGGCCCTGAAACAACCCCTGGTCTCTAGTCCTGGTGCCAGGAAGTCTGCTCCTCAGCTGCCTCCCCCTTCCAGTCACATTTCCCCGTCCAAAGTCACGTTTTCCCCGCCCTTGAACTTATCCAAACTCGCCCGAACATGACCGAACTGTTTGGCCATTTTCGGGTTCGGTTCGGGCGTTCGGTTTGGACATCTGAACAGATCGAGTTTGTTTCGAACTCTCAACATCCGAACCACATTCGCACATCCCTACTGCCCGGCAAAACGTGGAGGCTGGAAGAGCAAGGGAAGGGACATACTTGCTCCCTGCTGCCATTGGAAGACTTGAAACCCTATGGTGGCCTGGGCGAGCCTTCAAGGCTGGAAATCCCATAGTGGCCTGGGAGACCCTTCAGGATCCTGCACTTTAAAGTCCATGAAGCAGTGTCTACCCCATCCAGGGGGAAGTCTGGCCCTATGGAAGATTAATACAAATTTCGCAATGAATTCAATGAAAGCAGTTTTTATTGTATTTACTTCTTTTATTAAACCATTTGATATCCCACCCCTCCTGACAAAGGCAGCTCGGGGTAGCTTACAATATATAAAAATATCAAAATACACATATAACAAATACACAATCAACATAAACATAAAACATCTAAAAAAGCAGGGGGGAGAGAAAAAAGAGAGAAATCATCCCCACACCCCTGGGAAAAGAGGAGAGAAGAAATAAATACCCCACCCTTACCACCCCCCATAAAAATAAAAAAACACCCTCATCCATCTCCCTCGCCAAAGGCCTGGTGGAACATGCCATTTTCTTCTGCTTCCTCAGTGAGTATATTATTGATAAAGTCCCCATTTCCTCTAAAACAGCTTTTCCCATTGTACCTCCACTGAATCATATTTCACCGACCTTCAGTGGCCAAGGATCAAGACAGGAACAATAATAAGAATCTTTTTTTAGGGTTTTCACCTTCCTCCAACCTCAGAGGGGGATGGGGAAAGGGGGGAACATCCCCTTCTGGTAACCCCACCCTTTCGGAGGGTTGTGACATTACAGATCTCCATAGGAGCAGGGCCACGCCGGAAAGAGGGTGGGAAAATCCCTATGGGCCTCTCCATTTTCAACATTGTTACCGCCTGCTGCCCACAGAAGCCTCAGTTGCCCAGGGTAGCTGTGGCAGCCCTTGACTGACTTGAGAAATTAGGCTTCCCCAGAGCCCAGAGACACTGGAATTAGGTATGAAGCGAGATTTTGACCTCCATGAAAATGTCACCAAGAATGGACTTCTTGACAATATTTTCCAGGTCGAGAATCTCGCAAAAATCAGAGTTCCTGTACTTTTCTCACAAGATTCTTGAGCACCACAAGATGACCCCCCCCTCGCCCCAAAATGTTCTGCATATGTGTGAAATGGCCACCTGGGGCATGCGTGCACAGAATGGCCGTTGTGGCCATTTTGTGCCTGTGCAGAGCATTTGGGGGTTTTCGAGAATCTCGCAAGATTTATGAAAACCTCAAAAAATGCTCTGGAATACTTGGATTGGGTTGGGTTGTCATGTCAATTCGGGATGGGTACTGGAAATTCATCGGGTATGCTCGCTTTTATGGGAACTCAATTTCAGCTCTAATAACAACCCTAATTAAGATACTAAAGTAATGACTGACATTTACCGTGCATTTCATCCCAACATTCCTAATGAGGCTTCAAGCTTTGCAGCATTTATAAACTATGGCCTGATCCTGACCACCAGCTATTTATTATTATTTACTATTGCTCTCACTGTAGTTCCACAATTAGAGTTCAAGGTATCATGGTTATACAGAAAAATACCTAGGAAACACATAGGGTGCTTTCAGACCTCACAGCAGCTGGGTTTAGCATGCTTTAGTGCGGTTTAACCCTGGGGCCACAGTCACGTCGAAATGTGCCTGCCAGAAGTTTGCATGGGCTGGATCACAACATTGGAGGGTGGTGGAGGGGGGGTGGGGACTAGCTCAGGGAAGTCCCTGAGTTACAGCCCAGGCTAGCTGCCACCACGGTTGGGATCCCGCAGCCTGACCGGGAGTAAAGTGGGCTCTCTCATTTGAAAGCCCACTTTACACACTACGGTCTGGTGCGCCATCAGGTCTGGGTTCTGTGATGGCTGTCACTGGACACCATGGATGCCTGTCAGAGAGGGGGAGGGCCACTGGGAGCAGCACAAGGATGTGGCTGGGCAGACGCATGTCCTCCCGGCTTCTCATCCCCATGGCCAGGCCCCCATCATGTCAGTTCGGGGGGTTCTGGCTGGATCCCAATTGTGGTGCCGGTTTGGACATTTGGGTGGGCACATCAAGACCTCAGTACAACAGGTAGGGGACGTGTATTTCATGGGCCAAATATGACTCATGGCTGTTTTTTATTTGGCTCCTTTCCCATTTCTAGATCTGGCCCATGAACCAACCTGAACCCTGTAGCACTGAAAGAGTGAGCCCAGGGGAAGAGAGACATGATGAGGGCATGCACCCAAGGGCATAGATTGATTTATGACACACCTGCCGCCCCGAGCTGCTTGCAGGAGGGGCGGGGTATAAATATATTAAAAATAAAATTAAAATAAATAAATAAATATATCCCCTTCCTTCCTCTAGCCTGAACACATCCATTAAGCAACACCGTCCCCAACACCTCTCTGGCCCACGGAGCTCATAATAATTGTGAAAGGGGCCAATGGGAAAACTGCTTTAAACATTCTATGCATTCTCTCAAGCTTGCACAACCACAAAGTGCATGACTGTATCATCTTTATCAGAGTTGTATATGCTCCTTTACCTCCAAATCCACACTTCTGTCATGCAAATAATAGAAGAAATACTCTACTTATGCACACTAATGTATAAAAATACAATGTAAATTGCCTGAGATTGTAGTTCAACATTGTACATTAGAGTGTCATTTACAGAACTTATGGTCGGAGAGGGAGTTTCCAAGTTGTCCACTAGGTGGCACTTAAATACTTCCTTTCCTGCTGGACATGCAACAAGGTGTATAGTTTTCTAAAAGAAAAAACTTAGTGGAGATTTCTATACTGCCCCTAGTGATAGTATTCCCTCTGGGCATTCATTCAGATCATACTGTTCCATTAGAAGTGAGCACACAATCCATAATGAATGCATGATCCAATGAGTTTGACCTTTTCCTTTTTGAACTATCCATATGTGAGTTTATTCCCTTTTTTTTTTGACAAATCATTTTTTTGTGGATAACTCTTAGGGTATTTTCAGACGTTACAACATCACACTCAACCACAGACAATCCCCTGTGGTGGGGAATGGTCCTGTAACATCTGTTTGATCCCCACCAGATGTTCACCACAGTGAACCACTGGCGGGAATCAAAATAACCATGCTTTCAAGGATGGTTCGGGGACCATCTCCAAAACAGTGGTCAAAGTGATTCCCGCCGGGGGTGAACTCCCGGCGGGAATCACTTTGTGCCCCCAACAGAAGTGATGTTACCTGGCTCAACCATGGCGGGATTCACTGTGGTTGAGCATGGTAACATCTCGTCTGGCCTCTGACCATGACCTGGAATCGGCGGCCATGCTCGCCACCAATTCCGGGCCATGCTCAATAGCCTGGAGGCGGGAGGGCACTGCGGCAGCATTGGCTGCTGCACCCACCCATCTCCCAGAGGGCAGGCGGCCTCGGAAGCATGGGGGGGGACAGGGCTGTGCAGCCGCACATTGTGCCACACAGCCCCACCCCCTCCCTGATTCCCTGGTGGAATCTGCCGGCTCGTCTGTTGACGGGCCGGTCTGATTCCGCCAGGGAATCATTTGGGTGATTCCGTGAAGGGGGCAATAGGACCCCCGTCACATCTGAAATCACCCATAGCCACTATATCACTTCTTATTACTCTATATATTAGAGGTAGTGGTTAGTTTTGATAGGAAAAAAAAGTTAAAAAAATACTTTCCTTCTGTGAAGCTGGCTTTGAATTATCAAAGCGGTCAAGTATGTACTTAATTTGGAGCACAAGTGGTATATTTGAAGTTGGTAGAACTATTCACATGATTAAGATTAAGTGTATAACTTAAATACTTGGCTGAATAAGAATCTGAATGAGCTTAACTTTTACAATCATTTTTCTAAGGTGAATATTCCTATTTTGAGTGGAATATTTGCTCTCTNCCTTGTGCCCACATATGTCAATTTATTATTTCCTGAAGGTCACAGAGGCATTATTCAGAGTGATACAGCAAATGCAGACCACTCGCATTTGGCGTTTCCAGAACACATTCCAATGCTAATTCTCCATGCTGGACATAAGCTCTAGTTGTATGGGTGAAGCTCAGAGCACTCTGAATGCAGGCATTCATGATGTGCCTTAGGTCCATGCAGGAAGGGGAAGCCACCATGCAGAGGAAGGTGACCCATGCTGCGAGATACCTCAGCATGGACATTGCAACTGTCATACACGGGCTGCGCTTTGTTGTTCCAATGGTGATAATGGCCTGGGTTGAACACTGCAGTGAGGATTAGTGGAAGACCATTCTGTCCACCTGGAGGGACCAGCAGTGGACTGAACACTTCCACATGCCGAGGAGCCGGTTGTCCCTCATCGCAGGTATCTTGCAGCCACGCCTCATAAAGGAAACCATCAATATGAGAGAGTTCATACTGGTAGATAAATGTGTGGCCATTGCTTTATGGAGGCTGGCAACCCCCAATTTGTGTTGCACTGTGGGTCAAAAATTTGGGGTGGGCACCTCAACTGTAGACTGCATCCTGGATGAGTTGTACTCAGCCATCATTGATAACCTCATGGAGTGTGTAATACAGCTACCTATTCCAATAGAAGTAAGGGATGGCTTTGCTGATCTTGGGCTCCCACACTGCATTGGGGCTATAGATGGGACACATTTACCTATTATCTGCCCCTCCCCCCAAGCAAAGATGACTATTTGAATAGAAAGGGACAGTTCTCTATGGCTCTGCAGGCAGTGGTAGACTACAGAGGTCTATTTGTAGATGTCTTCACCAGAGTGTCTTGGAAAATCATGGATCTTTCACCTGTCAACATTATATGCCCTTATGAACATGGGAGAAGTAGCACCTAATGCCGCAGAGTGCATAGAGGGAATGCCCCCGGGCCCTGTTATAATAGGTGACCCTGCCTAACTGCTCACGCCCTAGATCATGAAGACATATATTGTGGCCCATACACCAGAGCAGGAGCTGTTTAATTAATGCCTGAGTTCTGTCTGTTGCATCGTGGAGTGAGCCTTTGGGATCCTCAAGAAACACTGGCACCTTCTGTGGAACCGCAGTGAGTTTCAGCTGGACAAGGGCCCCTTGCTGGTTATTTATTTATTTATTTATTTATTTATTTATTAGACTTATAGTCCATCCCCTTCTGCTACTGCAGGGGCCCAGGCCATATAGGGCTTTATGGGTCAAACCCAACACCTTGAATTGGACCTGGAAGACTATAGGCAGCCAGTGCAGAGACTGAAGCACTGGTGTAATGTGCTCACGGCCACCTGTCCCATGCAAGCTGCCATGTTCTGCACCAGCTGCAGTCTCTGGACCATCACCAAAGGTAGCCCCACATAAAGCATGTTGAAGTAGTCCAGTCTTGAGATGATGAAAGCCTGGATGATGGTGGCTAGGTCGGAGTCTGAGATGTATAGTCAGAGCCATCGTACCAGATCTAATTGGCAAAATGCTCCCCTTGCAACAGCCACCACCTGGGTATCCCAGGGGAGCTGTAAGTGAAAGAGCACCCCCAAACTCCAAACCTGGGGGACCAATGGAGGGCAGACCCCAGGTGCCACAACTCCCTCAGCCTCTCCCACTAGCATCACCTCCATCTTGTCAGGATTCAGCTTCAGATGACTCACCCTAATCCAATTTGCCACAGCGGTTAAACACTGGGTAATCACTGAGATTGCCGGGTCTGGGTCAACAGAAAAAGAGAGGTAAAGTTGGGTGTCATCAGCATACTGATGACACTGCACACCAAACTCTCTGACAACCTCACCCAAAGGCTGCATGTACATGTTGAATAGGAGAGGGGATAGCATAGAACCTTGCAGGACTCCACATGTGACATCCATGGGAGATGATGAACAGTCACCCAGTACCAAACATTGAGTTCTCCTGGCTACGAAGGAACGGAACCATTCAAGAACATTCCTGCCCACCCCAGTTCAGTCCCGCAAGCAGGCCACCAACATCTTGCGGTCAACTGTATCAAATGCAGATGAGAGTTCTAACAGGATCAACAGGGTCGACCAACCCTGATCCAACTCACATCAGAGGTCGCCGACGAAGACCACAAACGCAGTCTTACACCAGTTTTAAATGAGGTGCTGAAAAGTGCCTCCTGAGCCCCGCATTGAGAGAAAAGCCCTGTGGGGAGTGTTTACACACTCCCCGCACTGTCAGAAGTGGCGTGCTCCCCGTTGCCTGCAACGGCAGCGGATGGAGATGCGGTGCTTTGAAGAGGTGTGATCTGAAAGCCTCACTTTTTAGGGTTTCAGAACGCGCCTCTTCAAAGCACCACATCTCCAGTCGCCGCCGCTGCCAGCAACGGGGAGCGTGTCACTTCTGGCAGCACGGGGGTGGGGGGTGTAAACACTCTCCATGTGGCTTTTCTTTCAATGCGGGGCTCAGGAGGTGCTTTTCAGCACCTTGTTTAAAAGCAGTGTCAGTGCCAAAACCCAGCTGTAAGCCGGACTGCAAGTCATCCAGAAAAGTGACACGGTCCAGATGCCCCTGAAACTCCATGTATCCTCCACAATATATGTGAAACTGGTGGGGCAGCCCTGGATCAACCCCTTCCACCACAGCCTGATGAGTCAGTGCCCCTCCACCAGGGTGGAGCGGAATGGCAGATGGCTTGGGAGGACGGGAATGCTCTTTGTAGACTCATAGCCTGCATTCAAGAAGATCAGGTGCTTTCCTGAACTTTCCCTCCCTCTGCAAACAACATCGGGTTCGGTATATATCAGCAAATAAAGGGTATGCATTGCCACAGCACATGCTTTCCCTTGTACGTTTATGCCTTTGTACAGCAACAGAGTTAAACTTGACTGCATGAAGAGTGAGGCTTTCCTTGTTGTGCAATCAAGAAACTCATGCTTTAGGGTGTCACTCCAACCCACCTATTATTTACACTTTGATTGGTATGGGGGGGATATGGCTCCATATCAACTGTACGGTAAGCATCCTGCCTGGCCACTGCCTCCTTGAATCCATCCCCATGCCTACTGACACCTGGTTCCCCTGAGCCCCAGCCTTAGTTTCATGGTACTTGTTCTAATAAGCAACCACACACTCCGGTGGCTTGGTAACATTCTTCACCAGCTTTTCCAACCAGCCATGGCCTTGCTGTTACATCATGACTGTTGTGACAATGTATCCTGGCAGCATTGCTATTGCTCTTCACTGGGAACTACTAGTGAACCCCCTGCAGCCCACTAATGGCACAACCATGGCCCCTTCCTTGGGTCCCCATACCCCATGCCAACCCCTGCCCATCCATACCACCCACAGACCCCATAGTATTTTGGCTGTGTTGACAGACATGCTCCACCCAACCAGGCGAAGGATTCAAATGAAGACAGGTATGCAAAGATATATGCAAAGAAGATGTATGCAAAGGTATACATCTATTTACATATTTTCACAAGTACATATTTACAGTGAGTACCCTCTGACTCCCCTTTTCTTCCATCCACCACCACTACCAGGCTTACGGCCTTGTTGGGTGGTGGATCGCTTTCCCGTCTTGGAGCTTGGCCCTCCACTGCCTCCTCCTCTGGCCCCTTGGACTGCTGGTGTGTGATGGTAGCTGCTGGTCCAGCCCCAGTGGCTGCAAGAGTGTGGGCGGTGACAGCTTCCCTTGTGCTTTTGGCAGCTGGGGTGGAAGCAACAGAAGCAGTGGTGATATCAGGGCTGGCCCTTGCAGTGGTGGTATCAGGGCTGGCTGGGGTGGAAGTGGTGTCTGCTGCTCATGGGGCACAGGGGGGAGGGGGTTGTGGACTGGAGGGAGTGGCTGCTGCAGAAACCATGGCTGGTGAAAGAAATGGCACCTATGGGAGGGGAAAAGTGTATGCCACCTGTCCCTGGGCCATGAGAGCACTGCTTGGTACCACAATGTGATGGACTATGGTTCACTGGAGCTGGGTGGACTCCTCTATGTGGCTGAGCAATGTATCCACTCGCTCACCCTCTAAAACAAATGGAACTTCATTTAGTAATTTTAAAAAACCACCAATGAATTGCACACCCCTATTAATGCGTAACACGTGGAGGGTTGTGTGGAAAACTTAACATTGCTTTTCACTCTCCATGTTTTAAGCTAAAATTTCAAATATTTCCCCATAAATTTGGGGAGAACATTTTTTTCATCTTGTGTGCAATAAATGATTACAGAGAATCTAGGCCTTTCAATAAGTTCCCCCCAAATAAAGTTGAATAGATGGAGACTTGCTTATTACTTCTCCTCTTGGGAAAAATAAACAACAGTCCTTCAAAGTAGGTAGTTAACCCCAGTAAGGATAAACTACCTGCAGGCATATAGATTTTAGGTAACTGCTGCAGCTGTCAATGTACTTCTCACTAAGCTTGGTGGGTGTCCCAAGCAATGGATGGTTTTTTTGGTTTTTTTTTAAAATACATAATGAAATGACAATAAAAATCTGCTTCAATTTCAAGAAAGCAGTGCCTGCAGAATTTGCCATTTTAGTCAAACTGCAGGATATTCAAAATACAGAATGGTTTCAGGGGAAATGCTCATTATAAGCTGCCTTTTTATGTCGCAAGTAAACAGCTTTGCAAGAGCAGAAAATTCCTAACTGTGCATAATATTGGAGACTGGATTTCAAACCTTCAATATCTGGTCATGGTCATGATAATTTCTCAATAGTGACATTAGTGAGTGGTACCAGGAAATGTGTGTGTGTGTGTGTGTGTTTTGATTTTTTAGAATTCAGTCCCAACGACGATTAGCGTGATCCAGAGGTTAACTGTGCATTGATAAGAACATAAGATTACCATACTAGGTCAAACTAATGACCCCAAAAATGGTATCTTGGGTAGCCTGTCAGTCACTGATTGGGTACTGACTAGCATAGGATATTACCGGGTGAGATCAAGTACCGAAATTCTGATGTATATACCTGGTTTTTTGAGTATTCGTTTCAGCTTCACCTGGGATCTAAATGAATGATAGATCATAGTAGCATCAGCAGACAAACCCACAAAAGTGCAACTGTGGGCAGAAATCCAAAAAAAGCCAGCTTAATTCAGTCCCAAATGCTGCCCTAGTCTATAAAATCAAGACACACTGTATGTGTTTTATACATTTAGCCCAGTCCATGGTCCACATTCCCACTGTGAGCAAGGTGCACACGTGCAACTGCTGCACATATAATATGTAGGGGTGCACCGAATAGGTCATTCAAGTACTCAGCTTGAGTTCTGAAGTTCCAAGTACCCAGTCCCGGTACTGAGTCGAACTTTGTACAAGGACCCGGAATTCAAAACTCGGAACTCAGGACCTCGGAAATCTCCGGACCTCGAAAATTCAGAACTCTTACCTTAAAAAAAGCAAGTGGTACCAACAGAATGGCCCACCATCAGCAGTGGACCCACTTTAAAATCATGATGCCAACCAAGCACTGCCCAGAAAAGAAGGCTAGCAAAAAGTTGCTCAAGAAGACAAACCCACAAAAGTGCAACTGCAGGCAGAAATCCAAAACAAAAAAACAGCAGTAGTTTACCCCCCACAGCATGGTCCACCATCAGCAGTGCACTGCACCCACTTTAAAATCATTATGCCAACCAAACAGTGCCCAGAAAAGTAGGCTAGCAAGAGTGGGAGAATCACTCAAGAAGACAAACCCACAAAAGTGCAACTGTGGGCAGAAATCCAAAAAAAGCCAGCCCAGCAGACATGATCAGAATACACACAAGAAAGAAACCAGACATACCCCCCCTCCACACAAGCCTCCATTGTGCCTGTCCAGTGCCCACATTTGCAAGGCAGCAAGCCCCCTCACCACACACCATATTATTTTAACCAGAAAAAGAGTATATCTTCCCTGTGCCCCAGTGGTCAGTCACATCTTGGCAAAGTTGGACCCACAGACAAATTACAGTCACAGTGTCCACAAAAACCACAGCAAAGTGATCCCTCTCTGGC
>QEPC01013582.1:13764-64199 GCA_003113815.1 Sphenodon punctatus
CCCCCAACCCTCTCTTCTCCTCCCACCACAGCACAACATCCCCAGCCCCCACTTTCCCCATCTCCTACTCCTACCTCTAATCCCCCCACTATCCCAAATTGATTCCCCCCTACACCTACCTGTTACCTTCTCTCCATGACCCCACACCTCCCTCCTCTTCCTTTCATCCCTAGTGCTATTCAGTTGTAAAAATAATTCCACAACTTATTTAGAAGTTGTGCAAAGTTGTCCTCCTATATCATATCCCACAAAACCAATAAATTAACCAAAACAAAAAACTTAAGTTTTAAAATAACCTTAAATGCACAAAACTTTTCCTAACATGCACAAAAAACCAAATTCAAATTAAACCTCCCACTCCATACATTGAAACAAAACATAAATGCCAAACACATGCACATTATTTCACAATTTGAACAATATTAAATATTTTATCCTCATCAACATAAATGTAATATATGTATTACAATTTTTCACAGTGCATTAAGTCTGTTTGTACACAGCTGCATTCTGTAGAACGAATTGTATAATGTTATGTATACTCAGATTGTTAGCCCTTTATTGTATGACGTGTATACAATTTGTATACATGTAAACCACAGACTTAATGCACTGTGAAAAAATTGTTGTCGAATGATGTTAATAAATAAAAGTGTAATAATATAAAAATGGGATAGTTTAGTTATTGATAAGAATTAATAAAAGTATGTATGGTAAGGAATTTAGTACATATATTACATTTATGTTGATGAGGATAAAATATTTAATATTGTTCAAATTGTGAAAAAAATTGTATGTTTTTTGGCATTTATGTTTTGTTGCAATGTATGAAGTGGGAGGTTTTTTTAATTGTAATTGTACTGAATTTGGGTTTTTTTGTGGATGTTAAGAAAAGTTTTGTGCATTTAAGGTTTTTTAAAAAAAGTTAAGTTTGTTGTTTTGATTAATATTTAATAGTCTTGAAATAGCCATGTGGGATGGTTAAAATGGTACTGCAGTCCGAAGTGTTGTTTTTGCCATAATTTCTGGTATTTTTGTTGCTCAAACCCTTATAGTAATTCATACATCAAACATAGGCTTCTGCTGCTATTATATATTTGGTAACACAGCTCCAGACCTTCAATTTGGTGTATAGTATATCAAAATCGGTTCATTACTTTCAGAGCTGCAACCATTTCCCTGAAAGTATGCTTACCTAAGCTGTGCAGTGATATGTGACCTTGAAAATGACCTTAAAGGTCATTTTTGAGGTTGACATCCATGCACATCTTCTTTGTCACCCTATGTAAAATTGATCTGGAATGGGTGCCTGCTTTTAACATGCCGATGCCAGTAACCCATTTTCTAAGTCACTTTTTGGATGTTGGCTGGCCTACTATTACCCACATAGATAAAATCTGTACAATCCCTTTAATAGACAGACCCGGGAACTAAAATTCACAACTATATTTAATCTTCAAAAGATGGTCTAAATCAAGGGCAGGAAATCTTCCCTCCCAAGAACAAGGGAGCCTGTACTTTGAAAATTAGTACAAGCTCCAAAGGCTGCATAGATGTTCGGAGCTGGAGTGCTGCACTAAGAAACAGGAGGATCGAGATCATATAACTGTGTTCTGTGTTTGTGTGTATGCCTTCATCTCTTCTCCCTTACCCTGAGCTCATTTTTTCAATGCTTGAAGGGTAGGAAATGGATCCATGGGGCAAATCCAGGAACTGGAAAGGAGCCACATTAAAACTAGCCATGGGACACATTTGACCCATGGGCTTGGGGTTCCCAACCCCTGTTCTAAATAAGATTTTGGGATCATGGTTCGTTGCAAGAATTTGTCACAAAGGGTTGAGGGTCCCGTGTGCAGTGACACTTGACTGAGAGACTGGTGTGCCCTCACCCATTGTGGGACTTTCTTGTGCAGACTTGTGCTATGCACAGGGCACCCCTTCCTAGTTCTGCCCTCCCTGATCCCTCCCCCTGGTGGGTTCCAGTGTTTGCTTGTGTTGACTGTGGTCAGCCAGCTGGGGCTGGTGGGATGGGTTCAACGGTGCTTGGCTGTCTGACTGGTGTCTGGAGGCTTGTGCATGGCTGCTTTATTCTAGCACTTTGCCAATGCCTTCCCCTGTCCATCCTCCCCTGCCCGCTCAGAGTCTGGCAGGGAATGGGTGGAGCCATGTTGTTGCCTGGATCCTTGTGTTAATAGGTTCAGGCTTCTGAGGCCCAGATAATGGTTCACATATTATTCTTATATTTACTCATATATTCATTTATTCATTTGAAGTGCATAGTAGTTGGCTAGAAATAGTGTGTTTATATAGGAGTTTGTAGTGTTGATTAATAGATTTTTTTTAAGGGTGTTAAAGTTGAAGGAACTAGAAAAAAAGCAAGGGCATTTCAAGGTTACTGTGAGCGGTCAGAATCAGAATTTAAGGAACCATTTTTCAAACAACAGGAAAAGTGTTGGAACCTTGAAATTGAAATATGGATGGTTTCTTACTGCAAATGTAGTAACAAACTGGCAACTTTTCCATGACGTTAGAAGGCTAGCTCACCGCAGAATGTGGACATATTTTAGAAATGTTTTAGTCATTTTCCATTTAGGTTAAAAGTTGTGTAGCATTTAATTGGTTAAGGATAATTAGCAAATTTATAGCTTTGTGATTGGTTAAGGATATTAATTTGTTATTGGAATACGTACGTTTCCTGGGTGGACAATGGGAGGAGAGTCAAAGGTAATAAAAGTAGTGGACCACTGGATGGAGAGCCCTTTTTCTTTATTTCTCCATCTTCATCTCTCCTTGCATTTCAATTTCACTTTGGTCTGGACCTGTTGACTTCCCTATCCACTTCAGAAGCTGGTCTACTGAATTGAGGGTAACTATATTTAGCTTGTTAAGACATGTATAGGAATCCAAGTATAGTTTATAAACCAGAAACAGATAATTTGCATGAATACTTTGGGCACTTGTATGAGAAATATTGGGCATTGAGACTGTATGTCCTTTTTGCATGTGTTTCCATAATCTTTGTATTCATATATGCAATAGTTGAATATTCTTGGGGACTTTATTTCATGCTTACTTCCAATAAAACAGTTGATTATTCAAACAAATCTGACTCATTCAATGTCTCTGGATTAAATTAGTTGTTAACCAACAGGAGAACCCAGTATTATTAAAGAAACAAATTTCCAAAGACACACATATAATTAGAGCCTCCATAGATAACCAATGATAATTAATCAATAGTCCTGTTGGTAACAATGTGCCATGGCTTTATTTGCCCTCGCTCGGCCATGTTGTCACATAATGTAGCAGGGCATGTTTATACCTCCGATTGGTGTTTGGGATGTCAGTGGGAACAGTGGGCGTGTTCGATCAGTGGAGCCCTGGGTGAGTGGGTGCCTGGTGGGTTGGTGCTCTGACCCCCACCCCCGACCACTCACAACCACCTGGGGTGGTGTCTATAGAAATGCCTCCCTGCTCACCGCTGGTGGGTGTACACTGCATGGGTTCCCCCACCAATCTCCACCCAACATGACCCATGGCAGTGTCCATTTGAAAAGAGCCCAAGATGGTGCAGGCTGTGTCGTCACCATTTGGAAAAGGGGAAGTCAGTTCTAAGTAGTAGAGAGAGTACAAGAGGTTTTATGTGAACTGAGAAGGATTTCCAAACACAAAGTCAGTGAAACACCAATAAAACTGTGCTTCTACCTGCCATTGAGCTGCAAATTGTGCTGAGAGCTTTGGATGCGAGACACTAGGCTCAGTTTTCACTATAGGCACTCAATAACGTATGGGATTTTCTCAATAAACACATCATTCTGTGCATAGTAGGGGTGGGAGTCCAGGGGTATTACCGGATATGAAATTCACCAGTATCAAATCTCCCAATACTGAATTTATCGGTATTGGAATACTATATTTTTAACATTGCTGATTTTACTGGTTTTTTAACATTGCGTCATTGTTAAATGGTGGCGATGTAAAAAATCCAGAAAAGCTGGCGATGTTAAAAATCCAATATTCCAATATAAGTAAGTATTGGTATTATCAGATTAATCCAATACCAGCCATTATCGGTAGTATCGGATTAATCTGATACCGATAGTCCCAACCCTAGTGCATAGCAAGAGTTCTTCCAGCTGCCAAATGCTGGCAGGTATAAAGTCAAGTATACATCTCCATGGATAGGCATGGATAGCAGGCACTGGACTGCCATGAGAAGTCATAAAAGAAAGAAAGAAATGGTGTGACTTCTTGTTCCCATAGTTTGTTACAGCTGTGAGTTATGACGGGGGTAGGGTACTGGGAAGGGGTGGCATGGATGGAGCAAGTTGGGGAAGAATTTCTCCCCATGTAATAGGTTTTACCTCCTTAAACCTATGAGTGAGGGCTGAATGGGGGCTGCCAAAATGCACAAGAAATACACACAGGGGCTTTTGGTTTATTAGGCTCTACACGCTAAACATGTGAGTGGGGGCTAAGTGGGGGCTGCACGGGCCAAAGTCAGACTCCAGCAAGCCATTGTCTCGTTTCTTAACACCCTAAAGGAGTGTTCTGTGAATGAGTCCCTCCTACAGTTTGGGAAGCTGTAACAGGGTGCAGTCTTGCCTGGGTAAGTCACTTCCGGATTAGGTCCACTCAATCACATTCCACAGTGAATTTGCTCAAAGTCCTTTCCTCTAAGGGAATTGCCCCAACATTCACAGTTTCTTTAGGGAATAAGTTTACAGTCTTTATTCTCCACAGAGTCCATATATACAAGTACAGTCTCCACCATATATAGACTCTCCAACACCAGGAAACACCCCTCTGACAACCCAGTCAGCCACACAGTTCAGCACTCACCAGCATGCCTCCCACAGTCAGGACATAGTGCTACGCTATTCCTTCAGCCCAGGCACTGACCCAGGTCCAGCAGACCAGGCACCAACTGACTCTCTTTTGGTGTTGCCTTCTTTTATACTCCCAGAGTGGGCAAAGCTGGTCCTCCAGTCTCCCAACCCTTAAAGGGCCAGTACTTTCCCACTCTATTTTACTTTCAGCTTCGGTTTTATCCATTTTCCAAGGGCTGACTCTGCCAAGTCCTTACCCAGCTGCTTAGTTCATTCAGTAACCACAATCCAGCCCTCAGTCTGGCACTCACAGCTCTTTTAATGGGCCCACAGTCTTTTCTGGCTGCAGACATCCATGCTGCATCCTGCCACACAAGCATATTCTGTTTCTCAGTTACACTGGTGCAAGTCAAGACCTTTGAGATTAAAAACTCATATGATTTTATAATAAATCTTGCAGTTACAGACAATTTACTAATGCTCCAGCTGCTGCCATTGTGAGAATAAATTAGGGTTGCCACCTGTACACAATTAGCATGGGCACAGCATATTTCATATGCAATGCCCATCTGGAAAATTGGTGTAGATAGATAGATAGATAGATATGGGAGGATTTATAGTGCAAGCACCAGCAACTTCTGAAAATGCACCCTGATGAGCAAGTGAGCTAACACAGAGTGAAGCAACACAGCCCTACAATATTAAAGGTTGCAGTGACCTCCCCCAGAGCCCTCCTGATTATTTCTTGAAGACAGAGGAATTGAGGGATTACAGGGTGCCATTCAACTGCTGTGATCAGCTTGTGGTGCTCATTGGCCAGAGATACATCAATCAGGTCTTTCCCCTCCCAGTTCAAGAGTTCAATACTGTTTCTGGCTCCAAAATGTCTGCTTCCTCCTTCCCTCTCCACTTTTCCCTACAAAACACACCTGCCAAGCTGCCAGGAAATAACAAAAACAATGATAATCTCAATTATCATTATTGATTTCATTTTTTTGGTCATTTTTGTTATTGCAATAACAAAAATGAAAACAACAATTTTCAGACTGAGCAGTCGAGGAAGAAGGGATGGGGGGAAGTGCTACAAAAAAGCAGATGTGTGCAAGCCTCCAGACACGAGACAGACAGCTGGGTGCCGTTGAACCCAGCCCCCCAGACCACAGCCAACACAAGAAAACAGGGGAACCCAGTAGGGGGAGGGATCAGGGAAGGCAGAATGAGGGGGGCGCTGCATGCATACCATATGTCTGCACAACAAATCCCCACAATGAGTGGGGGAATACCGGTCCCTCACAGTCAAGCACCACTGCACACGGGACCTCCAATCCCCCACACACTGTGCATGGCAGAGGGCTGCATAGGATACATAGGCAGCCCAGAAAAATGCACAATGGGTGAAGGATTGGAGGGCACCAAGAGGAGAGGCACCATCCAACAACTCCCAGGCACCAAAGCTGCAGCAAAACGCAAAGCATGATGTGGGGATGCACGGGGCACATGTACAGCCCCACACCATGCAAGGGAAGGGGGAAACCAGATACACAATGATCCCAGAGGAGAGGCAGAGAAACCCCCCCCCCCAAGAACAATGGGCCAAATGACAGGGAAGAGGGACAGGGGACATCAGAGCCAGCACAGGTGATACAGGAGCCAATGCATCCACGGGAGCTTTCCACCATGACAGGGAACAAAGGGCTAGCCCACAGAGTACCCAAATAAACAAAGCAGACCAACAGGGAGGAGGGAGAACACACCCACGGACACTGGCCCACTCATGCACACACCCCACCCCACCCCACCGCACCCCCAATCAGGACACACGGGAGAACACATGTGGGAAGGAAACCACAGACATGGACAGAACAAGGAGAACACTGAATTTATTAAATGAACCAACATTTTAAAAGACTCAGTGGAGAAACAACAGAAGCCACAATGGGGGCAACAGTATGGGTGGGGACCCTGGGCACAGTTCAGCTGGTGGACCCAGTGCAGGAGATGCAGCAACAGCTGCACCACCTGTACCTGCTCCAGGGTCTTCTCATTGATCATATCCTGCACTAAAAGAGAGAGGGAAACCACCATAAGCCCAGGGCACGGACCAGAACATTCCAGGAGCCCACACCAAACATGGGGGCCAGGGGAACACACACAGAGGGGTAACTCATGGATCTCCTGGTAGACCTGTGCCCCCGCCTGAAGGTCTGCTGCTGCCCGTTGAATCCACCCTGCTATGGCCCCCAGCCACGGCATCATGACAAGCACAATCATCACCTCTGAAGGGGAAGAGAAAGTGAGAGGTGGGGACAAGAATAGGGGCACAGCACAGGGCAATGGGGAGGCCACAACCTCTACACACCCAGGGCCTAACTCCGGCCCAACACAGCCCTGTCAACCCATGACACAACAGCCACCTGCCCTACAAGTTGGCCACAAGGAGGTGGCAAGGGAGACAGAGCAGAGCCATCAGGGTGGACACACTCATGGCCTGGAACCCCAATAGTGCAGTACCCCTCCATGACTGTTCAGCAGATGAATGGGGGACCAATTGGGGCATTAGACCAAACATCCCACAGGGTCAGAACCAGACTGAGGCAAGGCCAATGTAAAGGAACAGGAGCACATAAACAGCATCAGAGGTGATGCCCTGGGGCATATGCAAAACAGGTGGGGAGGGGGACACATGGGAGCAGCACAGCACGGGAGGCAAGGGGTGACAGAGCATCGGAACACAATCCAAGGATGTGCAGACATAGACAGAATGTTAACTGCACTGCCACACTATTGTCATGGTTCCTACGCAAGTTGCAGGCCTGCAATGGTGCCTCATGTAGCCCTGCAACATGCATACAGGAGTATGGAGCACCGTGACAGTAGTAACATAGTGGAGTTGGTGGTACGTATCAGGTCACCCTACGAATGAGCCTCCCAATACCTGCAAGGGCCCCAGAGCACATACTTGGCCACCACAGGGGTTCAAAAGGCAGCCCGAAGAAACGACCAGGGTGCACATGGCATCCCAATATAAAGTATCCTCCCCATTCCCAGCCTGCATGCCCCGGCCACCATGGACACACAAACCCTTGTCCCATATGTTGAACTGGCAGGTTCGTGCAGAGCATTAATACCTAGCTACAGAACACAGAGTCCTGCCACAGCCTGCAAGGTGCATGGACAATGGGCATTGCGGAAGGAGGGGCATGCCCCACCATACAGGGATGATGCCTGCAAATGTAGTGCAAGGAAGAGAGCACTGCCAGTCAGTCTGGCCTATAGAACAGGGCATGGAAACTCCACAGGGTTGCAGGACAGGAGCCAGCGATGGCAACCCTGCAGGAATAGACAGATGCCTAATGGAGCTGCACACCTGACATCATGCTGACAACTGTACAAGTTACCTACACAGGAGAAAGAATCCCACTCTCTCTGAGGGCACAGACTCCCTAGGCGATCCACAATCCTGAAACAGGATCAGCCCCTCCCCCCCAGATGGCAAACCACCAGGATCAACCTGCACCCACAGCACCCGCCCCTCAAACTACTGAGACCGCTGGGCCAAACAGACCGTAGGTAAACACACTCTGGCCTAAGCACATACATTTATTGCTACAGGGAATGGTCCGGTCCATGAGTAGGCATAGGAAACAGATGGCACGGCTGACCAGCAGGGAAACAGGGGTCATCGAACCGGGTGCAGGCATGGAGTGGGCCAGCAAAACGAACAGGTCCCAAAGGGGTCAATGGCTGACAGGGGCTCAAAGGGTCAAATCGTATCCCACAGACCACTGAGTAGGTGACGGATTTCTAGGTGGGGGGTGCTTGCAGAGGGGTAACAGCTTGCAGAAGCAGCACATGGAAGCAGGACCATAGTTGGAGTGATATAGAGTGTCAATCCACCGCAAAGGTTGCAACCACAGCAGTTTCAGAGTGGAGGAGACGAATGCTCAGAGAACAGGGACTCCTGGACAAAGGGCTACCGGGCAAAGAGGCCACGGTGGTGACCCCGGGCACACATATGGGCATCCACCATGAAGTGCTGTAGACAGGGGTGGCCGGTGGCGGCAGCAGCAGCTCTAGCATCAGAACAGTTGAGCACATTGGACAGGGCAGCCATCTCCAGGTAAGTAGGCACTCTGGTCAGATAGAGCTCCCCGGACAGGGGTGCAAGCAGGTACAGCTCCAAAAGGTGAGCCCGACAGTCTCCACAGTGCCGTGAGATGACATGGGTACACAGCAGGACACTGGTGTAACATCTAGCAATATACGGACCACCAGCCTGCAGGGTCAATCTGTAATCATGCTGATCAGCCACAGCTCAAACAGCTGCACTCTCCTAGGCATCCCATGGCAGCACCCCCATGGGCACAGTAACATTGCGGTGTGAGGCCCAGATCCCTTGATTGTCACTGGCATTCAAGTCTCCCAAAGGGGTGTCCCAGCAGTCACATGTAATGGGATTAAAGGATGAAGTCATCACCCATGGAGAGGAGATCACTCAACGACATCTGCACATTGCTTGTACCATATGGCACTCAATTCCTGACCTTGCCCATCATGGATTATTGTGACTGGTTCCCACTGTTCCCTAGGATCCCACAGCAATAAGTCAATGGAAACCAGTTATGTGTTCGATTCATACTACTTATTGTATGATATTTTACAAGGGGGGGGGGAATCACTTTGTGTGTGGTCTCCCCCTCGCCCTCTTCCCCTCACCACCGGGGAAATGCTCCTTGTGGGCCTTTGCTGCTGAGGCCTGCTGTGGCCTCTCGCTGCTTGGCCTGGCCTGGGTCCCACGCACATATAGCCACCTGTTGCTGAGTTCCTGTCCACCCTTGGCATTGACCAGGTACCACCCTTACCTGGTGCCCTCTCTCCCCCCTCTCTTGGTGGGCAGAGACCTGCAATGGGGTTACCTTACTTACCTGCGACTGTGGAGCAGTCTGTTTAGATGGTAGGGTTGCTGGGGGTGCTGGGGTCTGTCAGGGTGGCTGGGGCCCCCAGAGAGGGGACTGAGAGGCTTCTGGGGAGGAACTGGGGTGAGTGCAGACTTCCTGGAGGGCCCCCCTTGATGTTGCTTGGGGCTACATGAAGGAGGGGGCCCAGCTGGTCTTGGGTGGGGAAGGGTTGCTGCTGGGGAACCAGGGATGGCAGATGAGCTGAGGAGGGGGCACGGGCACCTGTGGGAGGGCGGTGCCAAAGTGTTTTGGTGTGGCCAGCCCACCTGCTATGCCATGTGGCCCCATGTCATGCTGGTGGAGCTGCCACAGTACACTGAGTGTCTCCCTGAGGAGCTGACTTGTATCTGCGGTGGCTCTCTCCAGCGCAGCATGGGCTTGCTGCATTTTGGTATGGTCCATTTGTTTCTCACAGAGGTGGGTGGTCGTTTGGCACCTGTCCCACAGGTGCTCTGTGTTGGACTGGAGAAGCATGCCAGCGATTTTCTTCCAGTCCCTCGTCCCCTCCCCTTTGCGAACTTTACAGGACTTTTGATGTTCCCTTTGCTCATCTTCCAGCTGCTTGGTTTCCAACAGCAGTTAC
Source organism: Sphenodon punctatus (assembly GCA_003113815.1). Lineage (NCBI taxonomy): Eukaryota > Metazoa > Chordata > Lepidosauria > Sphenodontia > Sphenodontidae > Sphenodon > Sphenodon punctatus. The sequence continues at coordinate 24,135 of QEPC01013582.1, forward strand.
TTCCCAAGGTCCTTCCTCCTCCGATTGATAGCCTGCATCTCCCGGTTCCTCTTAGCACTCCCAGGAGCCACACTCCATGATAGTCCAGGCTGTTCTTCTGTGAACAGAGTAAGGGGCCTGGGGTTACCATTAGACTGTGGCACAGCTGCTTCTTTCCTATCCAGTCTGTGTGTCTTGCATTTGGGGCCTCTTGTCCCCCGCACCCCAATACCACTTGCTACCCCCTGTGACTATCATGGTACACCGGTCTGATGCTACCTGTGTCTCGCTGTGTTTTTATGTGTTCGAATCTGACTGGGGGGTGGGGGGAATCAGTTCTGTCTCTGGTCCTCCTATCAGCGGGTTTGGGGCTTCCTTCCCCTGTCTCCCATTTGCACCTCTGTGGTTGGTTTCCCCCGTGTGCCCTGTGGCCTCTCTTCCTGTCTGCTTTCTGTGCTCATGTCCCCCTCCATTCTTGTCCCTTCCCTGTCCCTTTGCTGTCCGTGGGTGGGGATAGGCCATGTTGCTGGGACATGCCCCTGTTCTCTGTGTGTTGCCATACTGTCTCCTGACACTGTGCTTGTGTCACTGTTACCCTACATTAATTTTCACAAATGTATGACGCCCATACAACCTCCAGATTCTCCTTGTCCTCTTCTTCCTGAGCCACCACCACCTGCTCCTGCACCTTCAGGTCCCCTTGAGCTGTGGGGGGAATAGGGATGAGTTATTCACCCTTGCATCCCTCCTGGGGCTGGTCCTGTCCTGGGCCATGCCCCCCCCCCTTACTTGAGGTCTTTCTGTTACCTGGATCAATGTATTCCTCCTCCTGGGGGTGTCCCTGGTGTGCTGTTGCTCCATGCGTGTGCCCTGACCCTGTGGGATCTGTGTCTGTGGGTTTAGGGGGGCGCATGCAGAATGTGATGTTAGCAGTATTGACATCCAGGGATGCCTCCTCCATCTGCAGAATGGGGGCATGTCCTCCTGCTTCCTGGATAGCCTTGCCAGGGGCATAGAGCTCCCCTTGCTCTGGGGGGTTGGGCTGGGGGGTGTTCCTTGATCATCTTTCTGCCCCTGTCAAAGAATGTGCTGTGTATGCAGGAGGCCACTATCTCCCTGTCCACACAGTGGAAGCAATCCAGCTCCTTAGTGAACTCAGTTGTATACAGGACATGGCTGGACTGGAGATTGTTGTCATCGACATCCTTGTATTCTGACCTCAAGTCCTTTGCCTTCTGCCTTCACGGGTTCATATTCCTATTGTACCCAGGGTGCCTCATTTCCTGGGAGATACCTTTATACATTGCCTTGCTTTTGAAGCATCTCACCATGTCATTCTGGACCTTAGCATCTCCCCACAAGCGTATGAAGGCTAGTGTCTCTGCCCTGGACTAGTGGTGTCCCTTTTTGGTTGCACCTGTGAGGGTACGTCCAGCCCAGGTACTTTGGGCCCACCTGATGGCTGTGATGGCAGTAGAGCAAGTGCTCTCATGTTGGGCGAATGCATTTCCATTAGGTGCTATCTAGCTGTACCCCTGGTAGTGCTCTGGGGTTGTCTGTGCTCTCTCCCTACCCCCAGGGGTTCCTGCTGTTTTACGTGACTTCTGGGGAGGCTCTCCTCGGCTATGTCCCTGATGGGGGGCAATGGTGCTGTCAGCGGTCTGGACAGCACTACCTCTGCAGGTGCTTTGGTCTGGTCGGATCCCTCCCCCTCCCCTGTCTGGGTGGGGTTCCATTATCTTACCTCAATTTCAGGGGAGCTCTCCTCCCTATCCTGCCTGCCTGCCACAGGTGCTGCTGCTGTGTGGGTGCTACCCTGTTCATGGATGAGAAACCTGTCAGTTATGATCTGCCCCCCCCCCTCGGCATTGGTGAGCTGGACCCCATCCCCTTGGAGGCCCTGTGTCTCTGATGTTACCCGGCTCCTCGCAGCACGCTGCATGGCTTTGGCTCCCTTAGTCTTGTCTGTGGCTTTTTTTCCAGAAATGTTGGGAGCCAGCTCACCCATCTCCTTTAAGGGCTCCTGGCCGGGTAGTCCAACTCTTGCTCTGGGTGTGTGTCTACTTGCAGGCTCCTGCTGTGCCTGTCTAGCCATTTCTCATTGGTTTGGGCAGACTCTTCCTTTGGGATGGTGTGCTTACCTGTTCCCATGGTAAGATAGGTGGAGGTGGGTGGGACGCGGGAATGCATGCATCCACCCACCTGGCCCCGTTCCCATGGACGCTCGCCCACCCATCTGATGGGTGGAGATGGTGAAGATTGGTGGGGGTGTCTCGTGTGAAAAGAATCTTGGAAAAGGGCTGTGTTGGTGCCATTTTGGAAAAGGGAAGCCAGTTCTGCACATGTGCACATCAGCTTCACTTTTCCAAAATGGCACCGACCCAGCTTGGGCCATCTTGGGAAAGGGGTGCACATGTGCAGAACAGCTGTCACAGCCATTTTTTGCATGCATAGAGTGTTTTAATATTTTTTTTCAAGAATCTCATAAGATCTCAAACCATTAGTGAGATCTTCTCAAATTCTTGCTGCCATTTCATGGTTCTCACAAAATTCTCAAAAGAATAATTTTGATTCTAGTTTCAGCCCTAGAAAAAATAGTGAAAAAGCTGGTAAGCTTTCTTATTGCACAAGCACAGGCAAATGGTCTGTTTCTGAAGGAAACAGCTTTCATTGAGTTTGCTCAGTTCAGAATTACTCTGCACTCTCTGCTTGTCCAACCCTTGTATAGAGAAAGAAGTTCTCTCTCAGTGGGTTCACATTCCCTACCCTAAGCCAATTGTTTTCCCCAAGCGATTCAGCTCCACCATCCAGTCAAGGCACTCTCAGTGCCCCTGTTGATATCCCCTCACTGCCATCAGGGCAGTGATGAAGAAAAACAGCAGGGGACGTGCAGCCTCCATCAACAACTTCCTTACTTTTGGCAGCGTACAAACATTCAGAAAAGTTGTCATCTTGATCTCATCACACACTTGCAACTTGTCCTGGTCTTCCACTCTTCCATGAAGCTGAAATTTAGACTGCAGAAGGGTTGTGTGGTGTCTTCTCTTCATCATGCATACATGGAACCCCATCATATGCATGTTCCACCTTTTGAGCACATAGTCAATCTTGCAGGATGGGTTTGATGGTTCTCTCTGTGCCATGGGAGGCAAACTCATTGCCTCCCATGACTTCCAATACAGGACCAGCCTTACCATTGGGAGGCTAGTGGCGGCTACCCAGGGCCCCGCACTTGGGGGAGCCCTGTGGTTAAGGGGTGTGTGTAGATTTTTTTTTTTAAAAGCTGGGGGGGGACTCGGGTCAGTGTGGTGCAGGCAGAAGCAGCACTGTGGGGCCCATCCCCCCACCCCCAAGTCAACCTTGAACAGACGACCCACCCACGGCTGTGGCCCCACCTACCTCCTCCTCCATCCTCGCAGACTTCCTGGCCCCTCCTCCTCTCTCCCAGAAGTTGCATGAAAGCAACTTATGGGAGGGAGAGAGGACCCATGGGCACACAGCATGCTGAGCAGGCTTTGCTTACCTGCTGCTGGCTTGCTGTGCAGAAGAGGTCGGAGTGGAGGCGGCACGAGGAGTGGTGGACCGGCGGCTGTGTGGGGAGCAGAGAAGGTGGTGAGGGTGGCAGGTCCCATGCCAGGATGAGGATCTCCTGCTTAGTGTGGCGGCTGGGTGATGGGATCAGAGGAGGCAGTGCAGTGTGAGTGTGTGTGTGTGTGAGTTTGAATAAGTGTGTATGTGTACAGTGTGTGTGTGTGTGTGTGTGTGTGTGTGTGTGNGAGAGAGAGAGAGAGAGAGAGAGAGAGAGAGAGAGAGAGAGAGGGAGGTGAGAGCATCATGTGTGTGAGTATGGGTATTGGGTGTGTGTGTGAGAGATGAAAGTGTATGTGTAAGCTTGAATGGGTGTGTGTGAAAGAGAGAGAGACGTGAGAGCATGTGTGAGAGTATGAATGGGTTTGAGGTGTGTGTGTGAGAGAGATAAAGTGTGTGTTTAAGATTGAATGTGTGTGTATGTGTGTGTGTGTGTGAGAGAGAGAGAGAGAAAGAGAGAAAGAGAGCATGTGACTATGAATGGGGATTGAGGTGTGTGTGTGAGAGAGATGAAAGTGTGTGTGTAAGCTTGAATGTGTGAGTGTGTGTGTGTGTGTGTGTGTGTGTGTGAGAGAGAGAGAGAGAGAGAGAGAGAGAGAGAGAGAGATGAAAGTGTGTATGACAGTGTAAGCTTGAATGGGTGTGTGTGAAAGAAAACGAGAGAGAGAGAGGTGAGAGCATTTGTGAGAGTATGAATGGGTTTGGGGTGTGTGTGAGAGATAGATGAAAGTGTGTGTGTAAGTTTGAAAGGGTGTGTGTGTGTGAAAGAGAGGTGAGAACATGTGTGTGAGTATGAATGGGGATTGAGAGGTGTGTGTGAGAGAGATGAAAGCATGTGTGTAAGCTTGAATGGGTGTTTGTGTGTGTATGAGAGAGAGAGGAAAGCGTGTGTGGCAGTGTAAGCTTGAATGGGTGTGTGTGTGTGAAAGAGAGAGGTGAGAGCATGTGTCTGAGTATGAATGTGTGTGTGTGTGAGTGTGTGAAAGAGAGAGATGAAAGTGTGTATGTAATCTTGAATGGGTGTGTGAGTGAAGAGAGAAAGGTAAAAGCAGGTGGGTGTGAACTTGAATAGGTTTGTGTGTGAAAGAGACAGGTGAAAGCATGTGTTTGAGCTTGAGTGGGTTTGTGAGTGAAGGGAGAGAGGTTAAAGTGTGTGTGAGAGAGTTTGAATGGGTGTGTGTGACAGAGGTGAGAGCATACGTGAGAGAGTGAATGAATGAATGTGTATGATAGAATGAATGTGTGTGAGAGGTGTGTAAGAGAGAGAAGGGTGTGTGTGTGGGTGTGTGCCCGTGAGGGGGAGTTGCTCCCTCTAGCCTGGTCCCCCTCCCATGGCTGTCCCCCCCTCACCCCTTGATGACTGCCCCCACTCCTCCATAGCTCCTAGAGGGGGAAATGAAGCCACCCCCCTGCCCAAGGAGAGGCCCAGCAGAATGTTCCTGCTGTCACCTCCTGTTTAGCAACCAAAGCCGGTCAGCCTCCAGCCCTCCCAGAAGACCCAGGCCAAGCAGCAGCTGAGGTAAGGGCCTCCCGGCCAATTTCTCTTCCTCCTCTTTCTTGATATGAGCTCATTTGTGCTGCTTCACGCATCTATGGGGCTTTGGGAGTAGAGTGGGGCCATCTGGGGAATGGTTTGGGAAGGGTCTGGGGGTGCTGTGGTTGTGGGGGAGTTGTTTCGTGTTTGATACGTTTAAATGGGTTTTTAGTGCTTTGATGCTTGAGACCATTAAATCCAAGAACTGGAAAGGGGTCACACTGACAAAGTTTTGTGAGAACTGTGTTTGGCTGCTCTGGGCCTGAGGTTCAGTTCCTCATCCCTGCTTTCATGGTGGGGGGAGGGGGGCATGCTGTGACTGTTTGGGAGTTGTTTTATTTATGTTTGATCAGCTGGATCTATGTTTGAATGCCTGCATTGGGAGTGTAATAGGAATATGCTCCAGAAAAGGAGGGTTCAGGCCATGGATAATCTGTCCCTATCTGTTGTGTGCATGCCCTCCTGTGTTTTAAATAAGAGTTTTTGCCTTTGAATAACATCTGTGTCCTGGGCTCCCTTTCATCTAAACCAGATTTATATGTTCTTTGGAGCACATTGTATAGACAAGTTAAAAATAATTGTCAAATGGAAGTGGGCAGCAACACCTTGGAAAATGGGAGGGGCCACCAGAAAGTGGGAGGAGCCATTGGAAAGTGGGCGGGCTGTGGAAAGCGTGTGGAGCTGAGGAGGCCACGCATTTTGTGTTCGCCCAGGGCCCCGCAATTTATTTTTATTTATTTTTTAACATTTTTTTAAAATTATTATTATTATTATTATTATTTTTAAATATTTCTTTTTATTTTAACTTTAACAATATAATATCACATTCCAATCAAAATATTACATTTATTCCCCCTTCCCCACCTCTCTCCCCTCTCCACCCTGCCTCCCCGTCCCCTTCCTCCCTTCCCCCAGTATACGTTCCCTTTCCCACCCTCTTTCCCCCTTCTGCCTCCCTTCCCCTCTCAGTATATTTTACTTAGGCAAGTCGAGTGTGTGAACTGTTCCATCTTTATCTTTTTTGTCAGTACTGTCCAGCATTGGTCCCAGACTTTATAGAATTTATCTAGGTTATCGTCAAGGCTGGCTGTGATCCGTTCCATCGATAAGCAGTGCCATAGTCTCTGCAACCATGCTTGTCGTGTGAGCCCTTTCGCATATTTCCAAGTCCTTGCAATGGTGTGGATTGCCGCCAGAATCAGGTTTGTACATGTCCTCTTCTGTTGTTTGGTTATCTCTTTTTCTGGGTATATTCCCAGCAAGGCAATTTCTGGCTTAAAAGGCAATGGTATATTTAACGACCCCCTAATAACCTTCCATACTTTATTCCAGAATTCGGCCACTTTTGGGCAGCTCCACCATGCGTGTAGGTATGTACCTCTCTCCCCGCATCCCCGCCAGCAAGTTGGGGGGTATGTTGCTTTTATTCTATTGATTTCTACTGGCGTAGTATACCACCTATGCATCAATTTGATTTGGGGTTCTTTAGCCAGTAGAGATCTGGAGCATGTATTGGTATATTGCCACATCTGTTTCATCTTTTTCTCTGTTATTTCTACCATTAATTCGTCTTCCCACTTTGATACGTATCCAGCATCTGCTAAATGATATATATTCTTTACTATCTTATGCAGTATGGAGAAAATTCCCCTTTGTCCTGTTTTATCAAATAAAATTTTTTCTAGCTCTGTGGGAGGCCTACTAAAATTTAATTTATCCCTTGGATTTGTCAGTGCACTGTGCAGTCGGCAATACTGCCAGAACGGTATCTTTTCCTGTGTAGTCTCTTCTATCTCTTCTTTTGTTTTTAGTCTCCCTTGTATGAATAAGTGTGTTGCTCTATATATTCCTTTTTCTCTCCATCTTTTCATTTTTTCTCTCTCTCTGATGTCCCACTTAGGCCCAATTTTATCTAACGGGGTGTATGGGGTTTTCCCTTGTATTATCTCTAACTTCCTTTGGCATTCCCTCCATGTGTTTATTGCAGCCCCTGCAAATGGATGGTCCTTGCATTCCGGGCCCCTTAATTGTATTTTATCTGGGCTGTCAAAGATGTCTTGCCCATTTTCTAACCCTAGTGTTTCTAATTCCAAATTCCTCCATCTGGGTTCCTTACCCTCGTCGTACCATACTTTCTAAGGCCAGTCCTGTTCCAATATCACCTCTGTTCTGATGAAACTCAACTCTATCTTTCTACTCCTTCTCTCTCTTCATCTGTTCAAGGTCACCTCACTATCTGTCTCTCTGATAACTCTACCTGGATGTCTCAACATCAACTCAAACCCAACATGGCTAAAATTGAACTCCTTATCTCTCGCCCCTCCTTCCTCTCCCTCCTCCTCTGTTGCCAAATCCTGTTGCTTCTCCCTCCATAACATTGCTAAGATTCACCCTTTTCTCTCTGCCTCCTCTGCCAAAACCCTTGTTCATGCCTGGTCATCTCTTGCCTAGATTACTGTAACCTCCTTCTGAATGACGTCCCTCACTCTCCCCTTTCTCCCCTTATCTCCATTCAAAACTCTGCTGCCAGGGTCAACCACCTCACCTGTTGCTTCAACGACATGCAGCCCCTCCTCTCCTATCTTCACTGGCTCCCCCTTCCTGAACTAATCCTGCACAAGTACCTAGTCTTCACCTATAAAGTTTTCACAACCTTGCTCCCCCCACCTCTCTGTGATAGTTTCCCTCCGTACTCCAATCCGTGAACTCCGCTCCTCCTCTGTCCCCTCTCTTGCCCTCCCACGCATCCCCTACTCCCCTAACTGCCTTCATCCCTTCTCCCTAGCTTCCCCCCATGCCTGGAACTCCCTCCCTGCCCACATCCACTTTGCCCCTTCCCTTCATACCTTCAAATCCCTCCTCAAGACCCACCTCTTCCAATCTGCCCTCCCAACTTCTTGCTCCCCTCTCTTAACTCCTGCTGATACCTACCATCCAATACAATCTGTTACCCGAGTTCTGTGTACTCATATCCTCACCACATGGACAAGCCAGCCATCATTCTCAATGTAATGAAGCCAACCATGTGCACCTGAGACCTTGCATGTTCGTGAATGTTACACCCCTTGTCTCTCCATCTGTTCCTCTTCCTTCACCACCATCCCCAACCCCCTCTGTCTCTTAGGCCACTTTTAAACGAGGTGCTGAAAAGCGCCTCCTGAGCCCCGCATTGTGAGAAAAACCACACGCGGAGTGTTTAAACACTCCCCGCACTGTTGGAAGTGACGTGCTCCCCATTGTTGTCAGTGGCGGCTGGAGATCCGGTGCTTTGAAGAGGCATGCTCTGAAAGCTTAAAAAGTGAAGCTTTCAGAATGCACCTCTTCAAAGCACCGCCTCTCCAGTCACTGCCGACAACGGGGAGCACGTCACTTCCTGCATCGAGGGGAGTGTGTAAACACTCCCTGCATGACTTTTGTCTCAACGTGGGGCTCAGGAGGTGCTTTTCAGTGTCTCATTTAAAAGTGGCCTAAGATTGTAAGCCCTAGGGCAGAGACTGTCTATTCCATTACTTTGTAAAGCACCAGGTACATTGCCTGCGCTATACAAATGCTTGCTAATAATAATAAATAATATTTTTACACTTGCTAGATTTAATGGGTATTTTCAGATGTTATGAGATCACAGTCAACCACAGTGAACCATGGTCAATCCCACAGTGGGGCCAAAGCACCCTGAATGTCTGTTTCATGGGCACCAGATGTTCAACACAGTCAATCCCCACCAGGAGTCCCAGGGTGTTTTCAGACATGACGGGGCGGCTTTTCCCCATCCTGAAAACAACCAGGAGATTCTCCGCCGGGATCACCCAGGCACGGCAAACAGACATGCTGGGGATCCCAATGGGGAATCAGGGAGGGGGCGGGGCCATGCGGCGCAATGTGCGGCCGCACGGCCCCGCCCCCTCCATGCTGCCTCACCACCCGCCCTCTGGGGAGACGGGCGGGCAGCGAGGCCAATGCCACCGCAGCATCTGGCCGAGTTCACCATGGCCCGGAATCCCACTGGGGATTCCGGGTCATGATAGCCGACCAGATGTTACTTTTTATTGATGCCTGCCTGGAATCACTTTCACCACGCTTCTGCGGATTTTCCCACTGGGAGCCCGGGAAGCGTAGTTGAAATTGACCCCATGTGGGTATTCAGTGTGGCAAACATCTGGCAGCCGCCGAACAGATGTGCAGGGCACAGTGACCACAGGTGGGTATTCACTGTGGTTCACTGTGATCTCGTCACGTCTGAAAATACCCCAAATCAACCACGTTTCCGGAGCTGCAGCCTGGACCAACTCCAAAAGTGTGGTCAATGCGATTCCCACCAGGAAACAATAAAAAGTAATGTCTGAATGGCAGCCACCGGCCAGAAACAAACAAAATGATTCCCAGCCGGGGACAAAGCATGTAGCGTCACTGCCAGGCAACCAGCAACAACACAGGCTGGGGAGGGAGATTTAAAGGGCACACAGAAGCAGGGGGACATGGCGGGATGGAGTGAGGTGTCTGGGAGAGGAGAGTGGAGGGTGAGAGAGCAAGGGAGGAGGAGGAGGTGGTGGAGGAGGTGCAGGCAGAGGAGGGGGTAGTTCTGCACCTGCAGGTGGTGGAGAGACAGCGCATCAGCAGAAGCTGGGACAGCCAGCCCCAGAGACGGCAACCAGACAGGGGGAGGAGGCACCCTGGAAATGGGTAAGTGAACCGAAGGGAGGGACTCAGTGGCACTGGAGCACCAAGGGGGGTGACCCATGTGGCAGGAGGTTAGTAAAGGGTGGGGCCGTGGGACAGAGGCAAACCCATGATGCACAGACACAGAAGCGGACCCGGGAGCCCGAGCCCCCAGAGGAGGAGGAGGAGCAGGAGGAGCAGGAGGAGGACCCAGAGGGCCCATGTGGGAGAAGGTCCTACCATCGAGGGGGGTAATGAGGGCACAGGGAAACTCAAGACTTCATCTGCATCTGGGGGACCCTGGAACATCAACTGGAGCTTGCAGTCAATCAGTGGAATGAACACGTCTTCTGGGAGATCATGCGGGACATGGAGGTGATGGGCCATCACAGGACTGTGGCCCAGTGCTGCTCAAAGGCAAAGGAACTAAAGAGGGGGTAAAAGGCCATCTGGGACAACAACCAGAGGTCCAGACATGGAGCCCGGACTGCCCCCTACTTTGATGCCCTGGACCACATACTCCATATGAAGGGCTCTATTATCGCGCCGTGCATCGTGGGGAGTGCCGTGGTCCAGGGAAGGGAATGGGCCAAGGTACCCCCTCCCCTCATCGCCCTCAGTGAGGACACCGGCTCCAGGCCCCCCACTCACCCGGAAGAAGGCCCAGGAATCTTGCGGACAAGCAGGTCCCCCCCCACAAGCCCTAGCCCCAGCAGCCCCCACCCCCTGTCCGGACCGGGAGACTCCAAGGCCAGCACACTGGTCACCCTCAGGCAGTGGACACAGGGGGAACCCACCCACACCCAACCCCTCCCATATCCCCCCAGNGCCATCACAGGACTGTGGCCCAGTGCTGCTCAAAGGCAAAGGAACTAAAGAGGGGGTAAAAGGCCATCTGGGACAACAACCAGAGGTCCAGACATGGAGCCCGGACTGCCCCCTACTTTGATGCCCTGGACCACATACTCCATATGAAGGGCTCTATTATCGCGCCGTGCATCGTGGGGAGTGCCGTGGTCCAGGGAAGGGAATGGGCCAAGGTACCCCCTCCCCTCATCGCCCTCAGTGAGGACACCGGCTCCAGGCCCCCCACTCACCCGGAAGAAGGCCCAGGAATCTTGCGGACAAGCAGGTCCCCCCCCACAAGCCCTAGCCCCAGCAGCCCCCACCCCCTGTCCGGACCGGGAGACTCCAAGGCCAGCACACTGGTCACCCTCAGGCAGTGGACACAGGGGGAACCCAGCAACACTGAGGGGATGGCCTCGAAGGGTTCTGAGACAGACATCAAGGGTAAGCACATAGGTGGGAGGGGGGTGGGACCAGGGGCGGAAGGGTCAAGAGGGGTAGGGGGACACACCAGGCACGGGGCTGACTCCAGCCACCCTGGACACCCCAGAACATGGAAAGGGGACCCGGGGGGCTGCTGGGGGAGAAGGCCAGCCCACCACCACCCAACCCCTCCCACATCCCCCCAGAGCATGGCATGCCCTGGCAGAGGCAACAGATGGGCGATGAGGACACCAGAGAGCAGCCTTGGGAGCAGCCAGTGGTCCCTGGTGAGGTGCACTGCCAAGTGGGGGGTGGGAGGGGCACCGGGGGAGGTCACTGGCCACCAATCTGCACGAGACTCAGATGTGCCACGGGACATGGGGTGGCCGGCCGGGGTGCCTAACCAGCACCTATTTTGTACCCAAGCAAGCTGGGCCCATGCCCCCGGCACAACAGATGATAGAGCACCAGCCATGGGTACAGCACCAGAGGGAGGAGCAGGTGGAGGACATTGTCTGCTCTACCACCGAGCAGGGCGAGCAGATGATCGCGGCCATTGATCGCATGGATGCAACCATGGAACGCTCCCTGCAACAAGTGGAGGCAAGGGACTGGAGCCTCCAAGCGGAGGTGCAGCTGGAGCGGAGGTGGGAGTGCCGAGAGCACAGCAGGAAGGTAGAGGCATTTGGGCATCTGGAGCAAGTCATCGACAGAATGGTGAGGGAGTATTCAGCTAATATGGACTGCTCACATGACATAAGCACCTCCTTGCCCATCCAGGCCTTGATGCCAGGCCCCTCGGTGCCCCCACCACCGCCACCACCGCCCCAGTCACCAGCCCACCCACTCTGCCCATGCATCTGCCTCTTGGTCCCTGTAGGCCTCTGGAGGGAGCAGCCGCTCAGGGAGGACCATCCAGACCCGGGCCCACCAGCCCTCCCACCACCGCCCAGACACAGTTGGGGACACGTACAGGGGAGAGAGGGGAGCTCCCAGAGCTCCACGGCAACCACAGGGCCGCTGAGGGGTAGGCCCCAGAGAAGTGGAGGATGGGTGGAAGGGGGGAAAGGGGAGAGTGGTCTCAGGGGTGGGAGCATTGCACATGGATATGGGGGGTGGGGGTGGGGACACATGTAACTGTGTGTGGAAATAAAGGTTTGGGCACCACTATTGCTTCCTTGTGTCAGTTCATGGGCCCGGGGCTCTGGGCAGGTGGGTGGCCATACAGGGGTGCACCCAGGGCACTGGTGGGGGCCCCGGGGTGGTGACTGTGGGGATGCGAGCCCTCATGCCTTGGCCTTCTGGCTTATCCACCTGGCCAGGGCAGCATGGATGCCCTTGGCGTATCGGTACTCCCGTGGGTTCTCTGCATTCACATACAGGGGCACAGGGCCGGGAAGGCACTGGGGCATGGGGTATTCAAGGGCAGCCCCATCGGTCTTGCCCACATTGTGCAGCACAAAGCAGGCCCCAATCACCAGGGTCGAGGTCTCCACTGTGTAGTCCAGGTGGCCCGTGAGGCTCCTCCAGTGCTTCTTGAGGGCCTGTTAGTTGCAGGGGCCCGTGGCAGTGGTGCCCCCGCTGCTCAGTCCGGCTGGAGCCATCCCCGGAGCAGCGGGTTCCTGCTGGGCGCGTCTCGCCGATGCGGCCAGTAGCCCCACCCCCAGCAGCAACGCTGGACCTGGGGTCGGAGTACCAGGGCCTGGCCATGCCTCCCTCCCTGACGCAAAGTGTACGGAATCCCCCACCCCTTGTGCATCGCTCCGAGCAGCTGTGAGCATGCATAGGGGTGGATCCAGGGAAATAAAGCCCAGCGCCGCTTGCAGAGTGGCGCTGGTGACTCAGAGACCGGCCCACCCTGTGATTGACCCCTGCTGCATTGTTATTACATGAAGAGAGTGAGAGAGTGTGTTTGTCCTTAGCCCCGTGCATTTGGATCCTTGAGACCAATGCTGTTTTCCTTCCTTGGAGTGACTGGTGAGTGTATGCGAGAGTGTGTGGCTGGAGGGTAGGATTCCTCATCACCCCCTTCTCCCGTGGGCTTACTTCCCTGGTGTGAGTGTTCCCTCTCCCTTTTCCATACTTGGTGTTTCCCCTTTGGCCACTACTCACACTACCGCCCTTGTTCCCCCACGCTCCTGAGCAAGTGTGTTGCATGGGTACCCCTTGAGGTGGACCTTGGCTTCCCTGTGTCTCGAGCACCCTATGATGATAGAGGCCTGTTCTCTGCTCAAGAGGTAAAGGCCACAACTCTATCCTGATGGGCATTGAAGCCTCCGCAGTACCCCTTGAGACCAGGATGCACCTCGGTGGCGAGAGATCCCCAACGAGCGAGTGGTTCCCCCCTACCAGTGACAGGGCCCCAAAGGCCCTCTCAACCACGGTCCTACTAGCGCACAGGCAGGTATTGTAGACAACCTCCACAGGGTTCCAGACGACCGGGTATGCCTTCCTCAGCCACCGAGTGAGGGGATAGGCTGGGTTTCCCAGGATGCAGGGCGGATCAGCACACCCTCGATCCGGGTCATCCCCCTTGTCCGTGAAGCCCCCATGGTACATCCAGGCATAGAAGGGGGAGATGGTCATAATCCGGGCATTGTGGCTGCACCCAGAGTTGCCCGTGAAGATGTCTATGAACTGCCCCCGGTGGTCCACCGCAGCCTGCAGCTTCAGGGAGTGGTGTCTGTGTCTGAGTGGTATCTGTGATAGGATCACCTGTGGGTGTGATGGGCTCTCAGGGCCCTAGCAGCGCTCCGGGCAATGGTAACCCACAGACGGGTGCCCAGGTGCACCTCAGCTGTCTGGATGCACAAGAGATCAGTGTGCTAGCGGTACCACTCTGCGCAGAGGGCTAGGTGCATCCCGCAGGTGCCCAACCGGCCTAGCTCCATGGTGCATGTTGCCCTGGGTGAGGGGCAGGTGGCCCATTTATAGGCCATGGAACATGTAGCCCCACCCCAGGGTCATGATCCAGGGCCCTGCAGGGGCCCCCAGCTGGGTTATGGGTGGTCCCCCTCCTGGCTGCCCAGGCAGGCTCTTGCAAGGCGGCCATGCCATGGAGCTGGGGCGGTCCATTGAGTGCACCTGTTGTCCCTGCAAGGGGCCTAGCGCACAATCCAGTCTGCGCCCGGGTGCGTGCGGGCTGCAGCTGCATTCCTGCTGTCATTAACCTCCCACTTCTCAGTGTAGCCAGCCTGTTGTCCTCTCTGCCCTGATTAGTGTGTAGGCTATTCTGTCTGTCAGCTCTGTTTCAACAGCTGTGCTGGGTCCGCACCCCACGTCTCGCTTGCTTGCCATGCCATGTTGCGGCCGGTGGCCTTATTGGCTGGCCTTGAGGCCCCCCTGCATCCCCTCCCATCCCTCCCCTGGGGGATTGTGGGGCCCCTTTGTCCTCACAATTAGTCTCCTTTGCTTCCTGGACCATGACTGGCTGCGCTTCTACCGGGCTCCCTGCTCCCAGCTCCCAGGTCCCAGCTCCCAGCACCCATGGGGCACCCATGGGGTCCCCCCATTGCTTGACCTTCCATGAGACCATGGGCCTGTGTGATCTGTGGCACTCCCCGGCTGTGCAATTACTCCTGAGCTTCCCAGACAGCCTGTCTGGTGCCTATGTGAGTCTGAGCTCAGGACTGCGCTACTTTGGCTATGAGGTGATCACCCGCGATTGCCGGCTGCATGCGGAGACCCTGGGCCTGATTCTGTTTCCCGATGGGCACATCACGGAGATGAGGTGTTCGCATGTGGGGTGGTCGGCGGTGGAGACTGTTTATTCTCTGTCTGTGTGCAGCCTGGCCACCTACACAGCCTGTCTGAATGAGGGGAGCCCTGCACTGGTCGTGTCCTACTTTGGCTGTGTTCATGGGGCCCGTGGGTACCAGAGATTGCGTGGGGTGGTGTATCACCAGCTGTTGGAGCTCAGTCACCTTCCGTGGCTCCCTGCTGCTGACTATGGCTTGTCCGAGCCCACCGAGGTGGAGCTGGCAGTGCTGTTCAGTGTGTGGTCCTGTTCCAATATGCAGTTGGGGCTTGCCATGCAGGATCCCTTCGAGGCATACTACCTGGTCATCCACCACATGTCCGTGCTGGGCTACCATTGGAGCATGATTCAGTGGCTGCACTTAGTTCAACTGGCAGGCCACCCGGCCCTGGGCCCCTTTGTTGCCCCCTGCAGCTGGCTGGGAGGCCCCCTGTGCCTACCATGCCCTGGTTGGTGGCCCCGCAGAGAGCTCCTGCCTCCTCCCCGCTGTCACAGACCACTGCCTGCTTCCTCCATGATGTCCTGGCCTTGCAACTGTGCTGCCTGTTTCCAGGGGTTCCATTGTCCCTGCCTGTGGTTCCGGGGCCCCCCTCATTCACCTCTGCAACTGGTGCTCCCCTCAGTGACTGCCTTGTCCTGTGGCCAAGTCCTGCTCTCAGTGCCTCCACCCAGATCCCTCCTGTGCCCATGCCCCCCCTTGGGTGCCTATGTGACCCGGGGTTGTGGGGCCCCTGGTCTTCACCTCCCGGCATTCACCTGGGGGTGTGCGTGCATCTGTGGACTGCCTGCACTGCTCCGGCTCTCCTGCATCTCCTCCATGCCACCCTCGCTGGTGCTTGGGGTGCCTGTCTGCCTCCTGGGCTATTCTGGGGCCACTCCTTGTTCCGTGTGGCCTCCCCCTGTGCCTGTGGCCCGGCCTTTCACACACACCCTATTACGGGACTTCCTGTGTAGTTGTGGGGGTGCCTGTGCAGCCTGTGCTGTTTTGGGGGTTCTGGTTGCCATTTCCCGTGTCCTGGGCAGCCCCTGGCCCAGTTCCCCCCTTTAATCTCTGTCACTACCCACCTCCCCCCCGTACCCATTGTGCCATGTGTGTTGTCTGTCCCACTGTGTCACCCCTTCCCTTCCTTTCCCATGTGGGTGTGAGTGCGTCTGGGCGTGTGTTCAAGCTTTGTGTTCCACTGTGTCCTCATTGTCTCTGTGCCTGCTGTGTGTGTTGCCTTGGTGGCTCTTCTCTCTCTTCCCTCTCTCTTCCCGTTTCCCTTGTGTGAGCATTCCCTGTAGGCACTTTTGACTTCCTCTGCCCTCAGTCAGCCATGTCTGCCTCCTGACCTTCCCTGGTGACTTCTGGGTGTTTTGACCATGACCGGGAATTGGCGTCACATCTGTTGCACTGCCCTGGCCCATGGTCTGACAGCCCGATTCCCTGCCGTGGTCCCAATCCCATCACATCTGTTCGGGACCTTCCTGGACCACGGGGGGTGATTGATCGGTTCACCACCGCAGGGAACCCACTGTGGTGAATCGGGACCTCATAACATCTGAAATCACTCGATGTTCTGGCATTAGCAATTATTGAGGGCAGGTTCTTGAAGTTACCATATGACCAGAGAATGTGTTGGTTTTGCTCATGTAATAAGGTTGAAACAGTGAGCCACGTGTTTTTTTTTTTGTTGCTCCTTGTAGGGATGGGCGAACAGACCGGAGTTCGGAAATTTGGATCAGTTCAGTTCGGTTTGAAATTCGAGTTTCGTTCGGAAGTTCAGTTCAGTCAACCAAACAGACCAAGTTCGGTCTAATTCCGAACTTCCGAACCAAGTTCAGCCATTCAAAACCAGATTTTTTGGTGTGTGTTGCCACTAGGGATGGGCGAACAGAACGGAGTTCAAAAATTCGGTTTGGTTTGGTTCGGTTTGAAATTCGAGTTCAGTTCAGAAGTTTGGTTCGGTCGACCAAACAGACCGAGTTCGGTCCGAACTTCCGAACCGCATTCGCCCATCCCTAGTTCTTTGTATTTGGGGGCTAGGGAGTGGCTGCTGATGTCAATTATCAGTACCATTCTGCTCTTTAATCAACAGGACATTTTAATTCACTTGCTTGCTGACTTAAATCCATTTCAGTTACTTGCAGTAGCAAAATTTTACTCTGCTATATTTAAGGCCAAGAAATGTGCAGTAAATATTTCCTGAGTTTTGTTTGCCTACTTATACAAGGATATGATGGATACAAGGATATGATGTATCCTTGATATGCTGGTGATTACATGGTCCTCCATTGTGATTCTTTTGTTTAAACCTATGAATATAAGTAACTTGTGATTCTTGATGACAACCTAAAGGGGTTTTTAACTTGATTTTAATTTTTATGTATATTGTGGCATTTGCCATCTTCTCTGTTTTTTCTAATGATGATACTGAATGGACCTGACAAGCAGAGGGTACCTGCAAAACAGCTCTCCCAACTGACTGCAGCGATCATGATGGAACAGCGGGAAGGAGACAGACTTTCAGACATGTGGGTGGGACCCTGGCCCTTTACTACAGATGTGAAATTTGTTTTTGTTATTTAATTATTAAAATGAATAGAAGCCCCATTCATTTCAGTAATTATAATCTGAAAAAACAAACAACAAAGGTAATGAAAACAGATGGAAATGAACAAAAAGCATCTGTTTTCATTATAAAAATATTTAATCACTGCACATGCACAGAATGTCCACCAAGTCCGTTCTGCACATATGCACCTTTTTCCAAAATGGCACGAGCAGAGTTTTTAAAAATTAAAAATAAATTAAAAATAAGAAATATTTTTAAAATCACTGCACCCATTTCCAAAATGGCAACAACGCAAGTGTAGCCCCTTTTCCAAAGTGGTTCTGGCAATGTTTTTTAATTAATTTTTTATAAAAATAAAAAAATATTTTTTAAATCCTTGTATATGCTTAAAATGGCTGTGTTCTGGGCATGTGCTTTTTTATTTTTATAACAAAAACAGATGATTTTTTCCTGGATTTTTTGTCCATTTTCAAAACCCTTTTCTATCATTTTTGTATATTACTTATTAAAACAAATTTGGCTTTGTTTATTTTAGTAACTGAAAAAAAACAAAACAACTAATTTCCCACCCCTAAATTGGTTATGGGGTAGCAAGGACCCTTTTGCTTAGTCTACCTCACTCGAACACTGTTCCTGATTGTCTGGGCTGAAAGAAAAAACGATGCAAATTTTGTGTGGCCAGGGATTAGGGAAACTGTGGGAGGACTTCAAATGAGTAGACAAACAAGAGGGGACTCCAGGGTACTGAAGCAACTGTCTGGGACTTCAAACGTGGTCTGAGAGTTTTCCTTATATCAACATTGAGTTACACAGAAGAGAAAAGAATTAGGGGGAAGAAAGACAAACATATTATATTTCAATGCTGTGATATTCGTGTGTAGTAGGTTCACATTTCCCTTCAATAATATAACAGCATTAATGTCATAAACTCTTTTCACAACAAAGCTGCAGCCTTCTGAGACAAGGAGGAAAGTGAGAAGGAGAACATATGTAGGTATACTAATTATTGTTGTTTGGAAAAGTCAGGCATACACAGTGGGTCTTTCCCCCATGGTCCCTGCAGGGGGCTAAAGAAAAGAAGCTGCCATGCTCAGCTTTTGCTTTGCTGTTTAGGTTCCGTGGGATAGGATCTGAAAACTTCAGACACTACCCTGGTATCAAAGTCACATCCCACACACTAAAGGAAATAATGGACTATACTCCACTGCTTTAAAAGGGCATTGCTGTAATTAGGTCAGTGGAGCTAAAGCAGTTTATTCCAGCTAAATATATGGTCCCATTTGGAAGCTTACATAAAACATGTTTGAATCTAATACGATACAAAGTAGGGCTGAATCGAGACCCGTTCCTGGTTCTTGCAAGATTCTCGTGAGAATTTAGAAACTACCAAAATCTTAACAAGAACTCAGTAACATTCTAGGATCTCACGAGAATCTCAAAATAATTCAATAACCTTTCTGCATATGCACAAAATGGCCACTGTGGCAGTTCTGTGCATGTGCAGCCCTTTTCCAAAATGGTGCTGGCAGCATCGGTGCCATTTTGGAAAAGGGCAGCAAATCCGTGCATGTGCATCATCATTTCTGCATGCACAGACTGGCTGCCCCTTTCTAAAATGGCGCTGACACTGCATCATTTGCATTAATCCGTAGAGTTCTGGCATCAACACTGGATTCGAAGGTCAGCCCCCTTGTAGGGCTGAGGCAAGAGCAAGTATTCCCATTGTCCAGGACCTTTCAGGACCTCTTGAGAGTGTTGGTTGGTACTTTGTCTGTCTCCGTTGATTCATGCTTCTGACATGGTCAATATCAGTGCCTCTGATTTTTCGTTCTTTCCCATCAATTTTGTCATTTTTGTTGCTTTCTGTCATTTTATCGCCACTTTCTGAGATTTTATGACAGTTTTACAGCAATTTCATTGCAATTTCCAGCACTTCCCTGGCACTTAGCCAACACTTTTATGTCTCCATAGCTCCCAGGGGTGTATGTGGGGTACACATGGGGCTTGGGATTGGCCCTGTAGCAGCTCTGTTCAACTTCTAAAAAATAATGACAAATGGTGAAAACAGCAGAAAACCAGTAAATTTCTGTATCACACAAATGAAGACAAATGACCTTTTTCCAGAGGAAACAGCATTCACTGTGATTTGTTGTTTTAGGACTTCCTCCTTTCCCCTGCATTTCCCTGCTCTATGCACAGCAGCTGGTGTCTATCTCCTCTTTGTTTCAGCTGCTTGTTCCCTCATAAGAATACAGCGAAGAATACAGCGAAGAATATGGTGCTTAAGCTACTTATTGTTTAGACTGCCTCCATTTTCCTCCATCACTCATCTGATATAGACAAGACTCCAGGGAATGGGGGTGGGAGAAAGCCCGGATACTCATCGTAACCAAGCCAAGTACATGCACTTGAGTCCTTGCATCTTCATGAATGTTAGACCCCTTGTCTCTCCCTCTGTTCTCCTTCCTAAGTCTCTCCCCCAGCTCCTGTTTCTCAGATTGTAAGCCCTAGGGGCAGGGACCGTGTCTATTTTATTACTTTGTAAAGTGCCAGGTACACTGCTGGCACTATATAAATGTTTGTTAATAATAATAATAAAAATAATAATACATATATCTGAATCCATAAATGGCAGGGCATGATGAAGTTTGCCACAGATTAATCCATAACGGCCTTATACAGACAGTTACTAGGGTGTGTGCAATTCCTATTGTTTTAATTAGTTATGACAATGAATCGAGCCCCATTCATTTTTGTTACTAATGTTACAAAAATTGATGAATAAGCAAACAATTGTCATTTGCTTTCATCCATTTTCAGGGTTTATTTACATTTCATTTGTTGAAAATAATAGAATATTTAAAAAAAAAAAAAAAATCACTGAGCATGCGCAAAATGGTCATGGGAGTCATTCTGGACCTTTCCCAAAATTCATGCAGTGTTTGGGGTTTCCCCCACAATATATTTTAATAAAAATAAATGGGGAAAAAGGGACTGGGGACAAATGTTTTTGTTTACAAAACCCCTGAAAACAAAGGTGTTTTTGTAAATGAAAATAAAATAAAAAACAAGTTATCTGCCTGTTGCATGCCCCTGATTTCCATGTGCTAAGGGTTGTCATATCCCTCCAGGAAGAACTCGAAGCAGGTGGAAACATGATGGAGGACGGGGTTGGAGCAGGGATTTTTGTGTCTTTCTGACATGGAACAATTAATAGATAAACAGAAATTGACAGAAAAAATGTAAAATGGTAATTAGGAAGATGTTGTGTAATGGAATAACGGTAATTTGGTAATGGAAAACAGGTAATTCTGTAACAGTAATTCCAGGGATGACCTTAGTATTTGTGGGGCCCAAGGTGAACATAAATGTGGGGTTCCTGGTGGCACCATCTGATCCCCTGTGGTCCCACCCTTTGGGGGCACCTCCCAGTGGGGCCCTGGAGGTGGTAGTGTTTGGGGACCCACTGGGAGGGAGTGGACACCCCTTGTCCCAGAGAAAATAAATGCCACTCTAGTGCCCCTGGAATTAGATTAAATAGTAGGTCCTGGGGTATTTGCATTCCTTGTGGTAAGGCCTGTCCCGAGTTCCAGGAATCAGGAGTTTACTCATTTACTGGTCCTGAGGCTATGAGGAGTGATCTCTCTGCAGCATCCCGTATTTATTAATTAATTTATTAATTATTATTATTATTATTAACATTTATATAGTGCCAGTAGTGTGACTTGGTGCTGTACAGAACATAGAAATAGACATGGTCCCTGCCTGTGGCTTACAATATAAAAGACAAGGAGGGGGAGACAGGAAGAGGGGACAGTGGGAGAGCCAGGGGAGATGGCCAACAAACAACAAACATTCAAGTGGATGTGAAGTCTCAGGTGCATGTACTTGGCTTGGTTACGATCAGGTTGGTTGCAGCAGTCTGCAGAGGAGGGCAGACAGTAGGTATATGGCAACGACCAGCAGGCATTGGGAAAGGCAGTGAGGAAAAAGTGGGTCTTGAGGAGGGATTTGAAGGAGCAGAGGGAGGGGGCAAGGCAGATGTGGGTAGGGATGGAGTTCCAGGCATGGGGGGCAGCGAGGGAGAAAGGTCGAAGGCGGTTAGGTGAGCAGGAGAAATGAGGGAGAGTGAGGGGGGGACAGAGGAAGAGTGGAGAGGATGTGGAGGAGTGCATAGGGAGATTAGGTCCTAGAGATAAGGGGGAGCTTGGTCATGGAGTGTTTTGAACGTGAGTACCAGGAGTTTAAACAGGATACATTCAGGAAGGGGGAGCCAGTGAAGAGAGAAGAAGAGAGGCTGCACATGGTCGAAGCGACGGGCAGAGTGAATGAACTTGGCAGCGAAGTTTTGGATTGCGATAAGGGGAGACAGGTGAGAGCAAGGGAGGCCAGCAAGGAAGCGGTTGCAGTAATCGAGGCGAGAGATAACCATGGCATGAACAAGAGTTTTGGACGAGGAGGTAGAGAGAAAGGGGCAGATCCGAGCAATGTTATGGAGGGCAAATCAGCAGGATTTGGCAACAGAGTCAATGTAAGGTTTAAAAGAGAAGTGCGTGTCGAAGATGAAGCCCAAGCTATGGGCTTGGAGAACAGGATGGATGGTGGTGACTCCATTGATGCAGATGGGCAGGTTAGAGGGAGAGGAAGAGGAGGGAGGGAAAATGAAGAATTTGGTCTTGGCCATGTTGAGCTTGAGTTGATGTTGGGACATCCAAGCGGAGATATCAGAGAAGCAGTTGATGAGACGTGAGCGGAGAGAAGAGGAGAGAGAGGGGTAGAAAGATAGAATTGGGTGTCATCAGCATAGAGATGGTATTGGAATACGTGGGAGGCAATAATTTTGCCAAGGGACAGGGTGTAAATAGAGAAGAGGAGAGGGTCAAGGACAGAGCCTTGGGGGACCCCAATCGAAAGGGGGAGGGAGGAGGAACTGGACTCGGGGAGCGAGAATTTAAAGGAGCAGTCAGAGAGGTAGGAGGAGAACCAATCAAGGACAGATCCGTGGAAGCCAAAAAAGTAAAGTGAGTCCAATAGGAGCGAGTGGTCAACAGTGTCAAAGGCAACAGAGAGGTCAAGGAGGAAAATAATGGAGTAGAAGTGCTTAGATTTAGTGACAAGTAGATCACTGGTGATCTTGGCCAGGGCAGTTTTGGTAGAGTGGAAGGGACAGAAGCCAGATTGGAGAGGGTTCAGGGAGGAGTTGGCAGAAAGGAGGTCCAGGCAGTGGGAGTAGACGATACGTTCCAGAAGCTTTGAGGCAAAGGGAAGGAGGGAGACTGGCCGGTAACTAGAGGGGTCAGATGGGTCCAGGGTGGGCTTTTTGATGATGGGGTAGACAATGGCATGCTTGAAAGCAGAAGGGAAGGAGCCTGTGGAAAGGGAGAGATTGATGACATATAGAAGTGGGGGGTGGGAGCAATAGAGGGCAGGAGGCAGGAGGGGATCGGGTCAAGGGGGCAGGTGGAGAGGTTGGATGAAGAGAGCAGGGCGGAGATTTCCTCAAGAGAAGCAGGAGGGAAGGATGTGAGGAGAGAGGGGGGAGAGGGAGGGGTGGTACGCGAGCAGGAGGAGGAAGTGGGTTTGAAGCAATGTCCCGACGGATCTTGTCAATCTTTGAGGTGTAGAATGACGCAAGATCCTGAGCAGAAAAGGAAGATGCTGGAGGAGGGAAGGGGGGTTTAAGAAGGGAGTCGAAAGTAGAGAAGAGGCGGCGAGGGTCACGAGAGAAAGATTTGATACTGGAGGCATAATAGCATTGTCTAGCCAGGGAGATAGCCGAGGAGAGGGAGAATTTTTAGTAAAGGAAGTCAGGGAGGGAGCGGGATTTGCCCCAGAGACGTTCGGCAGTCCGGGTACAGGAGCAGAGGTAGCAGATGTTAGGGATGAGCCAGGGGTGGGGGTTTCGGAGCCGGACGGGGAAGGAAGAGAGGGGGGCAAGAGAGTCAAGGGTCGAGAAGAGGTGCTGAGAGCAGAGAAGGCAGTCAGGGGAGGAAGAGGAGAAAACGGAGGGTGGCTGGAGAGGAGGCAAACTCCATGGGGGTAAAGGCCTGCATATTGCGGTAGGGGTGCGGGGAGGGGGAGGGGGTTGGTGGGAGAGACTGAAGGAGGCAAGGAAGTGATCAGAAATAGGGCAGGGATCAAATGAGAGGTCAGCAAGAGAGCAATATTGTGAGAAGATGAGGTTGAGGGAGTGCCCGACGGTATGGGTGGGGGAGTCGGTCCAGAGTCGGAGATTGAACGAGGAAGTCAGGGAGAGAAAGCCAGAGATAGAGGGCGTAGAAGGTGTGTCAATGTAAATGTTGAAATCACCAAGAATGAGAGTGGGGGTGTCATCGAAGAGGAAGAAGGTGAGCCAGGATTCAAAGTCTGGGAGGAATGAGGAGAGTGAACCCGGGTGGGTGGTAGATGACAGAAACACAAAGGTGTAGGGGGGCGTATAAACGCACAGAGTGGGCCTCAAAGGAAGGGAAGGAGAGGGAGGGAGGAGGATAAAGGGTTTTTAATTGACAGGGCTTGGCAAGGAGGAAACCCATGCCACTGCCCTGGCCCTCAGGGCTGGGTCGGTGAGAGAACGAAAGGCCCCCCGAGCATAGAGTGGCTGGGGTAACAGAGTTGGAGGGTGAGATCCAGGTTTCTGTCAGAGCAAGGAGTTGAAAGGGGTGAGAGAGGAAGAGATCATGGATAAATGGGGCTTTAGCCACAGAAGAGTGGCAGTTCCAGAGGGAGCAGAAGAAAGGTAATTTGTTTCGGGAAAGGCATGGAATTTGGATGAGATTGGGGAATGTGGTGTGGCCGGATTTTCAGGGTTTGGGTCTCGCACCGGCCTCACATTGGCCAGAATGGGCTGTGGAAAGTTTGGATGAGGGCAGGTGGAGGTGGGTGGGGGTGGGCGTACAGGGAATGGGCAAGGGGGGATGAGGGTGAGAAAGGGGAATGAGCATGGGTGTGAACAAGGGGTAGGTTGGTTGGAGAAAGGCCACTGGAGGAGGGAGAGGGAGAAGGAGGGGAGCCATTAGAAGGGTGAGAAGGAAGGGGGAGATAGAGGTTGAGGGGGTGAGGGAGGTATGGGGAGGCATACTAGGTGGCACCAGTCTGGGCAACAGAGTGGGAAACCTGGCCTGTGGTGTCACGGGAGCGAGTGTGCGATGTCAGCAATGGTCGGAGGAGGCTGCATGGCGTGGGTGTCAACAGGGAGGTGGCTCCTCGCTGTCCTCGCTCTGGCCTCACAATGGACCCATATGATCGTGGGGCCAAGACCATGGCTCCTACTGTCTCTGCTTAAAGTTGGCCCTGGGTAATTTGAGTAACTCATGCATTAAATGGGTGCTGTTTAGTACTAAATTTGGGTATAATAATATTGATGGGTATACACCCCAATACTGTGGGTAGGGAGTTTCCATTTCAGCTCTACCTTTTGTTCATGAAGTTACTAGACACTTCCCTTTCCCTTCAAGAAGAAATTTAGATGATGTTATATCCTTTCATGCTATAGTGCAGTGATTCCCAAACTGTGGTCTGTAGCCCACTGATAGTCATGGTAAGTGGACTACAGCAGCTCCACACTACTGGCCACACCTGGATCAAATCCCCCTTTAGTCCCACCAGAATGGTGACACAGCCAGTAGGGAATGGCCACAGTGGGCATATGCTGATTAAAACCTCCCCATGGACAGTACATGGACATTAAATCCATCTCCAGTCCCCCTTCGCTCCTAGAGCCACCTGAAGCATCAAATAATCTACTAACTGTGGCCAAGTTCCTGTATTGTAGTGCCATGGGCAGACATCAGAATGCATGTACCAAGTCATGGCCATCTACAGTGGGGGCATAATGGTCCATGAGGCATTTTTAGGGTTGACCGAGACTGTTGGTTCAAACATTTAATCCAAAGTTTGAAAATCACTGCTATTGTGAAATGACTTCGGTTGTGACAGGATCCCAAAAAGAGATGGAGCCCAGTCACCTGGGCTGCACATATCCCCCTAAGTTTGCTTAGTTCAGGTGTGGGGAGCTTATATTCATCTATAGCCTGGGGAAAGAGTACAAGGCAAGGGAAGAGCACGGGGCAGGGGAAAAGGCAAAGAGAAGGGCAACAAAATTGATTCAAGACATAGTGTAGCCTCCATATGAGGAAAGACATGTTAAGTTAGTGTTCCTCAGCTTGGAGGAGACACAGCTGAAAGGGGACATGATTTATGTTTACTCTTACCGTGCATGGCATCAGAGAGGATCCAATATTACAGTGAATCAAGGGAAGATCAAAAGAAGCATAAGACAATCTAAGTACACCTGCCATAGTACACTACTACTCTGTATCACTCCTTGGCAAGAGCCGGCAAGTAACGCATGTTAAAGCAGGTTGCTGGGAAATGACTGAGTTACTTACATGCTGCCACAGAAGCTCATCATCACTTTTGACAGAAAGTAACCTTGGCAGGCATCAAATGTCTGGAAGTACTAAAAATATCAGCCATTGCTGCATGCTCTGTAAGCCTGCACACACAGCGGCAACCAGGAGAATAACATCTACAGGACAGGGTTTCACCTTGGCCATCCCTCTTGCCACTACAGAAAGGAGCTTTTAATAGGAGCTCAGTACTCTCTAATGGAATGCATAGCTAGCTAGATAGCTAGATGCAATTTATTTATTGTTTTGTTTATTTACTAAAATGAATGAAGCCCCATTCATTTTAGTAACTAGGAAACAAAAACAAATGATTTAGGAAACAAATGAAAAATGAATTTTCATTCATTTTGTTTTTGGTTCCCTAAGCCTGCTGAGACAGGAAACAAAACAACAAAGGGGAGGGGGAGCCCAGCCACAAAGCAATCAGGAGATATATGATTGACATCTTTGCTGGCTAATTGGCATCACGAACACCTCTCAGTGATCTCACATCATTGTGATAAAGGTGGCACACACAGAAGATCCCCTCAAATCGATATTTATTTGAACATGCTTTGAAAGAATCAGGGGGTTGGTGGGAGGGCACTGGAATTAATAAAAGCTTCTGGCACTCCCCCCTGCCAGCCACTCTGCCATTCATCTGGGTGCTTCACAGAGAGATACATGTGCACTTTTGGCTTTAGAGCTTTATTACTCATGCTGTTCTCTCTCACTCTGATGTGCTGCCCTGCTGGTATGATCTCTACAAGTGGACACCCCCTGACATACATTAAGGTCTGAATGCAAAAAACAGTGCTTGGATGCTGCTCCTCTCTGTCCACCATTTGCTCCTGCCCAAATGTGTGTCACTCTCACCTATCTCCTGGCCACTGTGGTACTCTCTGCAAGGTGACACCCTGACACACTTTGGGGTGCCAGTGCTGACTAGGGATGGGCAAATGTGGTTCGGAAGTTCGGAGTTCGACCCGAACTCAGCTTGTTTGGATGACCGAACACGAACATGTACCCGAACGCGGACATACCAAATGAACCGAACACCGAACAGCGAAATGGCCGAACAAATTGGTCAGTTCGGATCACGTTCGGGTGAGTTCGGGTGGCAAAAAAAGCTTCAGTGGAAGGTCAAACATGACAGGGAGGTGTCAGTCACTGAGGAGCAGACTTCCAGGCCCCAGGGGTGGAGAGGCTTGCAAAAAACCAAACTAATTATCTGCCTTCCCCCCTTCCCAACACCTTCTGAGGTAGTCACTGTTCCTGAACAGCAGGCGTTGAGTAGTATTTTTAGATTGCTTTAACTTTCATTTCAGTTTTGTACTGAAATGAAACTTAAAAACTGAAACCTTGTGTTACGCATTTCACTGTACAGACTCATTGAGTATGTATGTATTCAGTTCACTACAGACTCATCTTCTGTTTGTGATTTCCCCCCCCATCCCATATATATATATATGGGATGGGGGGATAGATAGATAGATAGATAGATAGATGTAGGAGTTAGCTTAGCGATAAGGATAGCGTTAGTGATTTAGTTTTAGTGTTTGTAGGAATAGGCCTGTGTACTTATTAGATAATCCATTTAGTTCATAGCATTTAAAATAGTTAATAGCAGTTAGATTTAGTGTAGATAGATACATATCATATTAGATAAAATAAAATTAAAAAATCATATAAAAACAAAAAAACCAAATAAAAAACAAAGAAAAACCCATATAAAAACAAAAAAACACCCATAACAACATTTCCCGGATGGCCGAACTGAACAGCCGAATGGCCGAACCGAGCAGCCAAACGGCCGAACCGAACAGCCTGTTCAGACGACCGAACCGAACAGCCGAACCCGAACTCGGGGAACTAACCGAACGGACGAACTGAACGGATGAACCGAATGCAGCCGAACCGAACGGACGAACCGAACAGACGAACCGAACGCAGCCGAACCGAATGGACGAACCCGAACCGCGATCTGTTCACCCATCCCTAGTGCAGACCTGTTGGGGGTGATCTCTGCAAATTGGCAAAGTAACAGGACAGGCATGTCGTGGAAAAGTTCTTTCAGAATCAGTCCTGGGAAAGTCCTTTCAGAATCAGGCCTCTCAAAGCCATCCCACCTGGGAATTAGCTCCATTTTAGTTCACTCCACAGTTATCATACTCATGCTTCCACCTCTCATAGTTCATGCAATTCCTACAGCAACAGTGTAAGTCTCACAATAGTATCAAGACTCTAACTAATGCCGGGAATGCAAACCCCTCAGGCAACCCCAGCCCTATCTACCCCCAAGTTCAGCCAGGCTCCAGTCCTTTGGTTTCCAATAGATTTGCAAGGAGTCTTCTAGGCTGTTTTCTTGGGCTGGCAACTCCCATTGTCTCTGCGGTCCCAGGGCCAGACACAGTCCCTTTGGCACCAAACTTCTTTAACCTAACCAGAGCTTTCAGGCTGCAACCAGGCTTCAACCAAGTCTCAGCTCTTTCCCATGCCCTGGGCTTCTCCAAGCAGTCCACAAGACTCACCAACAGTCACCTTCTGCACCTTGCATGAGGTAAAGGTTCTGTCTCAGAAACACACCTGGGT
This sequence comes from Sphenodon punctatus, assembly GCA_003113815.1. Classification (NCBI taxonomy): domain Eukaryota; kingdom Metazoa; phylum Chordata; class Lepidosauria; order Sphenodontia; family Sphenodontidae; genus Sphenodon; species Sphenodon punctatus. The sequence continues at coordinate 52,452 of QEPC01013582.1, forward strand.
TTCAGGACCTTGGAGCGGTTCCCTGCTGGAGAGGTAGAGAGCTCCTCTCAGGTTTTCTGCCAGACCTAGACTAATGTCTCCTAAGACTTCCCTCCCTTTGTACAGCCCAAGGGGGTGTGGTTAACTCTTCAGACCTCCATCCTCTAAAGGACCAGTACCCTGCCATGTTACCAACTGTCTTTTAAGTTTGGGTTTCCTCATGCTTCAGGTCTTGCTTTGCCAAGCCCTTCTCCAGAAGATTGTTTTGTGTCCTCCAGCCATTTGTGTTATGGATGGGATTAGGGGTGTGCAATTCAGTTCCATTATTATGATAATGAAAATTAAAATTTATATTTTCTTTTTTGTTATTGTAACAATGAAAATGAAAAAGAATAAGTAAAACAAAAAACAAAGCAAATTTTAGTTTTTGAAACAATGAGAAAAACTGAAAAGCATACTTCCAGTTATACCTTTTTTGGTTCTTATTCAATTATGATGAAACTTAGGTATTTTGTACCCCCAATGGAGAGCACTAGGTGCACAAGATTTTGGAAATATTGGATAAAGGAAACCGATTTTATAAGCAATTGAATGTTGTGATGTTAAGAAAAGCTGCATTCACATTCCAGGCTACAACTTCTTTATCTTCCATCCAATTTACATAAATGCTGGGATGGTTATGTCTTTTCCAAAGATTACCAATCCTGAAAAACTTCACAAAGTTTTGATAAAAGGTCCTGAAGTTATAAGACAGTAATGTGAAAATGCATTTCTGGCTGCAACATTTTTATATTCCATCCTGTTTACAACACATTTTGCAGGAATGTATCCCACACCTTCCCTGCCAAACTACAGGACTAATTGATAAAGGGCCCCAATTGTATATGCACTTGAAGTTGTCCCCTTGAAGACCATTATTCAGATAAATAGTAGAAGTTATAGCCAGGAATGTATATGCAGATTTTTGCAAAATAACATAATTCAACTGCTTATAAAATCAGATTCCTTTATTCAGTCTTTGTGAAATGTGGTATGCATAATGCCATTCATTGGAGGTACAGTCCTTCCATGTTTCATCCAAATATTATGGGGAATAAAAAAGGTACAGCTGAAAATGTGTTTTCCATTGAAACCAATAGAAATCAAAAACGAAAACAAAAATGAAAACAAAATATTGATATTTATGAAAATGAAAGATTTATATAACAAAAAAGGAAAAACAGAAATGAACAACAACATGGGTCATGGTGCACACCTCTATCTGGCATCCTGGCACTCTTAATGGGACTTCAGCCCTGCCAGGATGCTCCCTGCCACAGATGCCCTGACATACTTTTGGGTGCCAATGTCAAACTGCTGGGGTGATCTCTGCAAGATGACTCTCTGACACATTTTGGAGTGAAAATGGCAAAGCCAGTGCTTGCCTGCTACTTCTCTATGCCCCCCTCTGACTGCTGCTGATGCTGCTGCCTGACTTGTGTGTCTCTCATCTATCTCCTATCCCTCTGAAGTTGACTTTGGGGTGCCAATGATGCCTTTCTGGGATGACTCACTGCAACCTGATGCCCTGACACACTTTTGGGTGCTAGTGCTGCCCTACTAGGATGATCTCTACAACTTGATGCCCTGACACACTTTGGGGTGATAATGCTATACTTCAGGGGTGATCTCTGTAGTAGGGAAGTACGAACAGAATAGGGTTCAGCTGTCCAGCTGTTCAGCCTGAAAACCTAGTTCAGGTTCAGGGGTTTGGTCCGGCGAAGTTTGGTATCGCTGAACGTCGGACCTGCTGTGAGGCTGAACGTCGGACCAGGGGTGCCCATGGTGTCATGGAAGGCTGTATGAGACCAAGCAGCAGCAAAGACCAGGAAGGCTTGGCACTTGGCACCCCGGGATGCCCAGGCATGCAGGTTAGGCGGTTGGCCCCTGGGGGTACCCGTGGTGGAATGGCAGGCTGTCAGAGACCAAGAAGCAGTAGAAGACACTGGGAAGGCTTGGCGCTTGGAACCCCAGGTTGCCCGGGAAGGCACACTTGGCACTTTGCCCCTGGAGGTGCCCATGATGGCATGGAAGGCCATCAGAGATGCATCAGCAGAGCCTGGGAAGGCTTCGGGCTCGGTGGCTGGCCTGGCACCCCTACTTGGCTGGACATTGCAGTCTGTCAGGCCTCAGTTTCTGCTTGCTCTATACTGGATGGGTTCTCCATTTCTAGTTGCCATCACAGCAGGCTTTGACTGGCTGGCCGGCCACAGGAATCACCACCGACCAAGGCTACTTGACCAATTTGCAGAAGAGTTGGTTGAGATCTGGCAAGTAGGATGCCAGCCTGCAATAGCCGGCCCTGTGTGGGTGCTGTGCCAGTCACCAAGCCCTGGCCATGCCTCTTCCCTGCCTGGAACGTAGGTCCCAGAACCCTGATGGTGGGTTCTGGGACAGGAGTGGATGCCTGTTTATTGCATGGAATGACAGCTCTCTGTGGGCGGAATGATGGCCCCAGAACCCTGATGGTGGGTGCTGGGACTAGAGTGGCAGCTTCTAGATGATGTGGATGGACAGTCCCCCATGACTAACGTAGGCCCCAGAACCCTGATGGTGGGTCCTGGCAGTGGAATGGATGCCTCTTTCTTAATTCCATGGAATGACAGCTCTCTGTGAGTGGAATGACAACCCCAGAACCCTGACAGTGGGTCCTGGAACTAGAGTGGCAGATTCTCAATGACGTGGATAGACAGCCCTCCATGCCTGGAATGTAGGCCCAAGAACCCTGATTGTGTGTCCTGGGGCTGGAGTGACTGGCTACCTCTTAAGTCTGAATCACTGTCTGTGTCCAACAGGAGCAGAGCCAGCTCTCCCTGGGCTATGCAGTAAGAAAATAAGGATCCTCAAGTGGGTCAGCAGAATTATGGCCCCAGAACCCTAATGGTGGGTCCTGGGGCTGGAGTGGCTGGCTGTTTCTTGCTGCAGTTCTTGCACCCAGTGAGCAGAATGACGGATCCAGAACCCTGATGGTGGGTCCTGGGGCTAGAGTCTCTGGCACCCCTACTCGGCCGGGCATTGCAGGCTGGCTGGTATTGGTGGAGAAGTGGCAGAGGCCCGGTCAGGGCTCAGTGGCTGTCACCTCTGCTTGTACGAGGGTTGCAAGATGACTGGCATGGGTGTAGTAGCGGACGGCAGAGGCCTGGCCAGGACTTGGTGCCTGGCACCCCCACTCAAACGGGCATTGCAGGCTTAGATCATACTCAGCTGAACTCAAGAAGCTCAACAAATCAACAATACACCTTTATAAACATACAATATGATGAATGAATGTCAACATAAAATACAATCCAACAATGCATATGCATATGTCCAATGTGTAAAAAGATTTTAAAACCTTTTATAGATCTTTAAAAAAATATGAGACAAAAATGAAAAATTCACTTGACGCTTGTAAGTAAAAAAATGTCCAAATGTGTTTTGGGGGACAACGCCCCTTCCTCAGTGTATCAGCATTCAGATGTCCATGACTGGGAAAGGAATTTGAAAACAAAAACCAAATCAATGAAGGATCCAATCCGCTTACTATCACCAATGTAGCCCTATCTGGGAAACTATTTATCTCATAGACTGCTGAGTAGAAACTTAATTCTTCTTTGTCCCAGCCCTTTTCACAAATATTGGATCTCTTCAGAATCTCCCCCCATGGGTGCCTGCTAGAAATACACATATGAAATTAATGATGTGCAAAGCATGTAAGGATGTGAAAAAGCATTTCTGAATTTCACACACTCACAGAAGAGTTATAATACACTCCAGTCTAATAAGAAACTCTTGGCGCACCTTTCTTATTCACTGACTTTGTCTAATTTATAGGGATGGGCAAACGCAGTTCAGAGGTTCAGAGTTCGGCCCGAACTCGGCCTGTTCGGACGACCGAATCTGAACACGAATCTGAACATGAACTGGCCAAACTGCGATCTCGATCTCAATCAGAGATAGTAGACAGTTGTAGGAGTTTTAGTTTTTGTGTTTGTAGGAGTAGGCCTGTGTACTTATTATGTAATCCATTTAGTTCATAGCATTTAGAATAGTTAATAGCAGTTAGATTTAGTGTAGATAGATATATTAAATAAAAAAAATAAAAAACCCATATAAAACAAAACAAAAAAACTTATAAAACCAAATAAAAACCAAAAAACCATATAAAAAACAAAATAAAACACCCATAACAAAAACCCATAACAAAACTCCATAAAAATGCCCTTAACAAAAACACCCATTGTTTTTGTTGGCAGTTCAAAATTAGTTGTATATATTTTATATAACAGAATTGGTATTGCTATTGGAAGGACTAGAGGCATCACTGTGAATGCATATTATGTAGGTGTTGTTTATGTGTTCTTGTTTCAGAGAGGGTGATAATGAGGATGCTTCTGGTGGCACCAGAACCCCATCACAGCGGTGGTCGCAGCTGCAGGAGCCACCAGAAACCAGGCCGACGAGGTCCACGGTATGGCGGTATTATGATACCCTGAAACGTGTATTTGCCAAATGCAAGGTAAGGCATTGGGGCTGGTGTAGCAGGGGGCATCCCCCAAGACTGCACAGGGCGCTGGGGTATCACTCTGGGGAATTAGCTCCTCCCCTGCTGTTAACACGAGATCCTATGCCATGTGAGATTATTGGGGGGTCAGTTCCCCAATATCTGCTCAATCTTTAAATTTAGGGGAATTAGCCAGATTTAGTCAAAATTTGGGGGGGGTCCCCTCGTTTTCAAAGGGATCAAACTGAGGACAGTACGCGCTACAGGCAGTTTATGTACCCTCCCCAAATAGAAAGAAAAAGACACGAATGCTCCAATAAAACTAAACGAGGTTTATTGGGTTATACAATAAAAGAAAAAGGACCCAAATAAGGTACAGAAACACATACAGGCTAATACTTATACAATAAAAGAAAAAGGACCCAAATAAGGTACAGAAACACATACAGGCTAATACTGAAACACAGCCCAGGTCTGGCTGATGGAACATGAAGGAAAAAACGTGAACAAATGCGAGGGAAGGGAAAGTAAGCTTGTGTTGATAGGAACCCCCTCCCCCTTGTAGCTACTGGGGACAGAGCCACCCAATATCTCCCATTCCTTAATTTCAGGGGGGAATGAGCTTAATGGTCTTAAGCTGGGGTTCCCTGGGGTACAGGGGTACAAACCAAGGCTACAAAGAGAAAACAGACTGCCACTGGGAAAGTGATAGGAACCCCCTCCCCCTCGTAGCTACTGGGGACAGAGCCACCCAATATCTACCATTCCTTAACTTCAGGGGGGACTTAGCTAAATGGCCTTAAGCCAGGATTCCCAGGGGTACAGGGGTACAAACAAAGGCTCCAGGGGTACAAACAAAGGCTACAAAGAAAACACAGACTGCGACTGGGAAAGTGAAAGTACACTGAAGAACAGAAGGCGGGAGTTAGGTTCTGCAGAGGGGAAGAAAAAGCTAGAGACTGGACCTATAGTTTACCTCTCCTAGCTGATTGAGCAGAATCAATAGCCCAGGATCCAGCGATGTTGGGGTCCAAAAGTGGGGCGGGGGGGAGAAGGCCGAAGTCTAGGGGATCCATTAGTCCAGACACATGCAGGGAGACCTGCATGTATCTGGGGTCCAAGGTTTCTCCGAGGTTGATGGGAAAACCAGGGGTAGTTATAGGGTACTGAACAAAGGATTTGGGAACGCTACGATGGGTTGTTTGGGGTACACAATGAGCTAATGAGGGGAGAAACCCAACTTCCACTTCCATCACAAAAAGGGCCATACAAGATGCATAAGATACCTTTGAAACAGGAGAAAGAGTAAACAACAGTGACTGGAGGGTAGTTAAGGAGAGGACTAACGATTGGCTTCCTGGGACACAAAGGGAGCCCCTGGATTTCTTTATTCCTGAAAAAAGGGGGGGGGGTTTGCTGCTCCAAGTTCCAGTCATCGGTGCTCTACTGAATAGGAAGAATGTCTCTTAATGGCCCCATACTTTACTCTAGGCATTTTCCTTTTTCCTCTCTTCCCCCCAGGTTCAGGCTGGTATTTCACATGAGCGACCTACTTTCTGCTGGGTTCCATGGTGGCTGGGCCCAATCCTTACTCTGTCTTACAAGCCCCCCTCTTGCTCATAATGGGGTGCTATGCTCTCAAGCCTTTTTCCCCATGTTTGCCAGCCCTTGGCCACATCTGGGGGCTGGCCTTTCAAGCCCTCTGGCTCCAAGTTTGTTGGCCCTTGGTCCTACAGCAGAGAGGGTTTGTACCCATTTTAGGGAAAACTGAGGCCACCATCAACACTGCTACACCCTGTCAGCCATGAGCAACAGCTGAACACGCTCCTTCCAGGTCAGGGTACCCTCTCTGGACACACCACGCACAGTCCAGAGGGTCTTTCAGTTCTCAGTCCTTTATTTGGACCTTACTAGTCCAGTGTACCTCGGCTGCCAGCTCATCTGCCTACACACTACAGCGCCAGGTCCATCTCTCCAGTCCCAGAAGCAACTCAATAACCAATCCCCCAAAGTCCATACAGCCAGGCCTTCAACCCCAGGCCCTGACCAAGCCTTCCTCAGGCCAAGAGGCTCCCTCCTGGGGTCCTCTGGCTCTCTTGCAGTCAACACCTTGGACAGCATAGACCAACAAAGCTTTCAAGGAGATGTTGGTCCTTTGCCTCCCTGACAGAGGCTGAGTTCCCACTCAGACTTCCTCTCTTATATACTAGCAGAGTGGGTGTGGCCAGGCTTCCTCACTCCAGCCTTAAAGGGCCAGTAACCCGCCCACTCTGTCACAAGGGGTTTTCAGCCTGTTACTCCACAGACTGATCCCCAGCTCTGGGGAGGCCATGCCACACCTCTTGGTGGGTACAGCCCTCTGGCTGATCCCTGAAAACCCCCTTCTTAGAGGGGTGGCAGCCCCCCAGGACTGCTCCCTGCTACAGCTGGATCAACAGGGAATGGATTCCCTATGACCTCTTAGGAAGTCCCCTGCAGGCAGAGAGTTTGGCCAGCCGGTCACCCACTTGCAGAGACAGAATGCAGGCAGGGCTTGATAGACCATTGGTCTGACATAGTATGACACTTCTTATGTTCCTATGTTTTTATGTTCTTTAGATCTGCGACAAAAAAATCAAAAGAGGCCGCCAGGGACTACATCTGGACTCATAGCCCACATTGAGAATCTCCACCAAACCGAGGTGGTGCGGCGGGACATGTCTCAATCGGGGTTCAGGGACTCCGATGTGGAGGAGCATCGCCAGAAGCAAGGGGTGAAGGCACAGCAGAACCACTGCCACCACAGCCCTTCCCCCTCCAGCTCCACTGAGGAGTGTCCATCCCCCTGGGAGGAGACCCACGAGCCAAGGGCCTTTCGGGCACAGCTCCTGAGGCCCAGAAAGAAGGTGATAGACGTGATAAGGGTCCAAACCTCTCTGTGTGTATATATATATATATATATATATATATATATATATATATATATATATATATGTTTGTTTTTTGTTTTCTAAAGTTGTACTGTATGTTGTTTAAAAAGTTTGTATAAAAGTTATATTTGTTACCTTACCAGCTTTGTTTGACCTGTTCAATCTTTTAGTCCTCTGTGCTGCTTCTGGCAGGTGGCAGAATCTCATTGTATACACAGCTTGTCAGATTGCTACCTGACAACAGCAGCACATGTAGCATATTAGCCCCAAGATGTGCTAGCAGGGTCTCACAGAAAGCCCCCCAGGAGAAGTAGGGCTTGTATCTGTGTTGGTATGCTAGAGAGAGAGAGAGAGAGACTGTGGCAGTCTGGCAGAGGCATAAGTGGGCATTGGCAGGTGCACTTCCCGCTCTCACAGAGAGATCACCGCATGGGGGGAAGCCTTGGGAAGCGAGTTGGGATATAGAATACTTAGTTACATTTGTCAGTTGGTCCCTTTGAAGCCCTCAAGTGGGGAGGTGTGTTCAGCTCATAGAAAGATTGCCCGGGGGGGGGAAGGGGGAGAGACTTGCAGACAGCGCCCCAGGTAGAGAAGCCAGCCAAGGACATCATATTTCCTGTGAGGGGGTGCCAGAGAGAAAGAGAGAGAGGCTCTTTGGCAGTGGGCAGCAGGTGGCAGATGGGCAGAGGGTCTATTTCAGCTGCNCAAGGGCCTTTCGGGCACAGCTCCTGAGGCCCAGAAAGAAGGTGATAGACGTGATAAGGGTCCAAACCTGCAGCATGGAGGACCAGCTGGTGGTTTATGCGCAGTACCTCCACATCAAAAAGGAGGAGTTAGAACTTTCCTGACAGTCGGTGGAACAATGGAAGGCATCCTTGACAGGGGTCCTGGACTATGCCCAGTAACATGGGTATGAGGCAGAGGAGTATGCACTTCCTGCCCCTGGGGCCCGCACACCCCTGTCTCCTTTCCCCACAGAACCCTAATTTTCCTTTCTCTGTATATATATATTAATGTTTGTTTTTTTGTTTTCTAAAGCTGTACTGTATGTTGTTTAAAAAGTATTTACGAAAGTTATATTTGTTACCTTACCAGCTTTGTTTGACCTGTTCAATCTTTTAGTCCTCTGTGCTGCTTCTGGCAGGTGGCCGAATCTCATTTCATACACAGCTTGTCAGATCCCTACCTGACAGCAGCAGCACATGTAGTGTATTAGCCCCAGGATGTGACAGCAGGGTCTTGTAGACAGGCTCCCAGGAGGGCCAGGGCTTGTGTCTGTGTGGGTGTGCCAGAGAGAGAGACTGTGGCAGTGTGGCAGAGGCATAAGTGGGCACTGGCAGGTGCACTGCCCGCTCTCCCAGAGAGATCGCCAAATGGGGGGGGAAGTCTTGGGAAGCCGAGTTGGGATATATAATACTTAGTTACATTTGTTGGTTGGTCCCTTTGAAGCTGTTGAGTGGAGAGGTGTGTTCAGCTTAAAGAAGGATTGAACCAGAGGGGTGGGGCGAGACTTGCAGACAGCGCCCCAGGTAGAGTAGACAGCTAAGGATATCATATTTCCTGTGAGGGGGTGCCAGAGAGAAAGAGAGAGAAGCTCTTTGGCAGCGGGTAGCAGGTGGCGGGTGGGCAGAGGGGATATTTCAGCTGCGGCAGCGGGAATCAGCGGGTGGCTGCAGAGGATCTGGCTGGTGGGGGGGCAGCGGTGGTCACTGGCCAGTCAGGCATGAACATCAGCAGCAGTGAGTACCGAGATGATGGTTCTTGGGACTGGAGTGACTGCTTCTAATTCTGGTAGGTTTGCTGCTGGATGTGGGCATTGTGCATGAACACAGATCAGATGTCTTGCTGGTTCTGGAAGGTGGCAGCTTGACCTGGATGCACCTTTCCCCTTTTTTTTAGCAGTGGGGAGCCTCTCTATCTCTCTCTGGATATTTACTGCACGTGACAGCATGGGTGGGAGTGTGTCTGTCTCTCCTAGCAGTGGGGAGACTCTCTCTCTCTTTTATACTAGAGGAGCTCGAGAAGTTGATGATGGTTCTTGGCATTGGAATGGCAGCTTCTAGATACAATGGATGGACAGACCTCCCTGCCTGTAATGTAGGCCCCAGAACCCTGATGGTGGTTCCTGGGATGGGAGTGACTGTTTATTGATGCAGTTGAACGATGGCTCCCTGTGAGTGGAAGGACGGGCACCAGAACCCTGATGGTGGGTTCTGGGGCTAGAGTGGCACCTTCTTGATGATGTGGATGGACAGCCCTCCCTAACTGTAATGTAAGCCCCAGAACCCTGACAATGGGTCCTGGGGCTGGAGTGGCTGCTTCTTGATAAGGTGGGATGACAGCACCCTGTGTGAGGAATGACAGCCCAAGAACCCTGATGGTGGGTCCTGGGGATAGATTGGCACCTTCTAGATGATGTGGATGGAAACCCCTCCCTGCCTGTAATGTAGGCCCCAGAACCCTGAGGGTGGGTCCTGGGGCTAGAGTGGCAGCTTCTTGATCCAGCAGTGCAATGGACCTCCCTGCCTGTAACATAGGCCCCAGAACCCTGATGGTGGGTCCTGGGGCTGGAGTGGCTATTTCTTGATGCGATTGAATGATGGCTCCCTATGAGCAGAATGACGGGTCCCAGAACCCTAATGGTGGGTTCTCATCGTAACCAAGCCAAGTACATGTACCTGAGACCTCCCATGTTCATGAATGTTAGACCCCTTGTCTCTCCCTCTGTTCCCCTTCCTATGTCCCTCCCAAAGCTCCTGTCTCTCAGATTGTAAGCCCTAGGGGCAGGGACCATGTCTACTTTATTACTTTGTAAAGTGCCAGGTACACTGCTGGCACTATATAAATGTTTGTTAATAATAATAATAATAATAATAATTAATAATAAATATGAATGGACAGCCCTCCCTGCCTGTAATGTAGGCTCCAGAACCCTGATGGTGGGTCCTGGGGCTGGAGTGGATGTTTCTTGATACAGTGGAATGACAGCGCCTTGTGCCAGGAATGACAGCCTCAGAACCCTGATGGTGTGTCCAGGGGCTAGAGTGGCTGTTTCTTGATACGTTGGAATGACAGTGCCTTGTGCAAGGAATGACAGCCCCAGATCCCTGACAGTGGGTCCCGGGGCTGGAGTGGCTGTTTGTTCATGATGTGGAGTGACAATTCCCCATGAGCAGAACGACGGGCCCCAGAACCTTGAGGGTGGGTCCTGGGGCTAGAGTGTCAGATTCTGGATGAAGTGGAATGACAGCCTCCATGCCTATAATGTAGGCCCCAGAACCCTGATGGTGGGTCCTGGGACTGAAGTGGCTTCTTCTTCTATGGTGGAATGATAGTGCCCTGTGAGTGGAATGACGGGCCCAAGAACCCATGGCACAGACAGCATAAGTGGTATTGGCAGCAGCAGCAGCAGCAGCAGCAGCAGCAGCAGATATTAGGTTGCTGGGGCAGGACCCTTGGCACAGACAGCATAGGCGGCATTGGCAGCAGCAGAAGACATTGGATTGCCAGGGCACAGAACCCATGGCAGAGAAAGCAGAGGAAGTATTGGCAGTAGCTGCAGCAGCAGACATTGGATTGCCCAGAGGCAGCATTGGCAGCAGGAGCAGACATTGGATTGCCCAGGCACAGAACCCATGGCACGGACAGCAGAGGAAGCATTGGCAGTAGCAGTGGCAGACACTGGATTACCAGGGCACAGTACCTGTGGCACAGCAGAGACAGCAGCAGCAGGATTTGGCTCTGCCCAGCACCCATGTATGTCAGGATGCAGGGCCAGTCCCAGGGTTTGTGAGGCCATGTGCGAAGTCTTGGTGTGGGGCCTAATTTGCATAATTAAGCACCACCTAATTATGCAAATGTACATAAAACTTACATAAAATTTACATAAAACTTACTCCCTCTGAACAGGAAGGATTCCCATTCTCCACCTCTCCGAGCAACCATGAAGAAGCATGGCCTCCTAATGCTTCCCCCCCCTCCCCAGCCAAGTGTCTACCACCACTCCCCAGGAGTGGTTCCACTGCAGGGGCAACCAGGCAGTCAGTGACACAGGCACAGAGAGACTGACTGAGTCCACTGCCTTACTGGAGGAGGGGCCAGGGGGTGAGCTTAGCCAGTCTGGCCTTCATGGCATGTTGCTTCTTGCTGCCGGTGCCACCTGTGCCTTGTGCACGCATGCGGTGTGACCAGTCCAGAGGTGCTGCTATCACACACACAAGACACCCAAAATGCAGCTAGCTTATTAAGCGCATTATGCCATGAAAAGAGACATATAACCAGTTCAGTTGTGCCCCCATAATCAGTTCATGCTGCCCCCACCCCATAACCAGTTCATTT
>QEPC01013582.1:67336-84511 GCA_003113815.1 Sphenodon punctatus
GAGAGAGAGAGAGAGAGAGAGAGAGAGAGAGAGAGAGGAGGGGGGTGGGGGGGCACCGGGCATTGGGAGGGAGGGACAGCAGCTCAATGCATCAGCAGCATCCCAGACTGAGGAGGAGCCTCGTCCCAAGTGGGATGGCATGTGCCACTGCACCATCAATCCCAGCAGCGGAAGGTTGACCTTTATAAAAAGCAACTACTCCACCAACTTGGCCCCCTTTCTCAGGTGGTGGGGTGAGCAAATGTTCCCCGTAATTGAGAACACCTGCTTGCTGGGGACACTGGTTGGTGGGCAGGGCAAGAGACCCGTGGCCACTTTTGACAGGGCCGGACGCAAGTTGGTCTTGCCAGTCCAGTAGGCCAAGGGATCACTGCTGGGATTGATGCATGGCTCCTCCTCCAGGAAGGTCTCCACTGCTGCTGAGGTGCCATCGTACTCCCTCTGGTAGCTCTGCCTGGGCACAACCTCCACCACTGCCCTCAGCCACACTGTTTACCCTATTGTGTAGGACCCCATGCTCCCCAGATTGGCCTGCAAATAGGAGGAGCTGCTGCTAGCAATAGGGGTGCTTCTGCTGCTCATCCTGCTGCTGTTGCTGCTACAGCTAGGGTTGGGGGCAGGGATAGACCCCGCTGCTTGGAAGGGGTGGTTGCTCCCATTCTCACAATCCGCAAGCGCATCCTGCTCCATCGGCTGCTCTGCATTCCAGACCCTCTCCACCAGCTCACCCCTCCAGTGACCATAGAGCTGTGTCTGGCATGCCATGCTGTCCTTGACCCTGAGGTCCAGCATTGTTGCCAAGACATTCCGTGAGCTGCAAGAGCTCATCAAACCGCACCTTCAACCCTGCCTTCAGCTACCGCAGCAGGCCACCTGCCTCATCAGCCAGCTTCCTGCCCTGAGGGCCACAATCCTGCCAGTGGAGAACCTCCTCCAGCCTCCTGAGGAGACTCTAGACCAGAGGGGTCACCTGGCTGATGGTGCCTGTGGAGGTGCTCACGGTCTCTGGCATGGCCAGGAATGGTCTGAGTATGAAGACCGCATGAGCCAGTATCTCCCATTCCACCCCATCATACCCTGGAGGTGCCCCGCTGTCTGTCACAGGTGGAATTCCACTTGGTGGACACATCCTGGACAAGCTGGTGCACTGGGGAGCCTTTCTCGGCCTGCTTCTCCAGGAGGAGGTCTCTGCCACATTGTCCATCACCACACATTCCTTCGTGAATGGTGCACCTGGCATGACCCACTCCATCACCATGGTGGTCAGGGCTACCTCGATGTTCCTAGCAGTGTAGGGGTCGTCCATTACTTGTGCCTGAAGCAGGACCCACCTATACCGTGGTTTGGGACCCCTCCTGCCACTGGCAAATGCTGCCCCCGGGTCCTGCCACCAGTGTGCTGTCACCACCAGGTATGCATGCTGCACATTTCTAAATGACCACAGGTTGGTGGTGAAGTGTATGGTGGCACCCCCAGCCCCTGCTCCCTCACCCATTCCTTCAAAGCCCTTTTCAGGGCTGGCACCACCTGACGACTCAGTGTGGTGCGCAATGGCTGCTGAAACTGGGGGTCCAGGTACCCAATCAGATGCTTGAACCCCATGTCCTGTACCATGGAGAAGGGCTGCCCATCGAGCAAGATCAGCTCACCTAATAGGTGTGTGGCTTTTGCTTGAAAGCCACACCACCCTCCAGCTGCTGATGGACTTGAGAGCTGCCTGCCCCCACCCCAGCTCCTCCAGGGTGAACTGATGCTGCTACTTCTGCTGCTCCCCTCTAGCAGCGATACTGCTCCTGCTTCTAGAGGCAGCTGTTGGTGCAGTATGCTTGCCTGCTGAAGGAGGCAGACAACTGGTTGCTGCAGTAGGGTACCCTCTGGCATCCACTGCCTCTGCCTTCCCGCTTAGCAGCAGAGCTCTGTGGCATGCCTTCAGATGCCTCACCATGGCAGTTGTGCCAAGTTTGGTGAGCACCTTCTGACACGTCACCACCTTATGGCACAAATCCCTCGGATCATCCACCCGCACCAACTTGAAATGTGCCCAGACAGAGGATTTTTTTGCCTACTGCCTTCTGGTCCACACCGGGTGTCGCACTGCTGCCAGCACTGCTGGGAGGGGCAGAACATGGTGTGACAACACAGCTCTGGGAGAAACAGCCATCGCCTCAGCTACAGACATCTCCTCCAAAGGACTAGTGTCTGTCTCACTATCCCCAATCATGGTGATGTCCCACGAAGGGGAGTACTGGGACCCTGAGGCTTGACTGCCCACCATGCTTCTGCCACTCTCCCTGTGTCTCCTATAGCTGCTACTTCTGCTGCTGATCCTCCTCTCCCTGCTACCATTGCTCACGGATTGGACACTGCATCTAGCAGCCAGGGTGGGATCCACTAGCCCTGGACGGCTGGGGATCACCTCAACAATGGGGGACATTGTTGGCCCTTGAGAAACAATCAAAGCACCTGCTCCATCAGCAGAGATAGCCGCAGCCTCATGTCCTGAAGTCCTTTCAGTGCCCTGCGTGGCAGTGGAGGACACTAGCAGGAAGTGCTGCTGAACCACACCCAGGCTAGTGTCACTGCTGGGACCCATGGAAGTCTGTAGCCCAAAATCAGGCCTGCGGAGTTTGGGGCGTGGTAATGGACTCTGGCTGCTGCCTGCTGCCACTCCGCTGGCATGGTCCCTACCACCTCTGCCACGTGCCCCATTGCGTGCCTTACGGGCAACAGACCGGCCTCTCCTGCTTTCCTTCTCCATTTGTCCCTCCCAAATAATGCACACAAAGATTTTATATATATATATTTTTAATTCAGATTTTTTATCTAATATTATATATATCTTCTACACTAACTCTAACTGCTATTAACTATTCTAAAACCTATGGAACTAAATGGAATATCTAATAACTACAAAGACCTAGTCCTACAAACACACTTTAAAATTGAATCACTACTCACTATCTCTATTAATCACTATAACTAAGCTAACTCCTACAACTAGTCCCTCGAGGCTGGACTACTGTAATGCACTCTACGTGAGGCTTCCCTTGATGCTGACCTGCAGACTGCAGCTAGTGCAGAATGCAGCAGGCCATCTCTTAACAGGGATAGGCCAATGTATCCACATAACATCCATGCTCCGTGCTCTGCACTGGCTGCCTGTAGCATGCTGAGCCAGATTCAAGGTGCTTACTTTGATCTATAAGGCCCTATACGGTCTTGGACCAGGATATCTCAGGGACCACCTCACCATCTGCGACTCAGGACGGACCCTTCAGTCCACCGTGGGCACCTTCCTGGAGGTCCCCCACGTAAAGTGGGGGGCTACAGCGGAGAGGGCATTCTCGGAGGCTGGGCCATGGTTATGGAACTCCCTTCCAGAGGAAGCATGGCTGGCCCCGAGTTGGTTGGCCTTCCATTGGGCCTGCAAGACATGGCTGTTCTACCAGGCCTTCGGAAGTGGGGAGAGGAGGGTGAGTTAAATTTTTATGGCGGAAATTTTAAAATTGTTGAAGAATGTTGGAATTTTAGATTTTATTGTAGCTTTATATTGTTTAAGATTGTTTTTATTTTTGTTGGAATCCACCCCGAGATGCCATTGGCATAAAGTGGCAGCATATAAATGCAATTAAATAAATAAATAAAATAAATAAATAAATTATCTATAGTAACTGTCTAATACTTAATATATATCTATATATATACACACAGGGATGTGGGGGGGGGAAGGGGATGCAGACAGCTCACACCAAATAACACACAAAGGGTTACACAACTGAAATGAAACCTAAATCCATCTAATCCTACTCTAAATAAATCCCAAAACAGGGGAAGGGAATCAGGGATGGAATACATAGTTGGAGGAGGTGGAGGATTCAATGGAGGATAGGGAGAAAGAACACAGGGATGGGTAAAAAATTTAAATAATCCCTAAATCTATCTAATCTAATCTAAATAAATGATACTAGGGAGGTAAATGTGTGGGATGGGTGAAACAGGATGATGGGAATGGATTGGGAGGAACACAAAATGCTGGGAAAGGGAGACTTATGAAAATGCCTGCTGACAGGATCAGTGGCTAGCTCAGAAGGTGTTGGAACAGAAGGGGGGAGGGCAATGACTTTTGTTACTTGCTCTGCCCGCCTTACTGCAAGCCCCATTGGCTGTGTATAGCCTAGACCCCCTTCCCCCATGTCCAATCGCAGAATGCCAAGCCACTAGGGATGGGTGAACGCGGTTCGGATGTTCAGAGTTCGGACCGAACTCGGTGTGTTCGGACGTCCAAACCGAACATGTAAACTGAACTTTCAAATGACCGAAGAGTTTGGTTGTGTTCAGATGAGTCTGAATGAGTTCGGGGGCAGGAAAAATGTCTTTTCAGAGGGAAAAAAGCCAAGGTTCGGTTTTGGTTAAGTTTCGCTTTTGGTTTCGGTTTCATTTCAGCTTCGGTTTCGATAGTGCTATTTTTACTGTTCGGCCAAGTTTGGCCAACCCAAACTCGGTTGAACCGAATCATTGAACCCGAACTCGGGTTTCAAACCAAACGGCCGAACATCCAAACATCTGAACATTCTGTTCGCCCATCCCTACAAGCCAGTGGTCAGAGGAGAAAAGGGATGGTGATTGGGTAGGCTGACTGCTACTCAAAGCCTCTCCACCCCGGGTGCCAGGAAGTCTACTCCTCAGCTGTCTCCCCCTCCCTGCGCCTTCCAGTCACATTTTTCCCACCGGAACTCATCCGATCTCACCCGAGCATGGCTGAACTGTTTGGTCATTTTTGAGTTCGGATTGAGTTTGGTTCGGTCAGTTCAGGCTTGGGTTCGGTCATTCGGTTCGGTTGTCCAAACGGACCGCGTTTGGTCTGAACTCTGAACATCTGAACCATGTTCACACATCCCCAGTTTCCATACATGTAAATAGAATGTGTGAATCAGATGCCATGAGAAGGTGGTGAATGCAGAGGATCATACAATCAATGGAGAGAAAATTTCTTACAAATGACATTTCTCATATTTTATGGATTGCGTAGATAAACACCGATAATTATTCTTTCATTCAGATACTGCCTGACTGGGTGGGAATTTGAAATAATGGAAAACACTGACAGAGCTCGCGAGTTTGTGAGCCCACAGGTGCTGACTATTCTAGATTCAGGAGCGGATTATAGAAGGATCTCAGATGAGTGCAGGTGTAACACAGAGGAGCACTTCCCTTCAGGAGGCACAGGAAGTCACGCTGAGCAGCAGCACCAGGAGCATTAAGCATGAGGCATATTGAGGCTGGTGCAATAGGGCTGGTTACAAAAGATGTGTGAAGGGGGCAGTTTGTGCAGGTGACAATTAAAGTTAATGTTATACAATTGCAGATTCTGCCGCAGAGAGGTGTTTACAGTATTGCTTCACTTTAAATTAGACAAAGCCAGTGGACAGAGAAAGGTGCCCCAGGAGTTTCTTAATACAGGAGTGTATTATAACTCTTCTGTGAGTATGTGAAATTCAGACATGCTTTTTCACATCCTGACACACTTTGCGCATCATTAATTTCATATGTGTATTTCCAGCAGGCACCCATTCTGGGGACCAGATTCTGAAGAGATCCAATATTTGTGAAAAGTGTTGGGACAAAGATGAATTAAGTTTCTACTCAGCAGTCTATGAGGTAAATAGTTTCCCAGATAGGGCTACATTGGTGATAGTAAGTGGATTGGATCCTTCATTGATTTGTTTTTTGTTAAGGGATATGTGAACGCGGTTTGGAGGTTCAGGGGTCGACCTGAATTCAAGGTGTTCGGACTGTATGCGAACACCCCGAATCCAAACCGCCCCCTGCCTGAACCAGGAGAACAAAGTTCGGGTTCCGAACCGGTTCGAACAGGGGCAGGAGACTGGAAGGAACCCGGTGTTCCCTCCCCTTTCCCGGCTGTATGGGTGGAAGGGACACTGTGGAGTACCTCCCCACCACCCTGCTCAGCCTCATAATTTTATTTAACCCCCCTTATTTCATGGATCCTCCTACCTGGTGGTGCTGGGGCTCCATCCCTGGGTCCAGCGGTGGCAGCGAGTCTGGCGGCGGGTTCGGAGGCAGCAGAGCAGTCCAGAGTGCCGCTGCCACCGGACCCGCCGGACCCGCTGCCACTACCACCACCGCTTCCAGCCCGGGAGCCTGACCTACCTGGTGGTTCCAGGGCTCTGGCCCTGGGTATGGCGGTGGTGGCAGCAGCAGCGGCGGTGGGTCCAGTGGCAGTAGCGCTCCGGAGTGCTTCAGGATGCTATTAGGCCTTTTGGTTTGACCCGGAAGGCCTAGTAGCAGCCTGAAGTGGTCCGGAGCACCGCCGTCGCACCTGTTGCCACTGGACGCAAGGCCGGAGCACTGACACCACTAGGTAGGGCGATCCCTGGGGTGGTGTGGTGTGTGTGTGTGCATTTGTTTTAAAAAAATACGAGGCTGGGCAGGGTGGGGGGGAGGTGGTCCCTGGCACCCCTTCCACCCACGCAGCCAGGAGGGGGGAGGGAAATCTGGGGTCCTCCTCCACCTAAACGGGTTCACACCCCGAACGGGTTCACACACCGAACGAGCTGAACCAATGGTTTTGGGTTCAGCGGAACCTCAAATGGGCCGAACAGCCCGGTGTTCGCACATCACTAGTTTTGTTTTCAAATTCCTTTTCCAGTCATGAACACATGAATGTTGATCCACTGAGGAACGGGGGTTGTCCCCCCTAAACACGTTTGGACATTTCTTATTTGCAAGCATCAAGTGAAGTTTTCATTGTTGTTTCATGTTTTTTAAAGATTCATAAAAGGTTTTAAATATTTTTTACAAATTGGACATATGCATATGCATTGTTGGATTGTATTTTATGTTGACATTCATTCACCATATTGTATGTTTATATAGGTGTATTGGTATTTGTATGATATGTTGATACTTTATTAATCAATTGTATGTTCACCAGGTGCATTTAGCATCTTTTTAAAATTGTGTTTTGTTTTTATATAAACATTGTGCATAGCATGATATTTTTGTGCATTATACTTGACTGGACTTAGTCCTTTTCCTTTCCCTAATTTTTGTTTGTGGCACCCAGTGGATTCTATCCACTGGTAGAGTGAGTTTTTCTGTCTTAACTTTTTTTTGTGCTCAGTGGAAGCCACCCCTGCTCGACCGGGCATTGTAAGATTGCATCCTACTCTCCAGATCCGAACAAACAGTTTTGCCAATTGGTCAAGCCTTTCCCAGTACTGAATAATTTGGCCACCCAGTAGCAGACATTGGATTGCCGGAGCACAGTACCTGTGGCACAGCAGAGGCATATGGAGTGGACGTTGGGTTGTCAGGGCACAGAACCCATGGCACAGACAGCAGAGGTGGCATTGGCATGAGCAGCAGACATTGGATTGCCCAGTAGCATAACCCATGGCACAGACAGCAGAGGCAGCATTGGCAGCAGCAGATGACATTGGATTGCCTGGGCACAGAACTCATGGCACATAGAGCAGAGGTGGCATTGGCAGCAGCAGCGGACATTGGATTGACCTGGCACAGAACCCGTGGCACAGACAGCAGAGGCGACATTGGCAGCAGCAGTGGACATTGGATTGCCGGGGCACAGAACCCATGGCACAGACAACAGAGACAGCTTGTCAGGAGCAGCAAACATTGGACTGCCCGATAGTAGAACCAGTGGCACAAGGAGGCTGTGGTTCACCCCCTGCTGAAGAAGCCATCTTTGGATATGGACGCACTCACCAGCTACCGACTCGTCTCTAATCTTCCCTTTTTAGGGAAGGTTATTGAATGGGCAGTGGCACTGCAGCTCCAGGCGCATTTGGATAGCATCGGTTTCCTTGACCCTTTTCAATCTGGGTTCTTCCCCGGCTATGGTACTGAGACGGCATTGGTGGCCTTGGTGGATGATCTCCACCGGGACATGGATGCAGGATGTTCGACCTTTTTGATCCTGCTAGATCTCTCGGCTGCTTTTGATACCATAGACCATGGGCTGCTGTTGAGATGGCTGTGACACTTGGGGGATCTGGGTGGGATTGTCCTTGGATGGTTCTGCTCATTCCTCTTGGGTAGAAGCCAGTGGGTGGTGCTGGGGGTTGAAATATCTAGCCCCAGGGCCTTGACCTGCGGCATTCGCAGGATTCTATTTTGTCCCCACTATTATTTAATGTGTATATGCAGCCCCTGGGGGAGATCGTGAGAGGGTTTGGGGTGTGTTGTCACCAATATGCGGATGATACTCAGCTGTACCTCTCGTTTTCAACTGACCCAGGTCCTGCTGTCTCGTTACTTTCCCTATGCTTGGAGGCTGTGACTGATTTGATGCAGCAGAGCAGACTGAAGATCAATCCCGATAAGACGGAGGTGATGGTGGTGGGAAGGGCGGGGGAGTTGCTGGCCCCCCTGATGTGGGAGTTCACCCTCCTGTTGCTCTTCAGGTTTGGAGTCTGGAGGTTGTTTTATATTCAAGCCTCCATCTGGAACGGCAGGTGGAGGCGGTGGCAAAAAAGTTTCTGGTTCGGAGGCTGCAGCTAGTGAAGAATGTATCTTGTATGGAGGCTTCCACCTTTCCTCTCTGAGCCCGATCTCGCCACTCTCGTCCATGCCTTCATCACCTCGAGGCTAGACTACTGCAACGTGCTCCTCGTGGGGCTTCCCATGTTTCTGGTTCGGAGGCTGCAGCTAGTGAAGAATGCAGCAGCCCGTCTCCTAACGGGGACGGGGCGGCGTGAGCATATAACACCAGTGCTCTGCACTCTGCACTGGCTGCCTATAGAGCACCGAGCCAGATTCAAGGTGTTAGTATTGATTTATAAAGCCCTGCATGGTCTGGGCCCCTCACCTTCAGCCCTGCCTTCAGCTGCCACACCATGGCAACCACCTCATCTGCCAGCTTCCTGCCCTGAGGGCTACAATCCTGGAGCTGGAGTATTTCCTCCAGCCTCCTGAGGACACTCTGCACCAGAGGGGTCATGGATAAGCTGATGGTCTCCGTCACTTCCAGGAATAGTCTCAAAACAAAGACCGCGTGCGCCACAATCTCCCATTCCAGCCCATTGTACCCTGGAGGTGCCCCACTGTCCATCGCCAGTTGCACCTGATGCAAGGCGGCTTTCTGCTTGAGAAGATGCTCAAGCATCACTGGGAAGCCTTGCTCGGCCTGCTTTGCCCGGAGGAGGTCGTTGCCCTTCATGCTCCAGTTAAAAAAACCGACCAGCTTCCTTCCCTGCTTGATCAGGGAACTAAGGATGCCTGCTCCAATCCCCTTCTCCCACAAGCTCAGAATGTCCCTGTCCACCAGCTGAAATGTATGTGCAGCACAGGATATGCTGGTGAAACCCCCTTGTGAACTGCCCTCAAGATGTTGGCCGTATTATCAGTCACCATGCAACCTTTGGTGAAGGGTTCACCCCGCTGATGGAGGCGTGACCCACTCCCTCATCATGGTGGTCAGGGATGCCTTGATGTTACGAGATGTGTGGGCGCCATCCAAGACTTACACTTGAAGTAGGGCCCACCTATACCCTGCTTCGTGACCCCTCCTGCCACTGCCAAATGCTGCCTCTGGGTCCTGCCACCAGGGTGATGTCACTGACAGGTAGGCATGCTGAGCGCTCCTACTTGACCACAGATCTGTGGTGAAGTGGACAGTGGCACCCCCAGCCCCTGCCAGCTGCTCCCTCACCCGCTCCATTAAAGCCCAGTACAAGGCTGGCACCACCTGCTGACTCACGGTGCTGGGCGATGGCAGCTTAAACTGGGGTTTAAACTGGGGTTTAAACTGGGGGGGCCAGGAAACCAATCAGGTGCCTGAACCCCCACATCCCCGACAACTGAGAAGGGCTGCCCATCCACTGCTATCATGTCCCCCAACATGTGCGTGGCTTTCAATTGAAAGCCACGCCACCCTCCACGTCATGCAGCTGCCGATGGACTTAGCAGTTGCCCCCACCCCAGCTCCTCCATCGTGGACTGACACTGCTTCTACTGCCCTTTTGTTGCTGCTCCTGTTGCTCTCCCCTAGCAGCAATACTTCTCCTGCTGCTAGAGGCAGCTGTTCGAGCAGGATACTTGCCCACAGGACTGGCCGCTGCAGTCGGGAATCTGCTGGTGTCCACTGCCCCTGCCTGCCTGCTTAGTAGCAGAGCACTGTGACATCCCCTCAGGTGCCTTTCCATGGCAGTTGTCCAAGGTTGGTGAGCACCTGCCCATGTTTCACCACCTTCTGGCAAAAAGAATCTCCCTGTGATCATTATGGATGTGTGAACAGAATGCGGTTTGGATGCGGATGTTCTGACGTTCGGTTCAAAACCCGAGTTCAGGTTCGGTTGTTCGGTTTGGTGGACTTCAGTTCAGCTGAACTTGGCTGAACATTCGAAAATAGCGATATTGATACCTATCGTGATACCGAATTTGAAGGTTTTTTTTTTTAAATCGGTATCATTTGGCCCTGAAACAAACCCTGGTCTCCACCCCTGGTGCCAGGAAGTCTGCTACTCAGCTACCTCCCCCTTCCAGTCACATTTTCCCCACCTGAAGTCACATTTTTCCCACTCCCAAACTCATCCGAACTCACTCGAACATGACCAACTGTTCGGCCGTTTTTGAGTTTGGTTCGGAACTTCAGTTTGGATGTCTGAACAGACCAAGTTCGGTCCGAACGTCGAACATCTGAACCGCGTTCGCACATCCCAAGGGATCTGCCCGTACCAACTTGAACTGTGCCCAAACAGAGGATTATTTGTCCCCTACTGCCTTTTAGCCCACACCGGGTGACACACCGCTGCCAGCGCTGCTTGGAGGGGCAGAACATGGTGGCAACACAGCTTTTGGATGGACAGCCATCGCTTCAGCTCCGGAAATCTCCTCCACAGGACTAGTGTCTGCCTCACTGTCCCCAGTCACAGTGATGTCCACAAAGGGGAGTACTGGGACCCTGAGGCTGATCGATTGCCCAACATGCTGCTGCCACTCTCCCTGTGCCTCCTATAGCTGCTGCTGCTGCTGCTGCTCCTCTCCCTGCTGCCATGCCCGGGAATCGGGCTCTGCTTCTAGCAGCCGGGGTAGGATCCACCAGCCCTGGACTGCTGGGGATCGCCTCAACAATGGGGGACGATGGTGGCACAGGGTGAACGTTGGACCCTGCCCTTGAAGCACCTGCATCTATTCCTGCAGTCGCAGTAGAGACAGCCACAGCCTCCTGGACTACAGGCCTTCCAGTGCCCTGTGTGGCAGTGGACAATGCTAGCAGGAGGTGCTACTGAACCACGCCCCTAGTGTCACTGCTATGAGTCTCGGAAGTCTGACTGCCAAAATCAGGCCTGTGCAGTTTGGGGTGTGGTAATGGGCTACGGCTGCTGCCTGCTGCCACTCCGCTGGCACAGCCCCTGCCACCTCTGCCATGTGCTCCATTGCCCACCTTATGGGCAGCAGACTGACCTCTCCTGCTTCCCTTCTCTCTCTCTCTCTCTCTCTCTCTCTCTCTCTATCTCTACCTCTCTATCTATCTATCGGGGAGTTGGAGCTGCTAAGGAACCCGGGGCAGTCAGAAGAGACCTGACCCCTCAGCGAAGCTACCAGTGAAGGAAGTGTGAAGGCTCCAGTGAGCTGCCAGCTTACTGACAAAACCCACAGAGAGGATACTCGGTCAGCAGCCCAGCTGACGGGGGACCAGAGGGAAGGATGGAAGTCTGGATGGCCATGCTCCCCTTCAGGCAGCCTCTGATCGCAGCTCTTCTTTGTGCTGCTGATTTAGCACACCTGTTTCTTCTTCCAGGCCTTCTCAGCCTCTCCTCAGGCAGCCATCTTGTCTCCTTTTTTTCTCCCTCCCCCCCTGCAACTCACTCAGTTGTTCTCTTCTGCCCCCTAGTGGCGGTCTCACTGCAAGTGCAGGCTAAGCACTTGCTAGTCCCCAAAGGTGGGGGGGGAGCTACACACACTTAAATAAAACATAAAATCAATAAAATAAACATCTTCCACTACTCCATTTCACAATGTGAAATGAGAAGCACATACCCTGACCATTTCCTGACTTCTGTATGCAACCAGATTATCTCTTACTAAGAAGATCAAAGAGAAAACCCTGTCAACGTGGTTGCAAGTCAGAGGAAATTGCCCCGAAAACTCCCATTGAAATCAATGGAACTCTCAATGAAGAACGTTAGCTTCGCCTTAACTAACGGAGCCAATAGCGTGGCTCCATAATATTATATCTATCTATCTACACTAAATCTAACTGCTATTAACTATTCTAAATGCTATGAACTAAATGGATTATCTAATAAGTACACAGGCCTACTCCTATAAACACTACAACTAAATCACTAATGCTATCTCTATCACTAAGCTAACTTCTACAACTGTCTACTATATCTAATCTATCTATCTATCTATCTATCTATCTATCTATCTATCTATCTATCTATCTATGGGATGGGGGAATCACAAACAACACAAGGAGGGGTACAAAACTGAAATGAAACTTAAATCAGTCTAATAATCCTATTCTAAATGAAAAAACAGGGGAAGGGAAGGGAATCTGTGATGGAATATATGGGAGAGGGAAAGGATTCAATGCAGCGGGAGGGAGGAAGGAAGATTGAACACAGGGAAAACAGGGAGGGGTAAAAACAAAAAATAACCACTAAATCTATCTAAGCTAAGCTAAATGAATGAGAATATGGGGGTAGATGGATTGGATGGGTGAAATGGGAGGAGGATTGCAATGGATTGGGGAGCTGGGAAATGCTGGGAGAGGGAGCCTGCTGAAACGCCTTCTGTTAAGAAACAGTGGCTAACTCAGAAGGTGTTGGGAAGAGGGGACGTAGATAGTTTTGTTTCTTACTACCCTCTCCACCTCTGGTGCCTGGAAGTCTGCTCCTCAGCTGACTACCCCTCCCGGTCACGTTTCACCTTCCAGTTACCCTTTTTTTGCCATCCAAACTCACCCAAACGCGATCTGAACTGACCGAACTGTTTGGTCATTTTGACGTTTGGAATTGAGTTTGGTTCGGTCAGTTCATGTTCGGATTCGGGTTCAGGTTCGGTCATCCGAACAGGCTGAGTTCAGGCCGAACTCCAAACTTCCTAATCACGTTTGCCCATCCCTAAATATTATATCTACAAAGGTCTAGTCCTACAAACACACTATAAAATATTAAATATTTTAATAAAATATTAAATAATATAAAATATTAAAACTGAATCACTACACACTATCTCTATTTCTATCACTAAGCTAACTCTTACATCTATCTATCTATCTATCTATCTATCTATCTACACACGGATGGATGGTCTGAGGAAAAGAGGGATGGTGATTGGGTAGACTGACTGCTAGTCCAAGCCTCTCCACCCCTGACACCAGGAAGTGTGCTCCTCAGCCCCCCCTCCTTCCCTGGGCCTTCCAGTCACATTTTTCCTGCCCAAATGCCGGCAAACTCACCCAAACATGGCCGAACTGTTCGACCGCTTCTGTGTTCGGTTCGGCCATTCAGTTCAGTCATCCGAATGGGCCTAGTTTGGGCCCAACCCCAAAAGCCTAAACTGCTTTGCACATCCCTACTCTGTAGTTGATACCCTGACACGCTTTGGGGTGCAGATGCAAATGTCAGTGCCTGCCTGCTGATCCTCTCTGCCCGCTTCTTGTTGCTGCTGCCCGAATGTGTATTTCTCACACACATATCTCCTGCCTCCCAGGGGTGATCTCTCCAAGTTGACATACTTTAACACTTTGTGGTGCCTATTCCAAAGTCAGTGCCAGCCTTCCTTTCCTCTGACCACCTCTTGCTGCTGTTGCTGCCTAAATGTGTTTGTCTCTCTCTCCCACATACATATCTCCTGCCCCCCTCTGGTGAGCTCTGAAAGTTGATGCCCTGCCACACCTTGGGATGCCTTCCTATACCAAAGCCAGTGTGTAACAAGGTAGCACTTATTAGGTGAAAGTCCATGCAGTTTCAGGGCCCAAATAATCCACTGTCTTTGTGGTATTTAGCTCAAATATCAGTTTATTCTTTTCCAACTCCACCACTAACGTTTAGCACACCAGAAGTGTCTCTATACAAGGGTCGAGTGCCAATGTTTCCCAACACATGATTGCTAAAGTCCAGCAACCCCTGATTAGCACAGCAGAGGAATACACTTTGGTCCAGCTTCATAGCTTCCTTCCCTCTGGCTACCACAATCTTCCAAGTCAGACTTCCAGATCTGGCTGCCCCAAAGTCCTTCCTGACAGTTCCCTGGATATCCCTTCACAGGAGCTCACAGGCTAGCTCCTTCTGCTTAACTGACACTGCTTCTCAGTGCCTTCCTGCTTCATGTGAGACCACAGTTAGATGTGGTGCTTAAAAGCACCTCCAAAAGCTATGCAGGGAGAGAAACCTGCGCTGGGGATGTGTGTGTGTATGTGTTAGACAGTACACCACGCTACCGGAAGGATGTTGCTCCCATTCTGAATCAGCGATTACTGAGAACAAGCATAGGTTTGAAGATGCGGCATTGTAAAACCCTCTGGAGGGGTTCAGGGCACCCATCAATAGAGTTGAAACAGGTACTTGATTTGGCGATATCTAGATTTTCTTGTATGGTTCCAGGTTTCTGAATCAGTACTCAAATGCTGATCAAGGACTCAAAAAACTGAAATTTCAGCTACTAGTGTTTGAGTACCGAAAATAATACCCCCCAAAATCCCAAAATCTGGAACAAAATTGGGACAAAAATCAGTATTTTTTCATGCTACTTTTTGCTATTTTGGTATTTCAGGTATCTGATTGAAAACTGGTTCCTGTACCAAAAAGTACTCAAAATATTCAATTCCATTTGGGTGCGGAAATTTGAGAGCTATACCCACTTTTGCAGGTACTCGTTTCAGGTCGACCAAGAAGGTCAAACTTGCAATGGGTCAAGGATTGGCAAGACTGAGTCACTGGAGACAGAAGGTCAGGACTTGCCTCACTAGTGTCTCACCATGCTCCCTGCCCCAGCTCCCCACCCAACCCCTTGCCTCACCCCCTGGTCTGGTTCTTAAGGGGCCCAGTAATCTTAGTTGCTCCAGGGCCCTATTAAATGTAGTGACACTACTGATATATGATGATAACAAGAGAGAATATTGCTACTGAATATTGCTTATAAATGGTGAAAGGGCTCAGGGAACCTCAGTACCTAGCATTGACAGTCCTGGAAGGTTAAGGAGACTCCTCTGGCTCTGGTTATTCATTGCTGGGTCTTTCACTTCTGTTTTTCATTTATTCCATTTCCACACCTGGACCCTTGCCAGATTTGAAAAAGAGAAATAGAGAGAGAAAATTGGGTGTTCTTCAATTAAACAAAAAGCACTTTGCCATTGTAAGAGAGCTTATTTAGACATTAAATTAAAATCAAATGCATGTAATATCATCGCTACTTACAGCATGATAATTAACAACGGCTTTCCTCAGTGAAAGCTCATCTCTGCTATGTCAGCGCTGTTGTATATCTTTGATCAAAAGCTTTGAAAGTGGTCAGGAAAGAAAGATCACAAGTTATGGTAATTCTCTCCTCAAGAAATAAATACTAACAACTTGTAGTGCTTAAGTGCCAGGTATGTCAAGAGTTGCACAGGGGCACAGAATGGTGGCTGAGGTATGGAGGATGAATAGCCTTAATGTTATTTACACCAAAGCCCCTTTACAGCACTAAGACTGCACAAAATGGCAGTGTAAAATAAGCTGTCTTTGTACTCCCCATATTCTGAGGCTGTGAAGGGACCTGCCAGGCTTTGGATCTAACTGTGAACAGCCTCAGGGCTTCTGTCACCCACTGATTCTTGTGACCCTTACCATTAAATATCAGTGGTGCAGCACACTCTGGGAATGCGCCCAACACATTCCCAGTCTCTGCACCCTACACCAGCTGGTATTCTAAGGAGTGCCATTTCTGAAAGGGTTGCGGGTGTGGGACATCTGGAACATGGGCAGATGTAGGGGTCTAGGGGTACAGGGTCAGGATCAGGACACCACAACAGGGAAAATGGTAGCAAGACTGGGGAGACAAGAGGAAGGCAAGGGAAAGCAAGTCACTGGGAGTGGGAAGCAAGCAAGACTCAAGGACTGGAGCTAGAAATGAGACAATGACTATAAGGGGATCAGGAAGCAAAGCTGGAGACAGTCAAGGTAGCTGGAATGCAAGAGAGTGGAGGTTGATCCACCCAGCTTCCTAGTGCTACCAGACATTCTTATATGCTGTTTTCAGCCAACCAGGAAGCTGAGAGGCATGGTAAGGGGCCGGGCAGGAGACAGAAGGTGTAAACAATTGTGACGGTGGCCTGCTTTGGCCCGCTGTTGCCAACTTTGGTCCACGGGCCACCATCACATTTGATGGAGTCCTGCCAGATGTTTGGATTTCTCCCCTTGTTAGCTCATTGTGTACCCCATATGACCCATCGTCGCCTCCCCAAATCCTTTGTTTAGTACCCTATAACTGCCCCTGGTTTTCCCATCAACCTCGGAGAAACCTTGGACCCCAGATACATGCAGGTCTCCCTGCATGTGTCTCGGCTAATGGATCCCCTAGACTTCGGCCTCCCCCCCCTTTTGGACCCCAGAATCGCTGGATGCTGGGCTGCTGATCCTACTCAATCAGCTAGGAGAGGTAAACTATAGGTCCAGTCTTTTGCTTTTTCTTCCCCTCTGCAGAGCCTAATCCCCTCCCCCCTCTGTTCTTCAGAGTACTTTCACTTTCCAAGCTGCAGTCTGTGTTTTCTTTGTACCCCTGTACTCCGGGAATCCCCAGCTTAAGGCCCTTGAGTCATTCCCTCTGAAGTTAAGGAACGGTAGATATTCGGTGGCTCTGTCCCCAGTAGCTACGAGGGGGAGGGGTTTCCTATACTTTCTTTGTAGCCTTTGTTTGTCTTTGTAGCCTCTGTTTGTACCCCTGTACTCCAGGGAACCCCAGCTTACGGCACTTGAGTCATTCCCCCCTGGAGTTAAGGAACGGTAGATACTGGGTGGCTCTGTTCCCAGTAGCTACGAGGGGGAGTGATTTCCTATACTTTTCCAGCCGCAGTCTGTGTTTACAAGCTTACTTTCCCTTCCCTTGCATTTCTTTGCATTTTTTCCTTCATGTTCCATCAGCCAGACCTGGGCTCTGTTTTAGTATTAGCCTGTATGTGTTTCTGTACCTTATTTGGGT
>QEPC01013582.1:90813-116002 GCA_003113815.1 Sphenodon punctatus
AACTTTCCACCCCAAAACTTGAAGCAAGCCTTCTAGCATGGCCACCAGATTTTGGGAACTAGAGCCTTTTTGAAGGCTCCCCACCACACAGAACTTTTCGCACAGAAATAAAAGTTGGCCCAAGAACACTTGACTTTGGAGCAGAAAGACTTTTGCTAGCGCTCCCAGCCACCAACGTTTCAGCCAAAGAAACTTTACATTCAAGGTGCCTCAGCCGTGTTAGCAGCCAAGAAGCCACAGCAGTTGTTCCATCTTCCAGCCAAATGAACTTTTCTCTCTTTAAGTTGCCTCAGCTCCTTCCAGCAGCTGAAGCTTATGGACTATTATGCTAAATAGGATACACCTGAGTGGAATTGTCCCACTGAATGGAGGTTCTTGTTACAGGTACAAACTGCTAATTTGGCTCAGCTCTTATGGCCACGGGGTATCAATGGGGGGTGGTGAATTATAATTTGGAAATTGGGACCAAAAACTGGAGAGAGATCCACCCTTTCAAGCATGCAGAATCTCTCAAGGAAATTCAAACCAGGGCCATAGGCTCGCATGTACTTAAACTAGTTCAGTCTGTGGCAATACTTTTTATACCTTCAGGTCTTCTGAAGGAAGTCCAGATGAATCTAGCCAGACTGTCTATGTAACAGGAAGCTCCCAGGTGTACCTATATGGGTTATTTGCTTTTTATTGAAAAAGTATGTTTTATTTTTGTTGATTTTAATTGTTTAGTTTGGATATTTGTATTGATTCTATAGTGATTTTTCCTTAGGCACCTTTCCCTCATGTAAATTAATTTCTCCTCTAGATGTTTTCCCCTTGGGTAGATTGTTTTAGTATTTGTGTGTATTTTGAAGTAAACCTGGACTATGTATCTCCTTATTCCTGTTTCTCACGGCTTCTCCCCAATGGTTGTATATTAGTTTTCCCCTTTTGTTGTTTAATTGCAAAACACTACTTTCCCCCAATCAGTAGGGGGCTCTTACTGAATTAAGAGCATGGTTTACCGGTGTCTTAGTAGCAGGCTCCACCCGACCGTTTTGGACATAGTATTGCTGGAACCGGATGTTGTGTCGCATGTTGCGAGTTAAAGCATTGAGCTGGGTAGTCATGGGTCAGCTGTGGCACATCCCAGAGTGCTCCCGATAATTATTTGTGGGCCATTTTTATGAATTAAAAAGCCCACAATGGGGGGATTGTTGATGATGGCCTCAGTTTTCCCTAAAATGGGTACAACCCCGCCTCTGCTGTATGACCAAGGGCCAAAAAACTTGGAACTAGAGGGCTTGAAAGGACAGCCCACACACATGGTCAAGGGCTGGCAAACATGGGGGAAAGGGCTTGAGAGCATAGCCTCCCATTATGAGCAAGAGGGGGGCTTGTAAGACAGGCCCAGCCACCATGGAACCCAGCAGAAAGTAGGTCGCTCATGTGAAATACCAGCCTGAACTTGTGGGAAGAGAGGGAAAAGGGAAATGCCTAGAGTAAAGTATGGAGCCATTAAGAGGCATTCTTCCTATTCAGTAGAGCACCGATGACTGGCACTTGGAGCATCAACAGCCCCTCAGGAATAAAGAAATCCAGGGGCTCCCTTTGTGTCCCAGGAAGATGATCGTTAGCCCTCTTCTCCTCTCCTTAACTACCCTCCAGCCACTGTTGTTTACTCTTTCCCCCTGTGTCAAAGATATCTTATGCATCTTGGATGGCTCTTTCTGTGATGGAAGTGGAAGTTGGATTTCTCCCCTCGTTAGCTTATTGTGTACCCCAAACGACCCATCGTAGCCTCCCCAAATCCTTTGTTCAGTACCCTATAACTGCCCCTGGTTTTCCCATCAACCTCAGAGAAACCTTGGACCCCAGATACATGCAGGTCTCCCTGCATGTGTCTCGGCTAATGGATCCCCCAGACTTCGACCTCCTCCCCTTTTGGACCCCAACATCGCTGGATGCTGGACTGCTGATCCTACTCAATCAGCTAGGAGAGGTAAACTATAGGTCAAGTCTCTTGCTTTTTCTTCCCCTCTGCAGAGCCTAACCCCCTGCCCCCTCTGTTCTTCAGAGTACTTTCACTTTCCCAGCCACTGTCTGTGTTTTCTTTGTACCCCTGTACTCTGGGAATCCTCAGCTTAAGGCCCTTGAGTTAAGGGCCCCTCTTAAGTTAACTTAAGTTAACTTAAGGCCCCTCTGAAGTTAAGGAACGGTAGATATTGGGTGGCTCTATCCCCAGTAGCTACGAGGGGGAGGGGTTTCCTATACTTTCTTTGTAGCCTTTGTTTGTCTTTGTAGCCTCTGTTTGTACCCCTGTACTCCAGGGAACCCCAGATTAAGGCACTTGAGTCATTCCCCCCTGAAGTTAAGGAACGGTAGATAATGGGTGGCTCTGTTCCCAGTAGCTACGAGGGGGAGTGATTTCCTATACTTTTCCAGCCGCAGTCTGTGTTTACAAGCTTACTTTCCCTTCCCTTGCATTTCTTTGCATTTTTTCCTTCATGTTACATAATCCAGACCTGGGCTGTGTTTTAGTAATAGCCTGTATGTGTTTCTGTACCTTATTTGGGTCACTTTTTTTTAATTGTATAACCCAATAAACCTTGTTTAGTTTTATTGGAGCATTTGTGTCTTTTCCTTTCTATTTGGGGAGGATACATAAACTGCCTATAGCGCGTACTGTCCTCAGCTTGATC
Source organism: Sphenodon punctatus (assembly GCA_003113815.1). Lineage (NCBI taxonomy): Eukaryota > Metazoa > Chordata > Lepidosauria > Sphenodontia > Sphenodontidae > Sphenodon > Sphenodon punctatus. Next base: position 93,489 of record QEPC01013582.1, read on the forward strand.
CCTTTGAACACGGGGACATCCCCCCCAATTTTGACTAAATTTGGCTAATTCCCCTAAATTTAAAGATCGAGTAGATATTGGGGAAATAACCACCCAATAATCTCACTTGACAGGGGGTCTTGTGTTAACAGGACTGTGATTACAGAGATATCGGGGGTCATGGCCCAGGATGCCATCTTCCAAATCGGGCCAGATTGAGCTACAATGGGCTATAACATTTGTTATAGCCCACTGTGGCCCAGGCCAGATTGTGTCTGCCATGGATGGCCACCATGAATGCCTTTCATGATGGGTGTGGGGTGCTGGGCGCAGTGCAAGGGGGATGGCCTACCAGCTGCCTGTTCATGTGGCTCTCCACCCTCCCCAGTGGCCCAGATGACAGCATGTTTGTTGGAAGGCTGCACCCAATCTTGACCACGTTACAAATGAGTTCTCATGAACCTCAGCAAAAACCAAGGAAAATCGAGTACCGAGTTTCAGTCCGGGAACTATTTAAGGTGGCAAGGTGCTGGTTTGAGACCTTTATAGACCTAAATGGCCTGGGTCCCACTTATTTGAAAGACCACCTCCTCCACCATACTCCAGCATGATCCCCGCAGTCAGCCACGTGAGCCCACTTGCAGGTACCATCTGCCTATCAGATTCACGACAATGGCATGCAGAGAGTTCTCGGTTTCTGCCCAACTTTATTCTGAAACTCTCTTCCTCTGGAGGACACTCAGAACCCAAGTCTGAGCATTTTCTGAAGACAATATAAGCCCTTTCTTACCAAACATTGGCCAAACATTTGGCCAAACATTTCGTAAGAAGGAATGGGGATGGTGAGTGTAAGATTTTAGGGATTTTTTAATGTATTTTAATACATTTTATACCGGTTTTATGTTGCAATCCATCCTGAGCTTTAGGGGAAGGACAGTGTTTAAATTTAAATAAATTAACAAAAATAAAATGTAATTTATCATGCTTTGAATATGAAAAAAGGAATATATTTCAATATACCCCCTGTGCCCCCCACTCACCCAACTATGACAAATGTGGAGTCTCAGAGACCTCATTACCAAAGTAGTGCAATGATTCTTTTCAACCATATGAGGGTTAAAATGCAGAGGAGGCTGGGAAGGAAAGAGCAGAACCTGCTAGGGTGGATGAAAGTCAGAAGTGGCTCACAGGGGAAGGAACCTTGGGTCTCTGAAGGGGAGTAACATTGAAAATGAAGACTTGTCTTTATGATGAGTATGCATAATGACAAGAACGTGGCATCTGGAGTGATTAGGTTTGCCACATTCTCTAAGGTTTGATGTGGAGGGGTAGGGGGTGGGACCAAGACAGGCTGAAGTAAAACCTCTGTCCTCCATCCCTTTCTGACATTACCCCACAAATTGGGAATTCATCGGGAGCCCAGTGTTGATGGGCTGAAACCTGGAGACCCCTGCAAAACCCAAGGGATGGTAAACCTCTGAGTGACTGGTTGGCAATTAACAGACTAATGGGGATGATTCGGCAGGCCCTACTCTAAGACCATTACAGTTGCTCAAACAATCCATCTACCTTACAGACAGCTTGTAGGAAGTTCCATACAAGTTTCTGTTGGATTGTGCAACAATCACAAGTAAAAGCCCATTTCAGGCCCTGAAAGCTTAATATGGGACTTGTCCAGTAGGGGGAGGGTCAGGGGATGAAACAGTGTTTTCCCCTCCTTGTCTCCTCTCTTCTCCTCTCTCTGTCCTTCATCTTGTTCCTTGCAGTCTGTACAGTATGGAAGCATGTCTTCTGAGTTCTTAATAAAGTTCTGTTTTGAAGAAACTTCTGCTGTGTGTTATTCGACATAAAGCTAACTCTACAATAGGTTAATGGCCCAGGACATCTTCAAGGCAATTTTGAAGAGTAGAAGCAGCCCAGAAGGGTGCAGGCTGTGAAAGAAAACTCCCAGACAGAGAGGCATAACAACTGATTGTGAGTAAGAAGGCCTAAATTCCAGAAGGGGAAAGGGAGGGAAGCAAGTATGGCAAGCAGCTCAGAGCTCAGGCTTTCAGTAGGAAAGCTGAATAATGTAAACTACCCATTGTGGAAGTTTAAAGTGGAAATGCTGCTGTCTAAAGATCTATGGGAGCTGATTAGCACAAACAGGCCAGCAGCAAATCATGAGGAAAGAGATAAAAAGGACAGGTTAACAAAGGCTACAATAAGTTTATTGGTAGAAGATGACCAGCTAATCCATATAAGAAGTGAAACTACAGCAAGAGGCATGTGGATTGCATTGCAAAACTTGCATGAGAGAACTAGCCTGAATAGCAAACTGTTTCTACTGAGGAAACTATACAAAATGAGACTTGGAAAAGAAAGTTAAAAGCAGAAGCATATAAATGCTAGGGGTGTGTGAACACCTGGGGGTTTGGGGTTTGGCCAGATTGGGGTTTGGGTTCCCCAAAACCATTTGAAGTTTGGGGGTCTGACCCAAACCCATTCAGGGGGCTGAACCCATTTGGGCAGTGGGTGGGGGGCAGGGGGGACCCGGTTTCCCCTCCCTCCAGGCTGCGTGGGTGGAAGGGGCACTGGAGCTCACCTCCCCCCCACCCTGCACAGCCTACTATTTATTTATTTATTTTTTTAAAAAAAACACCCCATGGACCCCCCTACCTAGTGGCACTGGGGCTCTGGACCTGGGTCCTGTAGTGGTGGTGGCTCTGACAGATGAATGTCAGGTGTAGAATGACAGGTGTATGAATGATAATAGAAGTTAGAATTGTCCAGACTGAAGATACTGTGAAGAATTGCTTGAAACAGCAATACATGACTTGAGGCCATAGGCCCTAAACATTGCTTGAAGCCAAAAGCCCCTAAGTGAACTATGCACAGACTTTAATTTGACAGCTTGCAAGATTTTGACTGCAAACCGCATTACTAAGACTTGCACAAGAGGCCAGTACAGCCTGAACCAACACCATATTTGCAAGCATAGCTTGATTTTGAACATTAATTGCTTATACAACAGTTCTGGGCATAAGGCTAAAAACAGACATCTATGAAATGGAACAATGTTCAACTGGTCAGAAAAGAGGAACCATAGGAGAACAGATACATCCTAGTCAAAATGACTCATGAAAGGCATGGGAGGGCCGACTCTGCCTAACAGCATATGCATGGCCTATGGAACCAGAGACCTATAAATATGGGACGGATGTCTTTTGGAACTCGGACTCGAACTCGGATGCCTGTAACATCAATGGACGCCTGTAACATCAATGGACAGGTCCTGGCACCCCATCACCTCTATCATAGTTGGCCACTTTGATAGGAGGCTTGGTATGTATGGATAGGATGAATGAATGGACATAGGAATAAGATATTGTGTTAACATATAGATTGATAAGAGTTGTATTGTTGTTTCTATTTTGCTTTTGTATTAAGAAATAAAGCTCAGAGGTTTTGCTGAATTTAATCTCCAGCCTGATTCTTGATCTCTTGATTAAACCACAGAATTTCAAAGAACCTTGTCACACAGGTACTGTAGTGAGTGGAAAAGCTAATAACCGTAGACCAGGCCGAGGGACTTAAGCCAGGGTCACGGCCCTGGTGGAACCTCTTGTGCCCTACGGGAGTGAAAGTGTGTTTTCCCTTCTACCCTTTCATGAGCCAAATCCTGCAGTTAGTTGCCTCTATTTGACCCTCTGTAAGGAAATAGACACTTTGTCTAGGTCCAACAGTTAGTGGTCTGGTCCTGGCACTCTGTAAGGAGACGGACATCTTTCCCTGTGTGTGTGAATGAATGAAAGAATTTGTAATATATTAGGGATTCATTAGTAGAAACCCCAGTGAAAAACACATTCCCTAGGAATACATTTAGCAGCCCAAAACCATTTTGTGACAGCTCCAGCGCCGGTGGTGCTGCAGAGCTCTTCAGGCCCCAACTAGGCCTTCTGGGTCAGGTGACTGGGTCAGGTGACCTGGAAGGCCTAGTAGAGTCCTGAAGCCACTGCTGCCAATGGAACCAGTATTGCTGATGCTGCCGGACCCAGGGCTAGAGCATGACCTACCTGGTGGTACCGGCGCTCTGACCCACAGTCTGGTGGTGGCAGCAGAGTACTTCAGGCCTCAATTAGGCCTTCTGGGTCACCTGACCCAGTCACCTGATCCGGAAGGCCTAATAGAGGCCTGAGGTGCTCCACAGCACCACCAGAACCGGAGCTGCCATGGGACCCTGGGCTGGAACCCCAGCACCACTAGGTAGGGGGTTACCTGGGGTGGTGGGTATAAAAAAAATTAGTAGGCTGCACAGGATGGGGGGGAGGTGAGCTCTGGCACCGCTTCCAGCACAGCCTGGATGGTGGGGAAACCAGACTCCCCCCTGCTCCCCACCCCATCCCAAACAGGTTCAGAATCTGAAAATTGTTTGGGCGGGGGGCAGTTCAGGTTTTGGGGATTTGAGGACAGGTCAAAAACCCCAAGTTCATCCTGAACCCCAAACCCACGAACTGTGTTCTCCCAAAAACTAATAAATGCCATGTTGGAAGTAGTGGCACAGATGTGTGGCATTGGAGAAGATATAAAGTACAGCCATGTGGTAGCCCTACTCCTCTGCAGCCTGCCTGAATCTTACAGTGCCCTCATCAATGCCCTGAATAAAAGGTCAGAGGCTGAACTGAAGCTGGAATTTGTTAAAGGTAGACTTGTGGATGAATTCCAGTGCAGAAAGCAGAAGCTGAATAATTATCTAAAGCACGGTAATGAGACTGCACTGAAAACCTTAGACAAAGCTCCTAAGAGGGAAACAAGAGTATGCTTCAGATGCAAAAAGGAAGGACATTTAAAGAAAGAGGGCTAAAGTCACAAACAGCAACACAGTCACTCAACAATGGAGTGGTGTGTTTCAGAGTACGCAAGACAGCTCATCCCAAAATTGGTGTCTAGACTCCGGGGCTATGAGCCACATGTCTAGCAATAAAGGATTCTTCACAGGGCTGGATCTGAGCAGTAAAGAAAGAATCTACCTTGCATATGGGAGAAGCATCAGCGCAGAAGGAATTGGACAAAGATTCCTGTACTGCAACCAGTCACAGCGAGACACACTGATGATACCCATGAAAGATGTGCTCTATGTGCCTAACTTAGAAGGGGGACTCCTGTCCATGAAGCACCTGGGAGCAAGGGGGCTCACCATTCATTTACAGGGAGACGAAAGCACAATTCAAAGTGGGACACAAGTACTGGCCAGAGCCACTGCAGATGAGCACCTGTATCATCTAAGTACAGCAAAAGAACAGGCAAAGCTCATTGTGCACAAGCTACATGATGACTTCATCCACCTGTGCCATAGACGCTTGGGACATAGACACCCAGACAGCATCAAGGAAATGCACAGACAGAAGTTGACCAAAGACCTTAAGGCATCAACGTACTCCGTGATCATGAAATGCGACTGTTGCATCAAAGCCAAAGCCACGAGGGCTACGCTTCCTAAGAAGAGTCAGAATAGAGCTGCAAAACCACTTGATCTTGTACACAGTGACATCTGCGGCCCAATGAAGGTCCCCATGCCAGAAGGCAACGGGTATATGGTAACTTTGATTGACAACTATTCAAGGTACACGATCACGTACATCATGAAGAGTAAAGTTGAATTATTTGACAAACTTCCGGACTATGTGACCATAATGAGCAACAATTTCCAGTGCAGACCAAAGACATTTCGGACTGAAAATGGAGGTGAGTTCACAGGAAAGGAAGTAGAGGACTTCCTGAGACTCCGTAGAATTGAGCACTAAAAGACAGTGCCATATACACCCAAGAAGAACAGAACAACTGAAAGGAAAAACAGAATGCTAACTGAAATGGTTAGATGCATGTTAACAGACTCTGGACTACCAGAAAGATACTGGGGCGAAGCAGCAGTTGCTGCTACCTACCTACAAAATTGGCTGTATTCTAGAACAGTGAGGAAAACTCCATATGAACTGTGACACAGTAAAAAACCTAGTGTGGGCCATATCAGAGTATTTGGAAGTAAGACGTATGTATATATCCCAGAGAAGAAATGTACCAAGCTGCAAAACAAAGCAGTGGAAGGCATTCTCGTAGGATACATTGAGCATTCCAAAGGCTACAGGATCCTGGATCCACACAGAGATAGAATAACCATTAGTAACATTGTGACCTTTGTGGAAAACTCAAGCAACAGTGTGATGACTTTCCAAGGTCCAGGCAAAGGAGAACAATCAACCACAGATGAAACCACTGAAAGGGAGCAATCCTCTGAGCAAATAGTCAAAATCGACACAAAGGTAGCAGAAATGCAGGAACAGATGCAGCTGACTGCTGATGCTGAGCCAAGGCAGTCAATGAGGTCTAACAAAGGCATCCCCCCCATTTGTCTCCTACAAAGTCAGCACCAGTAAATTGTCAGAGCCAACAGCCTGGGAGGACATCTTGCAGATGTCATAAGGGGAAGCAGTAAAATGGGTAAGAGCAGCTGAAGAAAGAGTAAAGTTTATGGAGGACAACGCGACATGGAGACTTACTCCACTGCTGGCAGGGAGAAAGACTATAGGTTGTAAATGGACATTTAAAATAAAGTACAATGCGCAGGGAAATATTGAATGGTACAAGTTGAAATATGGAACTTGTCACAAAAGGATACTCCCAGAAGTATGGAGAAGACTACGATGAAACATTTGCACCTGTTCTTCCGGCACACTACCATCAGAACATTGTTACGTATAGCTGCCAGAAGAGGAATGCAAGTCAAGCATATGGACATGAAAACAGCATTTCTAAATGGTGAACTGAAGGAAGATATTTACATGGACCAACAACTGGGGTTTGCAGATGCTTGAAGGCCGGACCTTGTATGCAAACTGCACAAAACCATATATGAGCTTAAGCAGGCTGCCAGAGCGTGGAACACTAAAATAAACAAGGTGCTCATGAGGGAAAATTTTACCAGGAGCAAAGCAGATCCCTGCTTATACACAAAGAGACTAAGGGGAGGGTGGAACTTTGTATTAATTTATGTCGCTGATCTTATTATATGGTTTGACCAAGAAGGGGATGAGTGCAAAACAATGAGAGCTCTAAATCAGGACTTTGATACTAAGGACCTGGGTAACATAACGCACTACCTGGGAATAAAAATTGAAAGAGAAGATGATGGAAGCTATCTTCTCAACCAAAGACAGGCAATAGAAGAGATGATAGAAAGTTTCGGCATGAGGGGTGCGATGGCAGCAAATACCCCTATCGAAACCAGCTACCCAAAGGAGATCAAAGAACCGAGCTTATTGCTGTCAGACAATAAGCACTACAGAAAGGTGATAGGAAAACTCTTGTACATTGCCACACTCACAAGAGCTGGCATTGGTATACTGTGTAGACAAGTCTCAGCCCCAACCCAAAGGGATTGGAATGCAGTGAAAAGGGTCTTACAGTGCCTGAAAGGGACTGTGCACCTCAAACTATGGCTCCCAGCTAGGGCTGATGCGGCAGCAGCTGTTACCACACCGCAATTCCATTCCTAAACCTCTGCATCCCACGTTGCACCTCGCAGAATTCCGCCCAGTACCCCGTGATTCTGCGATTCTTCCACTACAAGAATTCGCAGATGCGGCATGTATGTGTTTCACCAATTTGCTGATCGTTACCGTTGTCACATAAAATCAGAGGTTTTTTCCCGCGTTCCGCTAATTTAATATATGAGAGACAGTCATGAGCATTTATCGCGGTTCTGCGAAGGGAGTATGACTATGCAGCCACTGCTGCATTGTGCTGTCAGGCTGTCACGCTGACTTCTGGTGCTGTGTGTCTCTCTGTGCCGCAATAACTGCCCATTCTTCTCAATACATACATGCATGGACAACATGTTCTGGTTGGGAGTTCAAGGAACGATGTTTTTATTTTATGGCAAATTGATCTTTTATGTAAATGTAAATTGAGCTCCAAAGTAAAGTTTTTTGACCAAAACTCCTGGTGGGAGTTTAAAGTGACCTGTGTATTGGCTGACCGAGTCATTTTTTACATCATAGTATTGGCTCAGAAAGTTCAAGGAATGAAGTGTGTGAAGTCCATGCAGAAGAGTTTCTTACAATCCTCATTCCGCACTTCCTCAGTCTAGAAGAAGTGAGCTGAGCAACAGAACTCTGTTGGCATAGTTATTAAGGTCCCCGCTTGCTACACAATTTGTAGCTGTCATTCAGCTGGTTCAAATTCCCACTGTTAAATGTAACTTTATTTTTATTTTTTTTACTTTTACATTAGTGTTATTGTTTGTTTTGTTAATCATAAAATTATTGCTGTGTTTGGCATACTTTGTAATATAAATAATTTTAAAATGCTTATTTATTACATTAACCCAAGACTAACTGATTAGTGCAGCTGAGCCAGGCGGCGTGATGAGTGCTATTATGCCGTGCCCCTAGCACTGCCGGTGTTACGTTCACTTGCAGTCGTCGACCGCCGTCATGATGCCGTCACTGACTGCCCTGCCCCCAGTCATCTTCCCTCCCCCGGACACCAGAGCTCTGTAGAAATTAGACGCGCTGGTGGGTGGCAACCAGCAACAGCCAGGGAGAGGGGTGTGTGTGTGGTGCTGGCCGTGCCCAGCCAGTCGGTCTTGCTGGCAGTGACTGGCTGTCTGCTGCTCCTGATTCCGATTCCAGAGTCCTGGCTGGGGGTCGGGGGTCAGGGGACACTTTCTTTTTGACTCAGACTGATCCATTCGCACAACCCACCTGTTAATTGTTTGAATAAATTAACATGAATACATGACATTCATCCACATCACTTGCCCGCCAGCCACCACACCTGCCTCTTTGTCATGTTAACAGTTAATACTAAACAGCTAACTGAAGTAAGTAAAGTTGGGATGAGAGGGATAGAGTGTGACAGGAGTGAACGTTACGTGACCTCCCCCACCCTCTAAGCGTTACGAAACTAGAAGTCCAGAGTGACCTGTCCCCCATTCCCATGCCTTCCCCCACCCGAGAGTGCTGTTTAAGTTCCAAGTTTCAACTTGCCATGTGTACCTGGGCTGGTAGCTGTTAGCTGGCATAGTTTGACTTTGAAATGTTTGATTGCGGTTAAACTGTGGTTATTCTCATGTCAGAAAACACCCTGTCCCTTAGTGCACTAACTGCATCTCTGCTGCATCTTTCTCAATTGCAGAAACAGTAGAGATACACAGGCAGTGAAGGACTGAGAGGAAACAGCATTTTAATCTTATCTTTATCAAAGCCTTTATTTATTCAAATGCATAGTTCCCATCCCAACTATGGATGCATAGTTTCCCTCTGCACCCCTCCACCAGACCACACATCCACCCTGATCCCTCTGCAACCATCCAGGTCATACACCCAGGCCATGCGTTTGCCGACTGCCATGAGTGTCGGTCGGATAAATATGTGTGTGTGTGTGGCCTGGGTATGTGTGTGTGTGTGTGTGTTTATGTGAATAGGTGTATGCCTATGCATATGTGTATGCAGTGGCATACACATACATATCTTTGCTCCTCTGCATATATATATGATGTATGTGCATGTTTATATATGTGCATGTATAGATGTGTATATATACAAAATGTGTACATATATGCATGTAGAGATGTGTATATACACAAATATATATATATATTTATAAATATATATATATTTTTTAGACACACACACACACACACACATATATATATATATATATATATATATATATATATATATATATATATATACACAAATTTGCATTGTTGGATGTATTGGAAAAAGAAAAGTGAAAAATATTTTTATTCATTAACAAGTAATTTTTATTTTAATTAAAGATTCACAACCAGGTATAAAACTAAACACGTTAGATACTAATACAAAACTGACTAAAAATAAATATTACTCTATAAAGAAATAATTTTTTAAAATAACTGTTTAAAACCAGTATAAAAATATAACTTTGTAATAAAATAAATATAATAAACTCTCAAATTTTTCATTTTTTAAAAAATGTTTACATTTTTTCAATTTTACATATTTCTCCCACTTTCCTGTTTAATCCAGGGGTCAAAAACTGAGCTCTGTTGGCATAGCTGCTAAGGTCCCCGCTTGCTATACAATTTGGAGCTGTCATTCCACAGGTTCAAATTTCTGTTGTTCTGTTTAACTTATTTTTTTTATTTTTTTTTATTTTTACATTAGTGTTATTGTCTTGTAATAATACAATTATTGCTGATTTGTGTTGCTCACGGCATTCTATGCCCAAAAATATGCTTTCTTATTACATTAACCAATAGCCAAGATTCACATAGCCGGGGTCGAGACAAAGCACGCAGCGTCGCTGCTAGGCAACAAGCAACAATGCCAGCCACGGAGGGAGATTTAAACTGTGTGGGCACACAGCACAGCACCGGGACGTGGCGTGATAGAGCCAGGTGGGACGGAGAGGCGAGCAGATGCTGAGAGAGGAATGGACGAGGAGGAGGCAGCAGACTCAGCACTGTCAGCCACTCTAACTCCTGCCTAGGCAGGGCAGCGCGGATGCGCTTAGCAGCACCGGTCCCACAGCGTTCACATAGAATGGCACCGTGTCTGACTCCAAGTCCGGCTTGCGCCCGGGCCTGTGCAGGCAACCTCTGTGTTGGCTGCTGGTTGGGTTGGGTCATGCGTTCTCCTCGCCTTGCTTTCATGGTCTCTGTGTTGAATGCCCTGTGTGTGCTCTGCTAGTTCCAGGCAACAGGTGCACTTTCCGCATCCCACACCTAGAGTCGCTTGTTCTCATTACAATGTTGTGGCCTCTGGCCGGTGGGCTTATCTCCTGTCCTTGGAGCTTCCACATCCCCTCCTACATGATATACACTCCATGGCTTCCTGAAGTGCTTCTCTACTACAGCTGTGAATCCTCCTGTGCCTCCTGTCCTCCTGTGCCCCCCTCCAACCACCTGTGGGTAACTCTGTGACCGTGGTCCCTTATCATTACCCCCCCAGATGCAACTCATAGATTTATTTGATTTCAAGCTTGTGCTCCAGTGCACTGTGCAGTGGTGCACTGTGTGCAGTAGGTTGGCTGAACTTGGAAGGGAGTCGGGAGGGACCTAAAGCCTGACTGTTGTGCAGGGTGAGTCTTAGAAGCAGAGAATTTGCCCTGAAATTAGAAGCACAAAATCTGCCCACCTTCAGAATAATAATGTATGTTGTAACTGTCTGTGTCCCAGTTTAACCACACAGATCCAGCTTCTTCTTCTTATCTAAGCCATGCAGCGAGTCCTCATTCAAGAACCATAGCATCCAATAAATAATGAATAGTATACATTATTTTCAGAGTGTTTTCCAACTTGCCATGCCATTCCAGTGTAGTAACTAGGGTTGGGTGAATGTGAAGATTTTCCCCACCCCCACCTCATTGGAACTTGGGTGGGAAGGACTAGAACTTATTAATATGCACCAGGTCCTGATTACATTACACATGAAATCCCCCTCCCACACCTCAACGAGTTAGGATGGATTAGAAAGAAACTACAATTTACTCAACATCCCCTCCCCCCACCCCACCCCCGCCAAGAAAGTGACTTGTTTTCAAATTCGCGCTCCAGTGCAGCAGAGTGAAGTCAGTGCAGTCGGTTGGGTTGAACTTGGGAGGGAGACAGGACTCAGTCAGGAGGACTCGGGAGGGAAGGGATTGGGAAGTGCATGGAGGGNGGGACTGTTTTACAAATAACGTGAAGTTGAACTTGCCAAGACATCCAGTGCTGCAGTACCATCCCTGATCCCTGCACAAAGTTAGAAACAACAATTGACTCCCCACCCCCTCCCCTCAGCCCCGTCCACACCCCTGACTTGAATGAATGACTCACAGTCACAGACACATAAGCGAGCCTAAAAAGGCCAGCCCAGGGGAGTAGCCCAGCTGCATTGTATGTTATCTTAGCAATACATCTCTGACTTTGAGTGTGTGGAGGAAGGTATGTTTCAGAATGAGGAGTGACCCTCAGTCATTCCTGTGAGTGGAATGGGCCTTCATAAGTGTGGCCGTGTGGAGGAATTCAAAGTCCTCCACACTCACCTACCTAAGGTGGACAATGGCAGTCCTTCAGAGAGACCACTTCCAAAATCCATCTTAAAGCTCAACATGTCCTTTTTTTTTACTTTTAGCTTGCTGTAGCGGAATGTCAATGTTAAACTCATTGCTTAGTTTTTTGTTTTACTTTCACAGTACTGTTATTGTTTGTTAATCATAACATTCTTCCCATGTTGTGTTGCTCATGGCATACTTTCTTTGCAAAAAAAATATGCTTCATTATTACATTAACCAATAGCCAAGATTCACATAGCCAGGGTCGGGACAAAGCACACAGTGTGGCTGCTAGGCAACAAGAAACAATGCCAGCCTGGGAGGGAGATTTAAACTGTGTGAGCACTTGGCACACAGCACAGCACCGGGACGTGGCATGATAGAGCCAGGCAGGACAGAGAGGCGAGCGGATGTTGAGATGAGGAGGAGGAGGCAGCAGGCTCAGCACTGCCAGCTGCTCTGACTCCTGCCTAGGCAGGGCAGTGCAGATGTGCTTAGCGGCACCGGTCCCACAGCGTTCACATAGAGTGGCACCAAGTCTGACTCCTGCCTGTGCCCGGGCGTGTGATGGCACAGCACTCAAGTAGCTGCATTCCTGCTGTCTGTCTGTCATCACCTCTCCCACCCCTCTGTGTTGGCTGCCGGTTGGGTTGGGTGTACTCCCTCACCTCACGTGTCACGTCCCCGGTCTGTGTGTTGAATGCCCTCCTGTATGTATGCTCTTCTCGGTTCCAGCAGGTGCACTTTCTGCATCCCACGCCTCACTTGTTCTAATTTACAATGTTGCGGACACCAGCCGGTGGCCTTATCGCCTGTCCTTGGAGCTGCACCATCCCCTCCCATCCCTCAAGGGCTTGCGGAGCGGATCCCCACTTTCCTTGCAGTTAGTATCAGGCACGTGTTGCTGCTGGACCATCCATGGCTGGATGCTGCTCTTCCCCAGGGCTAGCGGGCATAGCAACCCATAGCTGGAGCTTCAGTGAGACAATGGCCCTGTGTGACATTTGGCATTCCCTGGCCATGCAATTGCTCACCAACTGCCCTGACAGCCGCACAGGTGCCACCTATGCGAGTCTGAGTTCTGGGCTCCACTACTTTGGGTATGAGTTGAGCGCCCGTGATTGCCGGCTGCATGCGTAGGCGCCGGGCCTCCATCCCTTTCCTGATGGTCACATCCCATAGATCAGGAGCTCTCATGTGGTGTGGTTCATGGCAGAGACCGTGTCTGCTCTGTATGTGTGCAGCCTGTCCGCCTTCACTGCCTTTCTGGTGGAGGGGGGCCCTGCCCTGGCCGTGTCCTTCTTTGGATCTGTCAACGGGGCCCATGGGTACCAGCATTCGCGTGGTGCAGCATATCACTGCCTATTAGAGCTGGGTCACCTTCCGTGGCCCCCATCTGCTGACTATGGCTTGCTGGAGCCCACCACAGCAGAGCTGATGGCGCTGGCTGGTGTGTGGTCCTGATCCGATGTGCAGTTGGGGCTGGGCGTGTCGGATCCCTTTGATGCATATTACCTGTTCGCACACCACATGTCTGCACTGGGAATACATCAGGGCATGCTGCAGTGGCCCCACTATGTGCACCTGGTGGGCCACCCAGCCTCTGGACCCTTCTTGACCCCCTTGCAGCTGACTGTGCCTGTGAGTCCCCCTGTGCCTTCCGTGCCCTGGATGCAGCTGTCCCCGCTGTGAGCTCCCACTCTTCCCTGGCCATGGGTCGCTGCCCGGCTCCTGTCTGCTCCATGATCTCCTTAATCTCCACTTCATGGCTTCCTCCAGTGCTGTCTGGTCACTGGGGTTCTTCTGCTGCCCCTGCCTGCCCCTGACCACAGGTGCTGCTGTGCTGATGCTGAGCTCCTACTACAGCTGTCTGAGATTCCTCCTTTGCCTGTGCCACCCCCTCACCAACCACCCATGGGTGACTCTGTGACCGTGGGGTAACACTGTGAATGTTAGTGAGAGAGATCAATGTAACACAATGTACGGTAGCTTATATTATTATTTTTGTTTTTCTTAAAGTGTGTTGTTGTAACTGTGTGTATCCGAGTTTAACCACACAGATCTAGCTTCTTCTTATCTAAGCCATGCAGCCAGTCCGACTCCTCATTCAAGAACCCTGGCAGCCAATAAATAATGATTCATTATTTTAAGAGTGTTTTCAAACTTGCTGCCATCCTGTCCCCTCCTGCTGAGAAACTGATTGGATTTCAGTGTTGCTCTACTTCAGTGCAGTAGGTTGGTGGGAGGAGGGACGGAGTGAACACATGAACTTCCCTGCCCCCACCTCAAAGAGTTAGGAAACTACAGTTGATTCCCCATCCCATACCCTCCCCCCCCTGTTGAGAGCCTGATTTGATTTCAAAGTTGCTCTCCTCCAGTGCAGTTGGTTCGTTGGCAGGAGGGACTCAGAGGATGGACAGAGTGAACAAATGAACTATTAGTTCATGTTTGGGTCCCCCAGGCCCAAACTTGTGCTCTGTCCAGTGCAGTTTGTTGAACTTGGGATGGAAGGAGGGTAGGGACTCAGGAGGGAAGTACATGGAGGGAGATCAATGTTACACAATGAAAGGGTGATTATATTATAATTTTTGTTTTTCATAATGTATGTTACTGTCTGCATCCCTTTATAACCACACAAATTCAACTTATTCATTCTAAACCATGGTGCTATTCAAGAACCATCCAATAAATGACAATTTGCAGCTGTCATAATCATTTGGCCTGAGTTTGGACTCAGGGGACTGTGGGAGGGGCGGAGTGTAGCACATGAAGCCCAGTAGGTTGGTTTGGATTGGACTCAGGCGACTGTTGTGACTCCAAACGTCAGATGAACTAACTGCATTAACACGGTTTGGGTTGGGAGTGATTGTGATTTATTTGAACGTGAACTACCCGGCCCTCACCTCATTTTGTAGCAATCCTTCTGTAGCATAGCAGTTTACGTTCCCCACTGCAATCCTGAATTTTTTGTTCTAGCGGTTCTAATCTGCAGTGGCCCGTTTTACTTTTATAAACTAATGTTTTATGTTGCACGGTAAGCTAAAATGATGTAACTGCATCCTATTCTCCCTCTGATCCTAGTTCAATTTATAGTTTAGTTTTTCAGACCTCTGTGGAGGAGCCTCTGTTGGATTGCTAGCAAACGCGCTGGTGGCAACCGGAAACAGACAGGGGGAGGGGTGGGTGTTGAGTGGGGGGGGGGTTAGCTTTGGAACTTAAACTGAGGTTATAAAACTTAGAACTTTAAATTCCCCTCCCCCTTTCCACACACAACTCCAAAGTTAAGTTAACTTTAAACAAGAATCAAAACTCTTCATGTGTAATGATTGTATTACTAATGACTGAGGCGTCCAGACCGGCGCTGCCCGAGAGAGACCGTGCTCCGCCTCCCACCTTTATTGAAGCTGTCTATAGTCTCTACCTGGACGGATCAACCCCACCTCACCAGTACGGGTCATTTACTTAGCAACTGACACACACAAATAAGAACAGTCCTTCCCTGTGAATGACAGCTGACAGCCACAGGCATTTAACACAGGGAGGCGGGCTTTATTTCACGTTGGCCATGCGCTGCATGTTTTCATGTCAAATCGATCTCAATTCAAAACTGGCAAAAATGACTTTCTAGGGGTTTGCTTCACTTCTGGATGGACTGATCAGAATTGTTAAGTAAAATTTGATTGTTTTTTAATGAGAACACTCACTCTATTCCATGCTTGACATTAGTGGGGCTACTGTCATTAATAGTGCATTGATATGTTTTATTTTACAATCACATTACAGGGGAAATTGTGGTAGATATTGCCTCAGCCATATGGGCCACCATATGGGATACCGCTGATGCGGTCCAGAACCTGTTAACCCGACAGGAGAAAATTGGTAAGTATTTCTCAAAGCTCCATTGTTAGTTACTATTACCCAGGGAGTAGTGATCACATAAAATAAATACCTTTGCTGCTGTTCAAGAATGCATACACTAACTGAATTCCATTTTTACAGAACAACAGCTGGTTACATTGAGGGAGGACACCGCAGCGCTCAGAATGATGCTTGCGGAAGTTTTAGAAGAGGTGCGCATCCAGCGTTGAGCAAAGAAATGTAAATTGTTATGTAAATAATGTAAATATTCTTAAAGATTATGTTTTTAAAAATTGTTATATTAAATTTTGTTTGTTACGTATGTTCCTTTGCGCTCATTATTTTTGCGCCTGTCCTGTTGCTGAAAGCACACACCAGTGAAGTGACCCAAGCTCACAAGTGATACAACCACATAATTGTGCTATTGCACTACCCTTGTGAAAAATAAAAAAAGGTAGTTGCCCATGAAAATTAGTTGAGTTTAGTGTCACCTCCCATACATGACAGTTACTCTCAAGAGACCTTTTTGGGAGAGTGAATACATGTTCCCTTATTTTTTTGTTTCAACAACACTCATGATTTTATAAACTTCTATCATATATTCTATCATTTTATAAACTTCCCTCCCCTCTCAGATGTGTGCCTCAATCTCTTCCCAAATGCAATGAGTCCAAACCAAATGAGTTTCTCTTGCAAACTATATGCATGCCTACTTTTTTAAGTGTAGCAGTACAAGCTACAGAATGCACTGTTATCACAGCTGCATTATGATTGTATTACCTTTGCCATGGGCCTTTGCCAGTCCACCCTACCCTACCCACCCACCACAACCACACCCACCACCCACATCTGTGTTCAGATTTATTTTATTAATATATACCATGTGTCCAGTGTATGTTCAATGATTAAAAGATGATAAAGCAAATTTAGGAATGAAGATCAAATTATTTTTATTCAATGTAGGAATTAATGTAATACAGGTTGGTAGCTGTGGCACTGGCAATCAATTTGTTTGGAAAGCCAATGTGTTTTATTCTCCAGATGAAGGCGAAACCCGGAATGCACATCTTATAAAAAACCCACTACTGGTTTGTGGGGAAAAAATTTGATTGTGCTGGGAAAATTCCTTCATGACTCCATATGAAAATGGCAATCGGATCAGTACTCGATCCCAGAAGAATACTGGCAGTGGCTACAAATCGACTGTCTAGCTGTTCCGTGTTCATGTCATTAATTTATCCATGTTCCTGAAAAACAGCCTTTAAAAAAACACAATTATTAGTCACATATTGTATAAATGTATGCTAGTTGTATGTGTACAATTATGTGTACACAGCATCCATGAAAAAAAAACCATGTTGCATACTCCAAAAGACTGCACAAATCACTAAGACAATGCATTCCTATGCTATGTATGCACATGCCCCCCTCCCCACCCCATGCAGTTCCATCCCAACTGAGTCCAAGTCCAGTTTGCCTATGTGTCATTCCGTTGAGGCCATGACCGCACAGCATGCAAACTTTTGGAATCATTGCTGGGTGTGTGAGAAACAGAAAAAGACAGAGAGCACACATTAATCACTGTCTGCTCCCAAGCAGATGGACACTGCCCAACCTTACCTCCTCACTCAGTGCTCTTGTATACCTTCTGAGATTTCATCTGGGTGGTCATAACCCCTTTTCTGGTAATCCATCGCCTCTGCGGTGGCACCACATTATTTACTCATCTGTGGCTTGCAGGAAATCCTTAGAAATTTTAGGTAGGAATGACCTGTTAATTTTAATTAATGCTAGGCGCTTGAGATTCAAACTGGAAAGACTAGTTCTTTTATTACCTAAAATTGTGCCTACACAGCTGAATAAACGTTCTGATGGGACACTGCTGGCAGGACAACCAAGGAGTGTGATTGCCAAACTGTAGAGTGCTGGCCAAGTCTCTCTTTTTTCAGCCCAGTAAATGAGTGGATCGTTATTTGTTCCAACTGCACCATCTGATGAAAGATACTGATCGTATATGTCTTTGATTGCAGCAAGTGTTATTGTACGGTGATGATGGTGAAGCGGATCTACTCTTCTTGACCGTCTAGTGCAATTCTGTGCAAGGAGGCCATACTTTTCAAAATTTGACCAGATCGATGAAGCCTCAGGCTGTTGAGTGTTATCTTCAGAAATGCTCTCAGTCTTTACTTCATTCTCTTCAGATGCATCATGTGTGTTGCTGCCAAGCTCTCCTACCATCTGTGCGGCTATTTCTTTGCGTGCAGAGGTAGCAGATTCTTCACACACCCCAAGACCTTCTTAACTTTCTTGAAACCTGGGTCCAGAGCTGTTGCCATCCGGTACAACGAATCTTCACCAATCTTCTGAAACTGGGTGCTAAGGTCAATAATTTGACCCAAGATAATGGCAAGACGCTTACCATCCTCCTGATGACAATCAAAGGAGGCAGCGATGTCTTTGACTTGGCTTCTTAATAATACCAGCAAGGCCAACTCTGGCTCAGTGTTGCATCGGCCTTGCTCACAAACTCAGTCATGACCAGAAAGGGCTCCAGCAGAATAATGAGATTTTCTATGACATTCCACTGTCTGAGATTTATCAGCCTATCTGAGGCTTCTTTTAAAGAGCTTGCAGCCACAGCAAAGAAAGTCTCGATTGCAAGTCTTTGCGAATGGAGTCTCCTCCTCAGCATATAATATGTGAAGTTCCACCGCATGCAGACATCAATGGGGAAGAAATTAAGTGGAAGGTTTGTCTCCTGCTGTATCCTCCGTAGCTCGTGGTGCGATGTGGCAGATCTTCTAAAGTGAGCCACCAATTTCTTTGCATGCTCTACTGTGTCCCTAATCAATGGATCTGCTTCCAGAAAGTTCTTTGCCACAAGATACAGCGAATGGGCCATGCATGATACATTTTGGAAACCGGTCTCTGAAAAGCCTTTCAATACATTTGCCCAATTGTCTGAAACAACGTACCCAATGGAGAGACCAAATGGTTGAAGCCACTGTTCTGTCAGTTGTAAGATTTTTTGCCAGATGTTTTTAGCAGTGTGTGTCTCGGGAAGGTGCTCGAAAGCAAGTATGGCTTGCTGCCTCACCAGTCTATTTTTGGGGTCACGATTAATCCAGTGTCCAGTAATGGACAGGTACTCCATGTGCTGCACACTGGTCCACATGTCTGTTTTAAGGTGCACAACATTGCCCTAGCAGTCACGCATAGCATCTGATACTGCTTTGCATGATGTCTCATACAGTTTGGGAATGGTGTTTGTAGTGAAATAAAATTGTAACTGTACCTTCCATCGTGGTGCGATTCCTTCCATTACTTCGTTTAATACATCGTTCTCAACAAATGAGAAGGGAAGCATGTCGACTGCAAGCATTTTTTACACCAGTGTGAGGTAGTACTGGGAAGTAGGGTGAGATGCTGGCCATTTTGTTTGATTTTGCACAGATTCTGGCAATGTTGTCTGCACAGTGGTAGCACTAGCAGTGCTTCTAGGTGGATGGGTGCCTGTCATTCTGCCACAGTGTGTTCCGCTAGAGGCATTGCGAACAAACTTGTGATGGTGCTTCATGTGGCTATTCATGCCACTAGTACCGGGGCGGCTCTTACCTCCTTCTTTCGCTCTTGTTATTTTCCTGCAGCAGTATTTCCACTGGACTACAAGTTTATTTTTGTCACAGGCAGTGACATGCTTCCAGACGTCTGACCTTTGCACTTTTCTTGCATCTGCATGGCTGTCGGTGGTAGGGGTGATTGTTCCTTGCTGTGACAACAATGAAACACTTTCATCATTTGTGGATGTTGAGGGAGCTGGGGAACACGCAGGCATAGAATTTCTATGAATGGTTGTGGTACGAGCCACTGGTGATGGACTGCTGGCATTGGTTGCTGTTGCCGTGGTGGTGCGGTTGGAGCTGGTTGATTTATTTTTAGACAAACATCTGTTGAACATCGAAGGTATATTTTTCCTTATTGTAGAGAGCTGCAATGTCAAATAATTTCCTTGGCCTTGCCGTTCCACATTTCTTAGGTTCTCATCAATCCTGGTTCTTTTGTATGGTTGCCTTGCCAATTTTGGTGCTGCTTAATTCAGGATGTATGTTGGATCATCATACTCATAGGCGTCGGCATCATCGATGATGTCAACATCATCTGCGGTGACATCACTGTCTGAGTCGGCATCACGATGCACAGCACTCGCAGTGGCATTGTCAGATACACCCAGTACTACCGCCTCACTTTCCTGAGCATTTTCTATTTCTTCCGCATCTCTCGCTGAAGTAGACAATAGACATTGGTTGTTGTCGCGTCGGTGCGTTACTGCATCCTTGATGCTTTTTTGAAATTCGTCAGGTGTGCATTCGATTTCAAGCGGAAGCATTTCATCGTCTTGCTGTGACAACAATTGGCTTTCTATAGTGTTGTCTGATTTTAAGGATGATTGTTCTACATCGGATGTTGTGAATTTCACAAGGTATTCATGCAGTGCGTCCTGTGAAGAAAGAAAGTAACGGCGTCTAGAACTGCCAAGCTGCGGCAATGATATTTTTGCTAGTGAAATATGCATTGGTAGCAGTGGCTGAGACAATTCCACAAGATCAGACTGCTGAGGGGACTCTGGTTGCAAAACAAGAGGGGGCTTTGTGTCTGCTGTGCATGAAGCAACAGCTGGAGCATGCAGAAAAGATTGTGGTAATTGTGGTGGTGGGCAAGACTCCGAGTGTGGCTTCTTCTGATGGTTCTCTGCCTCCTGTACCCTTTTTTTCCCATTCTGAAGAGACAATCTAGGGCTCAGACAGTGACTTCTATTGCACAGCTTAGTAGAGGAATCATCACATTTTTGCTTTGCAGAATCGTGTGCCATTTCTCCTTTTCTTTTGATAGTCTACAGTAAGAAAATGAGAAAAAATTAGTGTATTTTTAAAAGTTTCATGGGCCTTTAAATGTACTTTTATTTCTTGAGATTTTGTAACTTAAAATATGTTCTTACTTCAATATGCATTCATAAAAACACACATCACAAATATTTTTTAATATCGCAGACCTAATGTTACTATAGAACGTAGACATGTCATA
Source organism: Sphenodon punctatus (assembly GCA_003113815.1). NCBI lineage: Eukaryota > Metazoa > Chordata > Lepidosauria > Sphenodontia > Sphenodontidae > Sphenodon > Sphenodon punctatus. The sequence continues at coordinate 114,465 of QEPC01013582.1, forward strand.
TTGTGAAAGATGTACACCATCGTCCAAAAACATATTGCTATCAGCGGCTACAATGTTCCTATGACAGACAGAAACCATGTCAATATCTTTCATGAAAGCACCAAGAGACTTGTTAACATTTCTAACGCATTCATTGATAGCCTTCATGTCTGTGCTATATCAGTTACACTGGCGAATAATGAGATCAGAGAAAATGATCTTGCAACCAGGAAAAAGCTGACAGATTGCCATTTCATCATTTCTCATGTACTCTATTAGCTCAACACCTTTGAGCATTCCAATATCGTTACCACCAGAGTGTATTACAATGCATGAAGAAAGGGAAAAAATAGAGGAAATGTATTGCCTTTAGTTCTTTAAAGCAGGCAATACATTAGACCATTGCATCCCCACACCCTTCTTATCCAGCGCACTGTAACATTTTCCAAATTCAAATCAGCATTGGTGTGTTCTGTGCGGCAGAGTTGCTCTAGTCTGGTGATGTAGGAATCACCAATGAACCAAATATTCTTCAACATTAATACCTAATAGAATAAGGCAAGCAAATGAGTAGGCTGTTTTGTAAAAAAATTATTAAATAAATGTCATTATTACACTTAAATTAGGTAACGGAGAGAACGGTGGTGAACTGATTGTCTGCAAAATGTAGGAGGGAGGGAGTTGATCTTAAGAGAGTGGATGAGAATTTAGGTTAGCACCAAGCATAATGTGCGATGAGGAATGTTGATTTCATCTTTATTATAAAAAAATAATTAAGTAAATAAGCAACACACAAAGCACATGCACTCATCATGTCAAACATCAACAGCATACGCCGCTTGGGACTCTGCATGCTAGAGGGAGCCACTCACTACAGAGAGGCATGAGTGGTTATTATATACTCCTCCTAGTTGTCAAATGATAGTCTCTCAGAATCACATGGAAAATGATTGTAACTAGGGTTCGGTATGATCTACGCAAGTATGTAAGTTATGCTTTGGAAAACTACATTCAGTGCCTGCATTGACTAACTTGCCAAAACAACTTCACACACAAATCCTGTTTCATGAGCTGGGGCCTAAAAATCATGAAACTGAAATAAAAATAACCAAAGTTTTTTCAGGGACTCTCAAGTTTGTGGGAATGGGAAGAGTGGCAGCTGCAGAACAACATAAGGTTGCTGCCTCATAAACAATGTTCTTCAGGATGGCTCTGAGTATTGTCACAATGCCAACCCAACTTCAAAGTACTGTTTGAAATGAGTGGCAAGGTTCATTGTTTACTGTTGTCACAGCCCAGCCTTGAACCCATGGCCCCTGGGGTGCTGGAGAGCCTGTCCAGTGCCCTGCGCCACCTGGTGGGCCTGTGAGGGTGTTGGATTGTCCCCCTTCTGTTTCCTTTGTGTGCTTGCTCCCTGTGTGTCATGCCCCCTCCCAGCTGTAGCCAGTTACCTTAGTCCCGCCTCCCAGCTTCCTGATTGGCCACAGGAAGTATTTAAGCCTTGGTGTGGCCACAGGAAGCTGGTGGAGCAACGTCTCTTACCCCCTTCCCATTCTTGT
>QEPC01013582.1:117364-127650 GCA_003113815.1 Sphenodon punctatus
TCAGCCCATAGAAAGCTAGGAGGAGGGGGGGCATAGGCGGTAGCCACGGAAGCCGCCAGTGAACCTGGAGCAGGGACTTGGGGTCAGGGAAGTACATGGGGAAATAGACACGGCAAGGGGGGCAGCTGCTGGGAGAGTCAGCCCATAGAAAGCCAGGAGGAGGGGGGCATAGCTGGTAGATGCAGAAGCCGCTGGAGAGCCTGGAGGAGGGACTCGGGGTTGGGGAAGCACATGGGTAAATATACACAGCCAGGCGGGCTGCCGGGAGAGTCAGCACATAGAAATCCAGGAGGAGGGGGGGCATATCCGGTAACCGCAGAAGCCGTGGAAGCTGCCGGCGAGCCTGGAGCAGGGACTCAGGGTCGGGAAAGCACATGGGGAAATAGGCACAGCCGGGGGGCCTGCCGGGAGAATCAGCCCATAGAGAGCCAGGAGGAGGGGAGGCATAGCCGGTAGCCACGGAAGGCAGAAGCGAACCTGGAGCAGGGACTCGGGGGAAGCACATGGGGAAATAGACACAGCTGGGGGGCGCTAGGGGATCAGTCAAGGGAGATCTTGGAAAGGGAGGGGGAGGCGATAGCTTCAGTCGCCGTTTGCCCACCATTCACAACAAAAGAATCGGGACAGCATCACAGTTATCAACTCTACAGCACAGTTTCTCACAAATAAACCAATGATTCCTCCATCCATCCAACCAACAGGCATTATAATGAACAAAATAAACAATAAAACAATATGAAGCACAAACATTATCAACCCAAACCGAGCGATAAACATAAAAGGCTCACAGCAAAAAAGAACATGTGTACATTTATTTTTTAAAAAGATAATGGAAAATGTAAAGTGCAGCTGTAGCAGGATTACTTTCGCTGCTTTAGCACTATATTAGCAGTTAAATCAAGCACAGTTTAGAAGAATTAGCAGAAACGTTGAAGCACTTACACAAAAACCTTCTTATGTTATCCAAAATCGATGGTATTCTTTGAATTAGGACTCTCTCTCCTCCAGTCGCGATGCGGTGCTTTGTCACGGAGCACAGAAGATCAGAGTGTGTTAACAAACACAGACACTGGCGGCATGGCTCCAACAGTCACTCACTCTCACTGCGATTGGGGATCAAGAGGGAGAAACAAGCTACAAAAACACCTATTTATACTTAATGGTGAAAGTGGGACATGTCTCTCTGGGAAAGCACTAGCCAATGAAATTGGGCATGTGGGTGTTGTCAACAGGGTCCGAGGGTTGATCATGCCACCGGGTCTCGCGATACCTTGTATTCTGGGTGTTGGAAACATGATACAATGATCAGATAACCACAAAGATTCCGCGATCGACGGAAAGGGGAGTTGGTTCCGCTTCTTATTGGAATCCGCAAAAGTTCCGCATCCGTTCACCAGTTCAAATGCCATGGCACCATTAGCGGCAAACTGCAGCTGCAGCCATCGGAGAACTGTCTCTCCTGAACCGTGCCGTGATGTGCGGAATAGGGATTTCCGTCGGTAACAGCTGCTGCATCGGCATGCCGCTACAGCCCTACTCCCAGCTACTTCCATGTCAGACCTGATAGGTAGGGGTGGGACACCGGGGAGAATACCGGATGTACCGGTATCGGATCTCCCAGGTATCAGATTTATTGGTATTGGCATACTGGATTTTTAACATTGGCCACGGTACCTGATTTTTTACATTGCGGCTATTGACTTCAATACAGGTAAATATCAGATTTATCGGATTAAGCCGATACACCCAAATAGGCAAATACCAGATCAAAGTCTGCCTCAGACTGCCTGTCATTGCCTTGCGCTCCTGCCATGCTGCCCACCCAGGTGGCCTAGATCCAAGCATGCCTCAGTCTGCTTGCCAGTGCCTTCAGCTTAGACCATGCTGTCCGCCCACCCAAGCTGCCCTAGATCAAAACCTGCCTCAGTATGCCTGCCATTGCCTTGCACTCCTGCCACGCTGCCCACCGAGGTGGCCTAGATCCAAGCCTGCTGTCAATGCCGCCTCTGCTGTCTGTGTCATGGGTTCTGTACCCAGGCAATCCAATGTCTGCTGCCCCTGCCAATGGCTCCTCTGCTGTCTGGGCCAATGGTTCTGCCCAAGCAATTCAATGTCTGCTGCTGCTCCCAATGCCCCCTCTGCTGTCTGTGCCATGGGTTCTGTGCCCGATCAATCCAAAGTCTACTGCTGCTCCCAATGTCACTCATCCAATGATGACTGGTACTGATGCCTGCCTCCCAACGGAATGGCGGCCCCCTGTCTCTTAGGACCAACAAACACATGTTAACTGCTGTTCACATGGAACCCTTCTCCGCTTTGTCCTTGAAACTTCTTATTTGAATTCGATTATTTCCTACTACCACCAAGATCTGCACCCTAGGTCGGGTCCACCCAGGTCCACACCCTAGGCTTCAAGGCTCCCCGCAGTGACCCTCCTCCTTCTTCAGCTCCATCAAGTACATCCCTGGCCGGGCCTCTGCCGCTCCCCCACCGATGCCAGCCAGCCTGGGGCGATCCACAGGAAGGACCCGGCTCGTGTCTCTTAGGGCTAACTGACCCATGTTCAACAACTACTGTTCACATAGAACCATCCTCCACTTCATCCTCCAAAGTTCTCCTTTGAATATGAATGAATGAATTTATTTCAGCTTAGCCGTAGGCCATTGCTTAAACAAACCACATAAAGACACGAATACATGAATACATAAGCCCTACAACCACAAAATCCTAAGGCACTACAAAGTAAAATCTTACAGGTAAATTTGACTAAACCTAAAATCTAGCTCTTAACTTAAAATAATTTGCCTAAAATTATCACATACAGTGATAAAATCATTCTAATAGTGGGATAGCCTATTAGTATCCACCCAGAGAACCTTGTACTGTTGACCTACATATACCATCAACTGTCATTATTTCTTCAAAAATCGAAGCCCCTTTGGGGAGAAATCCCAACCCTTTTTTAACAGATCCATGTTTTCCCAGCCCAGGACTTAACACAATGGGACACTTGAGCTGTTACTTCTGTAACACAGACGGGCAAACATTAGTATATGGAGATACTGAGGGAACCTGGGCAATGGGAGGACTACCAACTTGAGTCCTTGGAAAAGCCAGAGGAGCAACTCCCACTAAAGGGGATCCTCCGGCTCTGGAAGAAACATCAGCCAACTTGGAAGGGGACAAAGCCACAGTGGCTTCTGTCCCAACAGGCAGCGCAAGATCAGATACAACTACAGGTACTTCAGTCTGAACCCCATATTTGGGACTATTAGTATCTAGGGTATCCAATTGTGAGCCTAACTTCCTCCTGTGTGGCTGGATTGAGCTAGAATTACCTTCTCGGAAGGCTAAATTGGTCAGTGGGACTTGTGGCAACAACGGAACTATTCCCCTCTTGGCATAAACATAAGCCATGTGAACCCCCCAAAAATGAAAACGGTGGGTGTTAAACAAAAGCCTTTCTGCTATATCTGGCGCAAGGAAATAGATGACAATTCGTAATACACCACCCCTATCTAGCAAATAAAAAAATGAATTATACACAAAGGCAAAAAGGAACAGTCCAAAATATTAGAGATGTGTTGGGCGATCCAAAATTTTGAATCCCAAGGGGGAAATAATCCAGACGACAACGGCAAAATCTGAAATACCAGCGCATTGGCTATAGGAGTAAACACTCGATCCTCGGTCGTCTTCAAGACTAAAGGCCTGGGATGGATTCGGCCATGAAAGGGAGCTGTTTGGCATGATTGGTCCACCCTCTGCAAGCCCAACCCCTCCCTATGCTCTCTTAACTCTTTGACACAATTCCAAACCCTAGTCAGCTGGTACTGAATGTCCTGTAGTTTGTTGTCTAGCCCCTCAATATATGCCGTAAGTGTTTCTGCCTGCTGGAGGAACCCATGAGCCTGATCATGCATCCCGGTAGTTTGAGGGCCTGTATTTCTAGAATTAATACTGGCTCTCATGCTAATATCAAGAGATATTTCTATACTCCCTCCCAGAAGCGGCCCCATTTTATCTGTCTGCTGAGAATCGTCATAGACTTGGGCCTCTTGAGTTCTGGAGATGATATCTCTTGGGATTATTGACGAACCGGGGGGCATGTCACAGGAACCCTCTTTATCCATTATAGCTCTGACAGGAGACCCTAAAACCCCCCTAGGCTCCCCAGCCTGACCTACTGGAAAGGATGGGGACTCTATGGGAGCAGTAGAAAATTTCAGTTCCCCCTGCCCAGCAAGATATATGCTTGATAAGGGGTTTTCCATTGCCGCTACGTGGGCTACTGAAAACTGGGACCCCCATATCCTCGATTTGGGCATGAAGGGAGCAAATTCTGTCCTCTATAGATGAGACCCGGGAGCTCATGGAGGAAGTCTGCGCAGACCCCCAAGATTTAGCAGCCAGGGCCAGCCATCTTTCCCCTTGTTGCTTAAATGCCAAAGTGCATGACAGCAATGAGGGGTCTGGGGGTACCGGCCCGGGGAGGCTGGATGGGACAAGCCCATCGCACGGCTTTCCTACCTCCAAACTTATGGGGGCTTGCACCCGGGTAGGGGACAAATGCCTCATACCAGTAGCCACAGGCTCCCGCCCTACACCAGATCCCTCCAAGGTAGAACACAGAGGAACTTACAAGGGTCCCCCCCGCCGGGACCCAGGGGGAACCGATGCCGTGGCAAAGCAGTCGGGAAGCTGAAGTTGCTTGGCCCATGTTCTGGTCATCACCCCCCTCCCCTTCTTATCCTTTTTGGGCATTTCTAGACAGCCCAAGTAGGAGAGGGAATTAAATGGAATACAAACTTCGAGCCCACTCTTGGCAGCAAGGGCAACCACTCTCCACTAAGTCTAATAGCAAGGTCTGCGTCCCATGCCTGGCCTGCGCCTAAGGCCGCACGCACAAGGGTGTGCCCTTGCACATGCAGCCCTTAGGCACGCTGCCCCAGCACGTGCCTCTGACGCCACCAGGGCCGTGGTGGTTTTAAATCCTCCCGGCGGCGAGTCTCCTCCCCATTCCCAGCTGCTCCAATTAGTCAATTAAACAATGTGGGCTCCTGGGGATGCTTGGTGATGACCCTCAGGCTCCCACTCACCCTCGTCCAGGCAAAGGACAGTGAATAGGGACAGCAGGCCAAAAGGGATGCAGGAAGGGCCCCTTTGAATATGATTAATTATTTCCTACTACAACCAAGATCACTGCTGCTCTGGCATGGCCTAGTGGCCTCTGCCACTCCCCCACCCATGCCAGTCAAGCTAGCCTGCAACGCTGGTAAAGAGAGCAAAGAGATTTTCCACTCGGGCATTCAGGGACAAATTCCATTTGAATAGAAAAGGTGGGGGGGGGGTTATAAAAATAGCGAAGAACACACTCCGACCCTCACCAGAAAGATACATAAATAAAGGGCAGGGACTGGCTGTCCTTCCACTGTAGCCAGCCAGACGCTGCCACTCTAGCCCTGGGACCCACCCTCAGGGTTCAACTCCCAATGCCACCTATGCTGTAGTGTCTGTGCCATGGGTTCTGATCTGTACCCTGGCAATCCAATGTCCACTTCTGCTGCCTCTGCTGTGCCATGGATTCTGTATCCTGGCAAACCAATGTATGATGCTGCTGCTGGTAGTGCAAGTCAGCCATTTTCTCCTCAATCTTGTAGATGGCCATAGCTCAGATGATTGGCATGCTGGCAAGTGGGGACTGGTTGAACATTGCAATGGGGCTGAATGGGAGATCGCGGCTCACACAGTCTTTGGGCTGGGACCATTCCTGGCCATGGCTCCCACGTATCCGCTGCTCCGGATTTGGGAATCTGAACCTGACTCCCTTTAGATCGCCTGAGGGCAACCGTAATGCTCTCCTTGCACTCAGTGGAGAGTGGGTTCCCCAGGGCTCACACCAGGCGGGGGCATTGCATTGGCCATTCCCAAGGCCAGCCTAGCATGCTTCGCCCTAAACCATGATTCGCACAGTCTTTGGGCTGAGACCATTGCTGGCTGTGACTTCCGCGTATCCGCCGCTCCAGATTCGGGGATCTGAACCCGACTCCCTTTAGATTGGCTGAGGGCAACTACAACACTCTCCTGGCACTCAGTGAGCAGTGGGTTTCCCAGGGCTCACACAGGGTGGGAAATTGTCCATTGCAAAGGCCAGTCTAGCGTGCTTCACCCTCCACCATGATCCATGGCAGAGGGAGTGCATGGTGGCTCTGTGTCAGGGTATGGAGAGGTAAAGGGGTAATGTGGACCCAGACCGCTGAGCGGGAGACAGGAGCCAGATGACACACCACAACACACTTGTTTCCTACTCTTGACACGCTTTCTCTCCAGTCCGACAGAAAGCACAACACACAGCCTCTTTCACTCACCCATATGCTCCTTGCACTTGGTCACACACGCCTCAGTTAGCAGGCATTTTCAGAAGTTTCCCTCTCACAGCAGTTTGTGTTCCTCGCAATCCATTGACATCCTCCTCATCCTACTTCATCCATTTCTATTCACACATTAACTCCATCGCTTCATTTATTTAGATTAGATTAGATAGATTTAGGGGTTATACCAGGCATCTAGAAGCAGCCACTCCAGCCCCAAGACCAACCATCAGGGTTCTGAGGCTGTCATTCCGCTCACAGGGAGCTGTCACATGGAACCCTTCTCCACTTCAGCCTTCAAAGTTCTCCAGGAAGCACACAATCATCCAGGTAGCACCTGTTGAACTTCACCAAGTTGATAAACCAACATCCATCCACTGCAGGACAAACTCAGCCAGCTCTTCCTTCAGGTATGTGATGTATCTTCCATCATCAGTAACGGCCTTGAAGATGGAACGACGGTCATCTATTTCTTAGGGCCAACTGACACACATTTGATTGCTGTTCACATAGAATCCTGGCCTTCTCCACTTCAGTCTTCAAAGTTCTCCAGCCACTCCAGTGCCAGGACCCACAGTCAGGGTTCTGGGCCATCATTCTTCGCACAGGGAGTTGTCATCATTCCACAGTCTAAAGAAGCAGCCACTCAAGTTCCAGGACACACCCTAAGGGTTCTGGGACCTACCTTCAAGGCAGGGAGGGATGTCAATCCATGTCATTCAGATGTAATAGGTGTGCTGCTGTTGGTGCTCCTACTGCTCGGGCTGGGGGCAGAGATAGACCACACCAGCTAAAAGAGGTGTCTGCTCCCACTCCCACCATCCCCAAGGGCATTATTCTGCTGCTTCTGCTGCCACCGCACACTCTCAAGAGCTCTCTCTGCCTGCTGGACACTCTTCACAACCTCATCCTTCCAGTGCCCATAGAGCTCCAGGATCTCCCATTCCACCTCATAATACCCTGGAGGTGCCCCACTGTCCGTCACCAGTTGTTCATGATTCAAGGCAGCTTTCTGATTGAGAAGCCACTCGAGTATCTGGAACATGGAGGAATTCCACTGGGTCGACACATCCTGCACCAGCTGTTGCACTGGGGAGCCTTGCTCGGCCTGCTTCTTCACCTGGAGGAGGTCGCTGCCGATCACGCTCCAGTTAAAGAAACCGCCGGTCAGCTTCCTCCCCTGCTCGATCAGGGAGCTAAGGGGGCCTGCCCCAATCCCCAGTTCTCTCCAAAGACCAGAGTGTCCCTGAACACCAGGTGAAGGGAGGGATGCTGGTAAAGCCCCCCTTGCATACTGCCCTTGATATGTGGGCCGTGTTGTGCATCACCACACAACCCGTGGTGAATGGCATGCCTGGCGTGACCCACTCCCTCACCGTGGTGGTGAGGGGTGCCTCGATGTTCCAAAAATGGTGGGGGCCGCAGTGTCTGTGATTTCCACCTGACGCAGGACCCACCTATACCCTGCTCCGGGACCCCTCCTTCCACTTCCAAATGCTGCCTCTGGGTCCTTCCACTGGTGCCTCATCAGTCACTGTCATGTAGACGTGCTGTGAGTTATGATGAGTCGACCACAGGTCGGTGGTGGAGTGGATGGTGGCACTCAAACCCCTGCCAGCTGCTCCCTGACCCGGTCCTTTAAAGCCCAGTACAGGGCTGGCACCACATGCCAACTCAGTGTGGTGCTGGCAGCATGCCTCCAGTTCTGCTTGCTCTATGCTGTGCTGGGTTCATTCACTATCAGGGACGGGCGTGTCAGACTGCCGGGCATCGATGGAGCAGAGGCCTGGCCCGGACTCGGTGGATGCCCCCCTTGCTTGCCTGGGAATTGCAGGCTGCCAGGCATCACTGGAAGCCTGAGTCACGTTGGGGTGTGAGCGCAGCTTAATCTCAATGGCCAGGAAGCCAATCAGGTGCCTAAACCCCACGTTCCTGACCGCCGAGAAGGACTGTCCATACAGCACTTTTAGTTGAAGGACAGCTTCCTCCCCAATGCTTATGTGCCAATGGACTTGGCAGCTGCCCCCACTCCAGCTTCCCCCACCCCACTTCCATTGTGCACTGACATTGCTGCTGCTGCTCCCCCCTAGCAGTGATACCACTTCTGCTGCTATTGGCAACGGTTAGAGGAGGATGCTTGATGGAGGTGGACGACTAGCCACTGCAGTCAGAAACCCACTGGCGTCCACTGCCCCTGCCTACCCACTTAGCAGCACTGTGCTGTGGCATGCCTTGAGGTGCCTCAACATGGCAGTAGTGCCAAGGCTGGTGAGAACCTGCCCAAGCTTCACCACTTTCTGGCACCAACTTAAAATGCTCCAAGACCAAGGATCTTTTGTCCCCTCCTGCCTTCTGGCCTGCACCTAGTGACAAACGCACTGCTGGTTGGGGAAGAACAGCACCAGACAACTCCTCCTCAGGATTAGTGTCTGCCTCACTGTCACCAATCACAGTGATGTCCCGTGAAGGGGAGTACTGAGACCCTGAGGCTGATGGACTGCCCACCATGCTGCTTCCACTCTCTCTGTGTCCTCTATAGCTGTTGTAGCTACTGTGGCTCCTCTCCCTTCTGCCATTGCCTGGGGATTGGGCCCTGCCTCTAGCTGCCGGGATGGGATCCACCAGGCATGGACTACTGGGGATCACCTCAATAATGGGGGTTGGGGACATTGGTGGCCCTGGAGAGGAGCATCTGGCCCTGAAGCACCTGCACCTGCTCCTGAAGTCACAGCAGACACAGCTGAAGTCTCCTGGAGTGCAGGCCTTCCAGTGCCCTATGTGGCAGTGGAGGACTCTGGCAGGAGGTGCCGCTGAGCCACACCCCGGCTAGTGACACTGCTGGGGAGCCTCTGAAGCCTAACTGCCAAAATCAGGTCTGTTCAGTTTGGGACGTGGTGATGTGCTCGGGCTTCTGCTGATGCTTGATGCCCCTCCGCTGGCATGGCCCCTTCCACCTCTGCCATGTTCCCTATTGCCCACCTTACGGGCACCAGAACAGGAGGTGGCAGCTCTGAGTGTGCCAGAGACCAAAGCCCAGGCAAGATTTGACAGGTGGTTTTCTACTCACCCGCATGGGGTCACTGTCCACGTCCGTATCCTGCACCTGGACGCAGTCCATGCTCATCTTTATCTTATTGGTGGGGCCACTGTCCATGGGGGTCATCCAGGAAGGTCAAGTCGATGGGTTGAATGGAACATATGGGAGGGGCAGAAGATGGTGGTGGGTGACACAGCTCTCAGATGGATGTGTGGCCGGCAGCATAGTGGCCAGCCATAGTGTGCTGGCAGCATAATAGGAGCGGAAGGCAGGCAGGCAGACTGAGGCAAGCTTGGATCTAGGTCACCTGGGCGGGCAGCATCGCAGAAGCGGAAGGCAGGTGGTCTTAGGCAGGCTTTGATCTAGTTCCGCCTGTGTGGGTGGGCAGTGTGGCATGATTGGAAGGCAGGCATGCAGGCAGACTGAGGCATTCTTGAATCTAGGCCACCTGGGAGGGCAGTGTTGCAGGAGTGGAAGGCAGGCAGGCAGACTGAGGCATGTTTGGATCTAGGGCCACTTGGGCGGGTGAGCCGATGGGCAGCATTGCAGGAGCAGAAGGCAGGCAGGCAGACTGAGGTAGGATTGAATCTAGGGCCACCTGGGTGGGTGGGCTGACAGGCAGCATTGCAGAAGCAGAAGGCAGTCAGGAAGGCAGACTGAGGCAGGCTTGAATCTAGGGCCACCTGGGTGGGTGGGCCGATGGGCAGCATTGCAGGAGCAGAAGGCAGGCATGTAGGCAGACTGAGGCAGGCTTGAATCTAGGGCCACCTTATTATTATTATTATTAACAAACATTTATATAGCGCCAGCAGTGTACCTGGCACTTTACAAAGTAATAAAATAGACACGGTCCCTGCCCCTAGGGCTTACAATCTGAG
>QEPC01013582.1:129938-145165 GCA_003113815.1 Sphenodon punctatus
GTACGACCTGCCCGAACAACCGAACACGAACGGCCGACACACGAACGGCCGAACCGAACGGGCGAACACGAACGCGAGGTACGACCGAACGGCCGAACACGAACACACGAACCGAACGCGGCCGAACCGAACGGCCGAACGCGAACGCACGAACCGATCGCGGCCGAACCGAACGGCCGAACACGAACCGCGATCTGTTCGCCCATGCCTAATAGAGAATACCCACTCGCTGTGGACACTGTTTGGTGGGCAGGACAAGATACCCTTGGCCACTTTGGACAGGGCCGGCCACATGTTGGTCTTGCCAGCCTAGTAGGCCAAATGAATGCTGCTGGGCTCAATGGAGGGCTCCTCCTCCAGGTAGCTCTCAACTGCTGCTGAGGCGCTGTCAAGCTCCCTCACGTAGCTCTGCTGGGGTACCACCTCCACCACTGCCCTGTCAAGCTGCCTGCCCTGCTGTGCATGGGCCCATACTTCCCAGAGTGCCCTGCACAATTGATCTGCTGCTGCTGCTGCTTGTGCTACTACTGTTTGGGCTGGGGGCAGGGATAGATCCCGCCGGCTGAAAGGGGTGGCTGCTCCCACTCCCAACATCCCCAGGGGTGTGCTGCTGTTGCTGCTGCTGATGCTGCTGATGCTGCCACTGCACACTCTTGAGAGTCCTCTCTGCCCGCCGGACCCTCTCCACCAGTGCAGCCTTCCAGTAGCTGTACAGTGATGTCTGCTGTGCCATGCTGCCCTTGACCCTGGGGTCAAACATAGTTGCCAGCACTATTCCTCATGCTGCAGGAGCTCTGCAAACCACCCCATCAGCCCTGCCTTCAGCTGCGCCAGGCCAACCACTTGAGACCCCAGCTTCTTGCTCTCAGGGCCACCATCCTGCCCCTGGAGAATCTCCTCCAGCCTCCTGAGGAGACTCTGGACCAGAGGGGTCACCTGGCTTATGCTGGCCATGGAGGAGCTGATAGTCTGCATCAAGGCCAGGAACAGTCTCAGAACAAATAATGTTTGGGAGAGGATGTCCCATTCCACGCCGTTGTACCCTGGAGGTGCCCCACTTTCTGTTACCAGTTGCACGTGATTCAAGGCTGTTTTCTACTTTACAAGCTGTTCAAGCATCAGGAAGGTGGAATTCCACCTGATGGACACATCCTGCACTGGGGAGCCTTGTTCTGACTATTTGACCTGGAGGAGCTCACTGCCCTTCACGCTCTGGTTAAAAAAAACAGTCAGCTTCCTCCCCCGTTCTATCAGGGAGTTAAGAATGCCTGACCCAATCCCCTTCTCCCCCAAGCCCAGTGTCGCTGACCACCAGGTGAAGGGTGTGCACAGCGCAAGGGATGCTGGTGAACCCACCATTGCAGACTGTCCTCACTATGTTTGTGTTATGGAGGGGTAGGGGAAAAGGGAAGTTGGGTCTGGCAGACAACCTTGACCTATACCTCACACTACCTAATGCACTTGTGGGGGCAAACTCTGCAGAGGAAGAAAGGAAACCCCTCACGTTCTTATAGGGCCAAGGTCTCTCAAGAGAGATGCAGCCCATATCATCATCGGGGGGGAGACAATGAGGCCCTGAGTAATGCCCCCACTTGAGCACACTGGCTGTAATGACAACACCTAGCCCCACCACACCTCCACCTATAAGACGTACTGTGATCTCCAAGGGGGGAAGGGCAATGGTTAGCAAGGATGTGCAGGGAGGTGAGGACGACAGGGCAGAGGATCTGGGGAAACACAGGGAAGGACAGGTCTTCTCACATGGGACAAGAAGGGAGGAAGGGCAGTGGACCCAGGTCAAGGGTTACAGGGAAACGTGCTCACCACACTCCTTCACCCGCACACACTCCATGCTACCCGCACCACTAACTTTCACCCCACTCATCACACTCGCAACACCTGCACTCGCCTCACTCTCTCACTCCGACTCGCACACCACACTCGCTCATCACTGTGCGCCACTTCAATGTATCCAAATGCTAGGGGCCAGTCTCACAGCTACGCTGTTCACCGGCACCACTCTGGAGCCTCTGCCCTTCCTTATATACAATTGCGGCCACCTCTGCCCTCCTCCGTAGCCGCTCTGAGTGCCGTGGTGCTTCTACTGGCCCCGCCCCTCTGCTTTCAGCTGGCCTGCGTGCTAACGCTGTTCCCTGCATCGGCGGGGAATGCCCCCATGCCGGCATCGGCATCACTCGCCGCTGCGCTTCCTGTCTGCTCCTCACAGGGAACGTCCCATAACCCTGGCCACCTTGCCCCCATCTCAGCCTCTGGAGGAGTCTGGTCCTTACAGTTTGCTGCATTGTCCGTCACTATGCATCTCTTAGCGAAGGCCATACCTGGCATGACCCACTCCCGCAACATGGCAGTCAGGGCTGCCTCAATGTTTACAGAGGTGTGGGGGACAGCCATAACTTCCACCTGAAGAAAGGCCCACTAATACCGTAATTTAGGATTCCTCTTGCCAATCCTGAAAGTTGCCTCTGGGTCCTGCTACCAGTGTGCTGTTACCGCCAGGTATGCGTGCTGGGCATTCATGGTGGACCACAGGTCTTTGGTGAAGTGGACAGTGTCCCCCCCCCACTCCAGCCTGCTGCTGCTGCTCCGCTCCCTGCTGCCATTGCCCACGGATCGGGCCCTGCCTCTATCAGCTGGGGTGGGATCCACCAGCTCTGGACTGCTGGGGGGGATCACCTCTACAATGGGGGACAATGCTGGCCCCTGAGGAACTTCGGCCCTGAAGCACCTACACCTGCAGCTGCGGATGAGTCAGCCTCAGCCTCCTGCACTGCAGATGTTGCAGTGCCCCACATGGTAGTGGAGGATGCTTCCAGGAGGCGATGCCTAACCACCCCCTTAGTGCCACTAGGGCTGGGAGCCTCAGAAGCCAGTGGTCAAAAATCAGGCCTACAGCTTGGGGCGTGGTGATGGGCTCAGACTGCTGTTGCCTGCTGCCACTCTGCTGGTACAGCCCCTACCCCTTCCACCTCTGCCATGTGCCCCATTGCCTGCCGTAGGGGCAGCAGACTGGCCTCTTCTTCCCTTCTCCATTTGTCCCTCCAAAAGAATGCACAGGACACAGATATTTTAAATTTTATTTTTTCATTTAAATTTTTTCCTATTATTATATGGATCTAAACTAAGTCTAACTGCTATTAACTATTCTAAATCTGAGGAACTAAGTGTATTAGATAAAAACTACAAAGGTCTACTCCTACAAACACACTAAATATTAAAACTAAATCACTAAACAATATCTCTTTCTCTATCACTAAGCTAGCTCCCACATCTATCTATCTATCTATCTATCTATCTATCTATCGAATATAGGATGGGGGGGAATCACAAACAACACAGGGAGGGGTACAAAACTACAATGAAACCTAAATCAATATAATGGTACTCTAAATGAATTAAAAAACAGGGGAAGGGAATCAGGGATGGAATATATAGAGGGAGAGGGAAAGGATTCAATGGAGGGGGGAGGGAGGTAGGAAGATTGAACACAGGGAACACAGGGAGGGGTAAAAACAAAAAATAACTCCTAAATCTATCTAATCTAAAGTAAATAAATGAATCTAGGTAGGTAAATGTGTGGGAATGGGTGAATAGGAGGAAGATGGCAATGGATTGGGGAGGAAACACAAACTGCTGGGAAAGGGAGACTTCTGACAACACTGCTGAAACGATCAGTGGCTAGCTCAGAAGGATTTGGAAGGGGGGAGGGCAATCACTTTTGTTTCTTTGCTGTGCCCCCCTTTCCACAAGCCCCATTGGCTCCATGCAGGCTAGCCTGTGGCTAATGGCAGCCTTCGAAGCCAGTGGTGTGAGGCAAAGAGGGCTTGTGGTGGTTCAGGCAGGCTGCTATTCCAAGCCTCTCCACCCCTGGTGCCAGGAATTCTGTTCCTGAGCTGTCCCTCCTTCTCCCTGGGTTTGTTTACTACGTTTTTCCAGCCTGAACTCAACTGAACTTTTTCAAACTTTTCCTAACTGTTCGGTCTTTCGAACGTTCAGTTCAGACATTCAGTTCGGTCAACCGAACATGCCGAGTCGGTCCGAACACCCAACATCCAAACCACGTTAGCACATCCCGACCCTTTCTACCCCAAGCCACACACACCTTGGTGCCTCCTGCTCTCAAGTTGCCTCTTCTTGCCCCAAGCCTCCTCCCACCCAAGTACCCAAGATCCACCCAGTGCTCTATGATCCCTCCCCCCAATGCTCCAGCCTCCCAAGATTCCCCCTCTTGTCTCAAACTCCCTCCTCCACATTGCTTCAAGCACCCAAGATCCCCCATTTCTCCAAGCCCACTAAATCCCCTCTCCTGACCCAAGATCTCACATCCCACTGCCCCAATCCCATGAGATCCCAACTCCTCCCCCAAGATCCCTCTTCCACTGCTCCAAACCTCCAAGATTCCTCCTGTTGCCACAGTCTCCCTCCCCTAATGATCCAAGCTATCAGGTTCCCCCCTCCTGACCTAAAATCCCTCCCACTGCTCCAAGTTCCCAAGATCCTCTCTCCTGAACCAAGATCCCCCCACCACTCCAGACGGCACATTGCCATCTCTTTGCTTTATCAACTGCTACATCCTCTCCACTCAGTTAATGTATTGTCTACCCAGTTGTCTAAATAAAGTTGGGTTTGGAGAGAGACCTTTCAAATCCCCTTCCCGTCAGGCTGACATTAAACAGATTGGGGAGTAAGTGTCTTCTGAGGCTCACCCGGTATTGCAAAAGCTACCTGTTAGGTGTGGTGTACCTATTTCTTCGTCTATACTGCTACACCCTCCTCCCCAGGATCTACTGGTTGAGTCCTGTTTCCTTGAAAGTCTAGATGAGGCCCCTGAATATCCTTTGATCCAGGGTTGCACAAAAGCCCTACTCCCTAATTCAGTTGCTCAGGCACTTGATGGTCCCCCCTCAAAGGGGGCACAGGTGCAGAATCCATACAACATCCATGACTATTCCAGTCAACATTGGCTGTGTGTTCATGGAACCTGGCAGGATGGGAACGCCATAAGACAGACCCAGAATTTATTCCACATGTAGCACGGTTTCAAGTCATACTGATACAAGAAACCTGGTCCAAACTTCCCATAGCTATTGAGGGTTTTAAGGCCTTGTATTTGCCAGCTATCTCCTACAATAACCGGGGTCGTCCCTCTTGGGGGTAGAGGTAGGTTGTCTTATCTCCCAGTTTTTTTCTGTACAAAGAACTGGAAGTTGCTTATCTCACACCACTTGCTTTGGTGGTAGTTTTACAAATAGGTTCGTTCCAGTGGATATTTGTTTTGGTTTAAGTCCACCCTTGTAATGCGGGTTCATTCAGGTATGTTTCCTGGCCTAGCTTTGAGGAATTTGTGGACACATTAACAATTAAATATCCAGAGGCTTTCCTGGTGATAGCTGGGGACTTTAATGCTCGTATGGGGGTGAATTATTCTGCACTCGCCCAGTGTTGTGATCCTCTGCCTTTAGACTTTGCAGGCAGATTGAAGCCCAGAACCTGCAAGGATGATAGAATCAACACCTCAGGTATCAGACTAGCAAATTTTATCGCTAGCCATGATTGCCACGTCCTAAATGGGGCTGGGTTCAGTGATACCGGGGGCGAGTTTACTTACTTGGGCCCATTGGGCTCTAGTACGGTGGATTATTGTCTGGTTGCCTCTTGGGCAATACCCTATGTCCTGGATTTTAGAGTAGGATCAGTTCTCCTCAGTGACCACGTTCTGCTGGAGCTTGTATTGCAACTGTCTCACCCCCTTCCCACTAGATTCCTATTGGGGCAACCAAATTGGGATGGATTTGAGGTCCACGGGGTAGCAAGGTGGAATAAAACCTATGTAAGAGTTTGGTCAAATTTGATGGTTGCCCCAGCTGTTGTTCAGCTCCGTGAATCACTCCTTGGTACTCAGGGCACATTAGAAACAATGAAGCTTTATGATCAGTTTGCTGCTGAGTGTATGTCTCACATGCGGCTGGCTAAAGGGGCTGTAGTCCTCAAATAACAATAGGCGTAAAAACAAGCCGTGGTTTGATGAGGAGTGTAGGAATTCTAGGGCAAATCTGATTGTCATCTATAAGGTCTATAGGCAAGCTTCTTCTGCCACCTTGCCCTCTCTATACTTTTCTCTAAAAACAGATTATAAGAAGTTGCTTAAAACCAAGAAAAAGCTATACGTAGAAGCCCAATAGGCCAATCTTATGGTAGCGGCTGACCAGAAGAATTCTAAGGAGTTCTGGCGGATTGTTAATAGTAATACCTCTTCTATTCTTACAATAGACATACCCCCCATTGAGCCAACCATCTGGACTGACTACTTCCATCAGATTTATAGCATTGAACATGAGGACGGACCCCAGATACGATCTTTTTTTGGTACCTCCAAGTTACCCCTCTGGCCTCCAGTCACCCTGGATGAGGTGGAAGTCCTAGTTCAATCCTTTAAAAATGGTAAATCACCAGGTTGTGACCTCCTGCACCTGGAATTCTTTAAGACACATAAGTACTGGTGGTTTCCTGTAATGGCCACCCTATTTATGGCCATCAACAATATAGGGGTTGTACCAACAGATTGGGATAGGGCAGTAGTAGTCCCTATCTTTAAGAAAGGTCCCAATAGTGACCCGACCAATTACAGGCTCATCAGTCTCCTTTGTGTTACGGCAAAGATCTACGCTAAGCTCTTGTTGCAAAGACTCATGGATTGGATGCAGAGGGAGCAGACTATAGCTATAGCACAGACTGGGTTCGATCCACTATAGAGCTTTGTATACCACACCATCTCCAAATATATGGCCTGCAATGGGTCTTTCTTTGCTGCCTTCTTAGATTTGAGGGCAGCATTTGATTCTATCTATAGGGAGATCTTGTGGGGGAAATTATCATGCTCCTCAATGGACAAGAGACTGCTTAGCCTCATCTGCTCCCTTCATCAGAACTCCTCACTTTCAGTAAAGCTCGATCTTCAAGGCCATTTGACATCTCCTGTATCTACACAAAAAGGTGTCCGCCAAGGCTGTGTATTAGCACCAGCCTTGTTTAATCTCTTTATCAATGACGTCATAGCCCAGATGGCAGTCCCCTCTTTTTTTCCACCTAGGCTGGCTACGAGACCACTGGGTTGTCTTTTATATGCGGATTATGTTGTGTTGCTTTTGCAAACTTGTATTGGCCTTAAGAGACAGATTCAGGCCTTTGCATCTTTTTGTAATCTGAACAAACTGACCATAAACTACCAGAAATCGAAGGTTTTGGTCTTCTCAAACAAGAAAAGAATATATAGATGGCCCATTGGTGGCCAACAGCTGCAGCAGGTCTCAAGCTTTTGGTATTTGGAACTTCTGTTTCATCAATCAGGGTCTTGGAAGGCACATGCTCAGAGAGTGCTTATAGCTGCTAAAGGCCCATCCCAAGTTATTCTTGGATATTTTGCTTGTGCTGGGAGATCGGCTGTTTCAGCCGCTATACAAGTGCATAACGCTAAAGTCAGGGCACAGGCTCTGTATGTTTCTGAGATATTGGCTCCTTTTGTCCCTTGGACAATTTAAATGCTCTGCAGGCTGGGTTTTTGCAAAAACTCCTCCGTATACCTAGGGGGACTCTCTACGCAGGCATTAGGGTTGAAAGTGGCTAGATCACCTGGCATGTGTATGCCATTGAACGTGTCTTCAATTTTGCATTAAAAGTATGACACCTCAAGGCTCAGAGCTGTTTAGGGCCCTGAGGGTGGACTCCTATCAAAACCCCATGTCACTTAAAGTCAAGAATTTACTAACCGGTATGGGATTGTCTGTAGAATATTTGGTCCACAAACCTTGGGCCTCTGTCTGTAAGGAAATCTTAATAAGACTCCAAGACATCAATAGACAGCAGGAAATAGGTAAGATAGCAAGCTCTCTGCATATGTTAGATTACTTTTACTGGGTCCCTGGTCCTGGACAAGTGGCCCATTATTTGCTGACTAAAATCTCACCACATGGGAAATGGCTATTTCTCTGTGCACGGCTAAACACTCTTCCATCCCAGGTCCTTGAGGGACGTTGCCAAGGTGTCCCCTTTGCTGACAGGATTTGTCCCTTCGACAAGCAGGTTGTCCAAACAGTAGGACACATCATTCTCCATTGTCAGCTGTATGACCTCCTGAGACAGCACTATTTGGGGGACACCTTGGCTAAACTCCCAGGCAGGTCTGATCTTCTTTTACTCTCTGCCCTCCTGAATAGGTCAGACCCAAAGGTTACTGAGAATGTCACTCTGTTTCTGTTGCAGGCATTTACTTACAGGACTAACTTCTTGGAAGGCAAACCACTGTTGGACTCTTCTTAGATTCTGGGGGTTATGATTTGTTAACTTCTGTATTATTACTAATCTTCTTAGGAACATTTTAGTATTAGGTTTCTGGTTATGTATAATTTTAGGGATTTTTGGAATTGTGTTATTTTTCTGGATTTAGAAATGATGTTTTTCTTTTATACAATGATTTGGTATTGTTTTACATGTTTGTTTGTTAAGCAATGGCCTCTGGCTACGCTTCTGTCATGGGGGTACGAGGGTTTGGGGGTCACTCGCGGGGTTCCCACTTGATGCTGTGGCTGAGCCCTGGTTCGTGGTGCGACACGAGGAGCCCACTCCCTGTCAGGATAGAATGGTGGCCTAAGGAACCTGTACAGATTCAGGCCTCTACCATCATAGGGTGCCGGTGAACTCAGGTGAGCCAAGCCTTGCCCCACACAACCAGTCCCACACTTGGAGTAGGCCGGGGGGAAGCGGGGCACGTGAAGGAACTGTGCAACGGGGGGGTAAGGGGGACCCATGAAGGGGAAGGGGAGAATGAGGCACACAGCCTGGGAAGGGTACAGTCAGGAAGGGGAAAGGTAAAAGGACAACCACTCACCAGACACTCTCAACACTCACACCCTTCACCACGGGCTGGGAGGAATGGGACAGACATGCTCGGGGTTCACGCCTTCAACACTCTCTCGCTGTCTCACAAATTCAAAAGATTCACTTAGCTCAATCTAAAGGAGCCGGTCTCTGTGAATCACCAGCGCCAGACAAGAGTCGGCGTTGAGCTTTTAGGAAGAAGGCCCTGCCCCCGTGCATGCCCGTAGCTGCTCTGAGCATCTCAATAGAGATAGAGGCACTCCCGCAGCATGCCTAGGTATCAGGGGCCCATGCCCAGGCACCACAACTGAATCCGACGTCCCAGATGTCACTATGGGGGGCACCACCTGCTGGTCACCCGGGGGCGATGCCTCATTCATCCAGGGCCTGCAGCGGCGCTGCTGGGGGGCCCAACCTCAGGAGTAGAGCCGCCGCCTGGAGGTAGGGCTTACAGCTGCCAATAAATATCTATCTATCAGTTGTGTGCAACACTTTAATTGGTCCCTGATTCCAGGGGAACTGACCAAAGGTGTGCTACATGCTGCCATGATATTAGTTCTCCTGGAAATGGGGACTGATTAGTAGGGGTGGGACACCGGGGAGAATACCGGATATACTGGTATCAGATCTCCCCGGTATCAGATTTACTTGTATTGGCATACCGTGTTTTTAACATTGGCCGGTTTTCCATGTTTCTTACATTGGGCCATTGATTTCAATGGTCATGTTGTAAAAAAAAAAAAAAAGTAACGCAGCCAATGTTAAAAATCCAGTATGCCAATACTGGTGATTATTGGATTATCGGATTAATCTGATACACTCAATTATCGGGTGTATTGGATTAATCCAATTCCGATATTCCCACCCCTACAGAATGCTGCAAACAGCTGGAAAGAAGCCTCCCTGCTTCTCTCCCTACTCAGATAATTTTCTGTTGAGTCTAAGTTAAGCTCTGCAGCCTAAATTTATCCTAACAGTGCCACTTGTGAAATTAGTGGGGGAGTTCCCCAAATTTCAGACAGAGACTTCTGTCTTTGGAAGTCACACCCTTTGTTAGTACGACAGCAGATATTGCAATGGCAGCCTCTTTCTTCCTCCTATCCTCTGCCCTGTTTGCTGGAAGGATTTCTCCTTTCTCTCATCAGCAGGATCAGCAGAGGAGACAGCTGCCAAGTGCAATAATTAGGCCTCACCTTACTCAGCCTCACACTGCCAGCTGCTGGTGCAATTAAACCACATTATTGCTTTCTAAATTGAGAAGTACTCCCCCTCTGCCACTCCATGTAATTTGCACCATTGCTGCTTCAGCACTTTATAATGAAGGCAAAGAACTCGAGTGACTAATGGTTCTCAGCATCGCAGCAGGTTAATCCTTCCCTAGTGGGCTGGAAGCAAGAGACTCAGAGCCAGCAATGAGATTTTGCCTCGAGTCATGCTCTGGGGGTGGTGGAGCCACAACAACTAAATGCTTGACTGTTTAGTATGAAGAGGAGAGATGCAAGAAGAGTGAGACAGTGAGAGCTATCACACAGAGCATGCTAACACTCCAGCAGACACCTTCAAGCACACAGTTGATAGTAAGGAGAAGCCACATGGAACTGTCATATACCTTTGCCCATCATCCCCTTGGGTAGGCTTACTAACTGTCTGGGTTTGACCTGGAGTTAGGGCTGAAACTTGATCTTGTTTTTCTCTTGATTCTTTCTGAAAATAAAGTTCCTTGATGAGAGTCGAGAAAAAAAAAGAATCAAGAAAAGTCCCGATTGTGACACTTCCTCGTTGAGATTTTTTTCTCGATTTACTCACTGGATCCATGTATGTTGTATTCCACATCGAGTCTCCCATCTGCATCTCTCTGTCTGTCTGTCTCGCTGTCGCTCTCTCTCCTTCACTCTCTTCTCCTTTCTTTTCTTGTCTTCTCTGCAATGGGAATAAAAAAAAGAAAAAAGAACTGCACATGCACAAAATACCCACCAAGCAGTCCTTTGCATGTGCAGTCTTTTCCCAGGGTGACACTACCTGCACCATTTTGGAAACGGCCTGCACGTGTACACAACAGTCCAGTGTCCATTTTTCACATGCACAGTTCTTTTTTTCTTTTTAAGTGAGATTCTCACAAGAATCTTGCACCATTAGCAAGATCTCGGTGAGGACTTGCTAATGATTCTCGATTCTCACAAAATTCTCATGAGACTTTAATTAATTCTCATTTCACCTCTACCTGGAATCTCAGGGTTTTAACGCATCATCTCTGGGCTCCATTCACTTGGCTCCATTCTAGATAAGGTCAGTTAGGACCTTATCTAGACAATATGGGGGGAGGGGGAGAGTACATCAGAAAGGGGTGTGGCAAAGAGGTTCTCCCAAACCCTTTCTAACAAGGCCCTGACGCCTGTGGAAGGTGGAGAAAGGGGTCTGGGAATTTCTTTGCCTTGCCCCTTTTTGGCATGGCTCTGCTTCTTTTGGGGGTCAATGCTTTGGGGAAAGCAGCAACTGTGTCTTTGAGTGATGCGTGGGACTCTGTCAAGTACATGAGTCCAGTGGTTCAGGAGCCTTTCAAACTGAAACACATTTCCTATGGTCAGTAGTCCACAAACACAGAGAAATACATCCACCACACAGATACATATATAGATTGCCCCCTCTATCCCTTGGCACCATGCATGCACCCCTTTCTCTAACTCAGTTGTGCGCACACTCTTTCTCTCTCATACTTTATTACCTTACTATTGCTGAAGTTACTAGGACTGCTTGCACACAGGATGGGAGGCGGGAGGGACTGGTGTGAACAGCAATCACACCAGGGAGAATTGCAGAAAGCACCGTTCATGGGGGGGGGGAGGTGTTTAGCCCCTTTCTGGCACGATGTCCCTCTTAGATTTCAGGACTAGATTTTTTCACCTCTGTAATCCATGATGGACATCCTGCCTGAAACAGGCTAACCTCTCCCACCCCCCCACCCACCCCTGCACATGAGCTCTCCCTGGTGTGATCGCTGCTTTCAACAGCCCCACCCCCCACTCTTGTGCGTGAGCGGTCTAGAGAATTCCTTTTTCTTCAGTGTAGATGAGATGGGGAGTTTTCCAAAATGCAGCAACTCATCACCTGCTAATAGAAAATGAATTTTATATGGTGCCATGATTGAAGGTGGGGCATATTGGGATGGAAGGGGGTGGAGAAGAGGGTGAAGAGGAAGAACCTATCTGATCAGGGAGCACTGAGGTTTACTGGGGGAGTAAGGTGGTGCTGAAGCTCTCTGACACTGGACAAATCTTGCCATAACTTCCTCCAGAGCATTCCAGTGGGTTTGAGAGGTCCTGTGTCTTGTCCCAGATCATCCTGCCACCTGCTCAGAGAGACCCTGCCTCCCTGCCACTTTGACTCACAGCATACCCCACCTCCTGCCCCATGACCCCATCACTCTTCCCACTTTCTCTCCTGCTTCCCTGAACTCCCCTATTTCCATCTCACTGTTCTCTGTGTTCCTGTCAACATTCCCTCACTGCCCCCAGATTTGTCTTTTGTACAGGGCATAAGTAATTGACAGCACCCCTTTCCAAGAATCCATTGGTTCTTTTTGTTGTTTTGCTCCCCACACAACACCTCGGCCTCAACAATGGGTGTTTTTAGACACACATTTCTCCTGGATCTTTGCTGTAACATCTAGAACTTTATGTGTGTCTAAATCACTCATCCAGATCTTAAACATCCAGATCTTTGAACTTCTGTGTGGAACTTCTCCCAGAACCTTTGTGTGTAAAAGGTTCTCCTGGTAAACTGCTTTGTTCCAGGCAGCTGTGGTCACTTGGTTTCCATGGCATCCTGTCACGTTTATAGCTACTTTAGGCTGCCTCAAGGCAGTGTTTGTGTGAAGAATGTATCCAGGAACTGCCTCCGGGCAGTGTGTGTGCGAAAAATGCATCTGGAACTTACTTGTGGACTTGTAAAACCCAGAAGATTGAAACATCCAGAACTTTAACATGTGTCTAAAAATGCCCAATATGTTGTTATTATTATTGCTCCCCCTGCTGGCAGATTTCCGCAGGTTACGAAGCAGGGTCGTCAGGGTACAGAAATCCAAATTTATTTGTGCTTCCCCCAGCTAGCGGGAACAAAATTGGAGGAAGGGAGTTATCTCGAAGAATAATTCACTCATCTGTCTAATGCAATTTTTTTTGTTTTTTTTTTGTTTTTTTATTTCTAGTTTTTCTTATGCTGGTCCAGATGAAGCCATTGCAGATAATTAAAGAGGTCTTTTGTGTTGCTTTCAACTGGTTGTGTATGCATATTGTGAGTAACTAAGAAATGTTATAGCATGAAGAAGGGCCTAATAGTTTTTGCTGATGGTAGAGGGCTGTGATTTTAAAGCTGAAGTCCAGGGTTCTAATTCCCGCTTGCCCAGGGTGTATTTGATTTATATAATAATTGTGTCAGCTGTCCAAGGCTCATGGATTCTGTGCAGTGGGTCACCCAGTGCTATTAAGAGATTAGTCTCAGGCCTGGGCCTGTCATCTTGTAGGGATGGTAATTACTGTAATTAGAGATATTTGTAGATTTCAGGCAAAGCTCACAATATGATTTTTACATGTTGCATCTTTCCACAAAATGATTTTAATTACATTTAGCAAATAAAAACGGACGCAGGTGAGGGTGATTAAAATAAAAATCAATAAGCAATAAAAACTGAACATGAAAACAATATAAATTATCCCAATCAAGAGAGGCATGGAGGGGCCATCACGCTAGTTAGACAAATGGAGCCAAACATTATTCCAGAAGTCAATCCACTGTTCAAGGGGAGGCTCTGTTTCAAGTCATTTTCTCTGTGGTTCCCCCCCTCCCCCCACCTTAGAATTAATCTGGCTTCCATCTGTCATCCTCATTCTCTAACAAACCCTAGCAGGATAGTCATATCAGTCCTCTCAAGAAGACCCTTTCCTTTCTGAATTTAGTGCTAGCTAAGGCTCTGTAGACTCAGCTATTCTACATATCAAGCTGTGGAGACAGGAACAACAATGGCATACTTCCTTCAGACCACTCTGCTCAATGGAGCTCCTAGGTTATAAAGAAAGAAAATTCAGGCCTTGTACACACTGACTGTGACATTCACGATACAAAGACTATGCACCACTTAAACTGGATAAGGCCCATGGACCACAGCAAATGGGCCACAAATACCCCCCACCTCAGTAACAGAGGGTGTTTTCAGATGTTACGCAGTCCCGATTCACCACAGTGGATTCCCACTGGTGGGGAACTGAACAACCACCCCTGTGGTCAAGGAAAGCCCTGAACAGATGGGACAGGATTGGGACCGTGGCAGGGAATCAGGCCGCCAGACCATGGCCTGGGGCTGTGCAACAGACATGATGCTGATTCCTGGCCATGGTCAAAACACCCAGAGGGCACCTGGGAGTGGCGGGACATAGACATGGCCATCGGAGAGTAAACGAAGCCAAAAGTGCCTACAGGGAACGCCCACACAAGGAAAATTGGAAGGGAGGGGGAAGAGAGAGAAGAGTCACCGAGGTACCACACACAACAGGCACAGAGACAACAAGGGAACAGTGGATCACACAGCACACACACACGCCCGGGCCCATACACACCCATATGGGAAAGGAAGGGAAGAGGGGACAAAGCAGGACAGACAACATGCACAACACAATGGGCACAGGGGGAGGGGGCAGCAGGAGAGGGAAGATGGGGGAATGCCTCAGGGGCAGGGCCAGGCACGGTGAATGGCAGGCAGACCCCCAACACCAGCACAGCCTGCACGGGCACCCCCACAGCTACACAGTCAGTCCCGGAATGGGGGGAACCCAAAAGGTCAGGGTACAGGCACAGGGGGAGGCCACTAGGCATGGGTGAACAGATCGCGGTTCGTGTTCGGCCGTTCGGTTCGGCCGCGATCGGTTCGTGTGTTCGTGTTCGGCCGTTCGGTTCGGCCGTGTTCGGTTCGTGTGTTCATGTTCGGCCGTTCGGTCGTGCCTTGCGTTCATGTTCGCCCGTTCGGTTCGGCCGTTCGTGTTCGGCCGTTCGTGTTCGGTTGTTCGGGCAGGTCGTACGTTCGTGTTCGGCCGTTCGGTTCGTTTGCCATCGGGTTGTACGTTCGTGTTCGGGCGTTCGGTGTTCGGGTGGTTCGCGCGTTCGCGTTCGGCCGTTCGGCCGGAAATGTCGCGGGAAGCCGTAAAATCGGCGTCGCGCCGGAAATTCGTGTGCGTGTGCGTGAGTGAGGCGAGAGGGTGTGTGTTTGTTTCGGTGGCTGCTTGTGTAGTGTGTTTTGGTGATTGTTTTGGCTGTGCTGTGTGTTTGGGTGGGTTGGTGTGTGTTGT
>QEPC01013582.1:159289-179658 GCA_003113815.1 Sphenodon punctatus
CCCTCCGGTGGTTGTGTTGTTGCCGGTTGCCCGGCAGCGACGCTGCGTGCCTTGTCCCCGGCTGGGGCTCATTTCGTTTGGTTCCGCCCGGGGATTGGCGTCCAGACGTTACTTTTCCTTGGTTCCTGGTCGGGGTCTGTTTGACCACACTTCCCGGGATATTCCCCCAGCTAGCCCGGGAAGCGTGGTTGAAATTGACCCCATGTGGGTATTGAGCGTGATAAACATCTGGCGTGCACCGAACAGACGTTCACGGCCCTTTGGCCTCACCGCGGGGTTGAGCGTAGTTCACTGTGGTTGAGCGTGATCTCGTAATGTCTGAAAATACCCAGAGTCACAGAGCTGGAAGAGACCTCAAGGGATAACCAGTCCAGGTCCCTGCACCACTGCAGGTCCTGCTGGGCTGAAGCAGAAGCATTTTTTGCCACTTGGCTGCTAACTGCTGATGTTTTGGCACTCTTGCCTCCAATCCAATGGCATTTGTCATCAGTTTGTGACAATTTATGTGATTTTGCAAAAGTTTCTGATATAGCAACATTTCTGACAGTTAACATACTTCTGTCATTTTATGACAGTTACCAGATTTTGCAAGTGTTTCCTGCTTTGCTTTCCAACAGCTCTCTCAGTATGGAGTTGTACTTAATCTCCCTGCGCTGCCCCCTGGTTTTTAGTAATTTCTGGAGAGCGGGTGGGGTGAATGGGGAGTGGGAGGGGCATTCAGGGGGCTCAAAGGAGAGCCCCTGTGTCTCTACACATTGGAATCTTGGAGATCCCTGGCATGCTGCACCTCCCTCCTCACTGGGGAATCAGTCTGGAGAGCCCTAGACAATGAGACCACATGGGGAACTTTTTAGGCAGGAGAGGGGAGGGAACAAAATAAACCTATCAAATATAGAAGGTAGTATGTTTGGTGAAGCAGAAATATTAGCTTACCCTGGGAGGAAGGGATTAAGGAACAGGGGGGTGGGGTGGAGCAAGTCACTTTTATGCTGCTAGGGAGGGAGCCCGTAATTCAAAATTAGCTGCACTTTCTGACATTTTACGACACTTTACGGCAATTTTTGAAACTTTCCTAAAATTGTGACAGTTTCTAACAAACATCAATATAATTATCATTAGACTTGACTGGGGATGTTCTGTCAGAAAAATTGAAACAGATGGGTGGTTTCCAATCTGACAGAATTGTTGAAAACTGTGACATGTCATTTAATTAATTTATTATTAGTATTAGTATTAGTATTAGTATTAGTATTAGTATTAGTAACAAGCATTTATATAGCGCCAGCAATGTACCTAGCACTTTACAAAGTAATTGAATAGACATGGTCCCTGCCCTAAGGCTTACAATCTGAGAGACGGGGTGGTGGGGGAGGCGAAGGAAGAGGAACAGAGGGAGAGACAAGGAGTGTAACATTCAAGAGGATGCGAGGTCCCAGGTGCACGCACTTGGTTTAATTACATCAAGAATGATGGCTGGTTGGTCCATGTCATGAGGATATGAGTACACGGACCTTAGGTAACAGATTTTGCTGTATGGAGGGTATAAGCAGGAGTTAGGTGAGGGGAGAAAGAAGTCAGGGAGGGCAGAGCGGAAGAGGTTGGTCTTGAGGAGGGATTTGAAGGTACGAAGGGATGGGGCAAGGAGAATGTGGGCAGGGAGGGAGTTCCAGGCATGGGAGGCAGCTAGGGAGAAGGGACGAAGGCAGTTAGGGGATCAGGGGAAGCGTGGGAGGCTGAGAGAAGGGACAGAGGAGGAGTAGAGTTCACGGACCGGAGTATGGAGGAAAATTAGCGCAGAGAGGTAGAAGGGAGAAAGGTTGTGAAGAACTTTATAGGTGAAGACTAGGAGCTTGTGCAGGATTCGTTCAGGAAGGGTGAGCCAGTGAAGAGAGGAGAGACGGGGCTGCAGCCTGCACGTGGTTGAAGCGACAAGCGAGGTGGATGATCCTGGCAGCAGAATTTTGGATGGAGATAAGGGGAGAAAGGTGAGAGTGGGGCAGGCCAGTGAAAAGGAGGTTACAGTAATCGAGGCGAGAGATCACCAGGGCATGAGCAAGTGTTTTGGCAGAGGAGACAGAGAGAAAAGGGTGAATCTTAGCAATGTTATGAAGGGAGAAACGACAGGATTTGGCAACAGAGTCGATGTAGGGTTTAAAAGAAAGGGGTGAGTCAAAGATGAAGCCTAAGATACGGGCTTGGGGGACGGGAAGGATGGTGACCCTATCAATGAGGATTGACAGGGAAGAGGGAGAGGAAGGATGAGGGGGGAAGTTAAGGAGTTCAGTTTTAGTCAGGTTGAGTTGTCAACGCACCCCCCCCACCCCCAAAACAAGACAGGACACCATTATTGGATTTAACATGGCCGCATCCTTTATTCATCCAAATACAACTGATTGAATAGGTGAGGGGGTGACATCGCCTATTGCGATCCGGGTACAGTATCAACCATAACTCAATCAACCGTTAACTCAGGGGAGGTCTCAATATACCCTCAACAGCCTCTCCAAACCATAATGTCTCCCCTTTGTCCAGCGCTGAGCACGCAGCCAAAGGGGACATTGTCCATACAGACTCGAGTAAGGAAATCCAGTGCCTGCCGGTGGGCGGCCATAGAATGCCCCTACCACCAACCTAGGCACCCTTCCCAGGGAAAACCAATGCCCCGTCTGCCATACCCTGCACTGCGGTATGCATGGCTTCCCTATCGCTTAGGGAGATGATGTCCATGTTTACTATATCCTAAATTAACCAGATACTGGACCCCCGCCAAGGGTGCAACATTAATACAATCACTCTGACATTATTTGTATAAATGTTATGCTTGTTGTATGTTGGCTATGATGTTCGTCACGCCTAATAAAGCCTGAAATTGACATTGAAAACTCTGACATAACTTCCAACAAGGCACCACACCATTCTAATGGCCAACCAAAATTGAATTTCCTATACTGTAAGGAAGGTAAAAAAAACAAGTAGGCCCTCTGGCCAAGTTACTTGCCAAAAATTCCTTCCTGGCCCATACTAATGGAACCAGTGGACACCACAGTATAAAGGGGGAGGGGGTGCTTCTCCATTCATTGCTCTTCTTGGAATGAGCAGGGAATGCTCTATCCCCGCTGCTCTGACCCCACCCCACGGGACTCGGGGAGGCTAATCAGCGACACAAACAATCGCGCCTGCTGGTGAGGGTTGCTAGTAAACCCTCACTGCCAGCTCCCTTGCGTACTCTTTCCCGCAGCTGCAGCACTGTGGCTGCAAGCCTCAGCGCACGTTCTGCCCTGACTGGAGGGAAAGGGGTGTGTGTGTGTGACAACAGCCCTGCCGCCACTATAGAAGCGGAGGGCACTTGTTGATGCACCCTCCCCCAAACAAGACAGGACACCATTATTGGATTTAACATGGCCGCACCCTTTATTCATCCAAATGCAACTGATTGAATAGGTGAGGGGGTGACATCGCCTATTGCGATCTCATGCCTACCCCCTTCTACATCATTAACAGCTAAAGCCCTACCTGACCTATCCTTTGCTGATTTAGCGACCAACTTGCTCACTCAGAAGGCCCCCAAAAATGCCAACCTGAACAGTGTGGCAAACATGGATTCCTCAAACGAACTGCAATGTACTCACAATTTGAACAAGGGTGGTAGTGGTGGTGGGGATTGATAGGTAACCTAGTGTCCTTATGAACAGGCTGCTTGTGCACGCAGGATTCCACCAGCCTCTGGGTGAGGAAACTGTTGTCTGGTGCAGGGTGGCCCGCCAGTGACTCATGAAGCTCAGGGCCGCTAACTTTCCTGAAATGGTCCTGGCTGCCAACCCTTCCCTTCTCAAGGCCATGGCAAACTGTAACACCTGCCTCTCGGGGATTGGGAAGCTCATGTTCCATCCCCACTGAGCCCGATAATGCTGAAAAGCCTGGAAAGCTGCGAGGTAGGCCAATCTGGTATGTGTGGCTAATGAGCCCTGCACCGTGGAACAAAATTCTACGATCCAAGGTTCCACAGTGCCGTTGGCACAGGCTCCCAGTTTTGGTTGGCGCGTGGTGCCAGCAAGCGGAAACGCTCCATCTGGAACTGAGAAAGAGCATCCACAATCTCATTCTCAAGTCCAGGCACGTGCTTAGCATGGAATAGTATGTTATGCTCCAAACACGTCAATACCAGGGCTCTGACCAGGCCCATGACCCTGGAGGAGCAGGATGACAAGGTGTTCAGTATGTGAAACACTGCCTGATTGTCACACCAGAACAGAACCACCTTATTGGCCAAATGCCTGCGCCACAAGGTTACCGCCACCACTATGGGGAACAATTCCAGGAACGTAAGGTCCCTTGTGATGCCCATTGCCACCCACTCCACTGGCCATGGGGCCATGTCCATTCGAGCCTAAAATACACCCCAAAGCCATAGGCGTCCGCTGCATCAGAATGGACTTGCAGCTCTGAGGCCAATAACAGTTACTCCCTCCACACAGTGACCCCATTGAACTGCTCCAGAAAATTTAACCATACCCTTAAATTCTGCTTCATCTCTTTTGTCACCCTGACATGAAAATGTGGGAGGGGGTCGCCCGCAAGCCTACCATATAACCGTGACATAAATGCCCTACCGCGGGCCACCACCCTACATGAAAAATTGAGGCTCCCGATCAAGGACTGGAGCTGCCTGACCGTAACCTTAACTTCAGTCTCGCATTCCCTAAACTTGAGGATTAATGCCCCAATCTTGTCCCAGGGGAGGCAGGAAACTCCCTCCACCGTGTCCAAATCAATGCCCAAGTAAGTGAGCACAGTGGAGGGACCCTCAGTCTTCTGGGATGCTAAAGGGATACCCAAATGCCCAGTTCCAGGCATTCCTCTGTGCCCTGTCGCACAATGCAAAGGAAGTCATCAAGATATTTTGTGATCCCCCCCCCCCCAATTTGCCCTGCGCCGTAGAATCCATGCCACCAGGGAGCTAAAATGCTCAAAAGCTGAGCATGACATCAGGCATCCCATGGGCATGTCCTTGTCAAAATAGAATTTGCCTTGGAAGTGGAAACCCAAAAGGTGAAAACTGTCCGGGTGTACTGGCAAAAGGCAAAATGCGGATTTGACATCGCACTTTGCCAGCAACGCCCCCATTCCAAATTGTCTGACCAGCCCCACTGCCACATAAAAGGGTGCATAGTGCACTGTCATCAGCTCCCTGGGTATACCATCACTGAGCGAGCTGCTACGGGGGTGAGACTAGGACTGAAGCGGCAGCAGCTGTTACCACGCCGCGATTCCATTTCATCATTTCAGAATTGCCTGCACCACACCGCAGCTATTCTGCCTACATTCCACTAATTCTGCCAGCATTCTGCACAATCGGAAACTATCAGAAAAATTGTGGAATTGTCAGAAACTGTTGGAAAACCACGGTTCCACTATTTTATAGTGCTGGTGGAATGGCGGAAGTAGCAAAAATGGCATATTTCCGCTATTTGTGAAGCCTGTGGAAGTAGCGGAATGAAATTAGCAGAACTACGGAAGTAGCGGAAAGAAACTAGCAAAATGAAAGCCTCTGCCATGCCGTACCACTAATTGCAGAAACGCTGTATCCGGCAGAAATAGCTACCGCTGCGACTTTCCGCTACAGCCCTAAGTGGGCAAGGTGGTGGATGAGTCATAACTGCCCTGGTGTTTTCTTTGGTAGCATGCCCAATGGGGAGAATATTATGCCTGGCAATGGGGGGGCATCAAACGGCCCCACCACTCTCCCTTCCCCTTATCTTTTGCGATCTTCTCAGCCACCACCTCCTCCATGCCCACAATCAACTTCAGGTTAGGTGCCACCTTGTCCTGCCGAATCTCACCCGCTGGTATCCTAAATCCCTGTTTAAAACCATCTACTATGTATTCCACTTCCTCCCTGTCTGGGTGAACGAGCAGGGCGACAGCTAACCTATCTACTCTCACTGGCGTTGGTGCCTTTTGCTGCTTCCCCTGTGCCGGCACCCACTTGGCTACCTTTCGGTTCCCATCTGACCCCCCCCTTTCACCCTGTTCCATGGCTTGTGTCGGGGACAGGACGCAGCCACATGGAATCCCCCACAGGAGGAGCATGTATGATGAAACCTGCACGCGGGGCAGGAACATGCCCCCGAGCGAGCAAACTCCCAGAATTGCCCAGCGGTTCCAGCGGCAGCCTGCCTTCCCCTGGCCCTATTGGGGTCATTCATTGGGGCCACCACTACCACCCCTTTGCTAACAAGTGACCACAATCGGCCTTAGGAGCTCCTTTCATGTCACTCATGCAGTTTAACCATAAATCCTGGGCATGAATGTCCCACCTGACCCTGGCTTAAATGACACCCCATGTCTGAAGGCCTCATCATATCTGAGCCACGCTCCTGGTGGCCCTGTCTCATATGCCCTACAGATTATCTCTTCATATTTTAGAAGCACCGACCCCTTCTTAGGGAACATTTCCAGTTGCACCCGTGATAGATGGCATAGGCTGCTGTCCAGTTGGCCCAGTTCCTGTCAGCTTTTGGACACTTATACTTCTGCTTCTCTTTTTTCTCATCATCCTCCCCAGGATCCACTATCAGATCACTGAACGGGAAGGCGAAGAGTTCTACATACTCTCCCCTCCATATTTTCTCCCTACTGGCAGGCAAGAGGTGCTCACCAATGGGATCAGAGAGTTCTCCATACCCTCCCTCGATTGGCACCGCCTTGCGGGATCCCGCCTCTTTCTGTGTACCCTGACTGGCATGCGGCTGGGCCCACACTTGCAGGGCCTGCTGTGACGGTGACCACCCCGGGGGGGGGTACTATCCCTCCAGCTGCTTGCCCATAAAACCCTCCAGGCTGGGAATCTGGCCTTTGTATGGTTGGGGTTGCCACCTGCACCCACCCCCCGTTCCATCACAGGTACTGTGGGGTCTTTATTGTGGGGAATGACCTAGCCACCTCCCCCTCCTGTGTCACTGGCCAATACCCCATTCTGGGCCCACAGAACCCCCATAACTGAGTCTCCACCACCCACACCCATGCAGTGCCATGTGGTGGAAAAGCAGGACTGCCCAGGGTCCGGGGTTCCCCCTGGCCCCTTGCTTGCCTACTTTGTGGTGCCGCCATGTAGTGGGAGGGTCCTGAGCCGGTCCGGTCTCGCTCCGCCAGGGCTCACTCCAAGGCCTCGATCCTATCCAGCAGGTGAGGATCCTCTGCTCCCCCTGATGCTGCCTCTTGCTTGCCTTGCACCCTGTAATCATACTAAGAAGGGGGTGGTAGCCCCCTCTGCTGAGACATGCCCTCCTCCAATTCACCCAATCCCGTATCACCTTCCCCGTTTACCACATACTGCGCCTGGGAGATGGGGTCCCAGCATGAGTGACATGGCACCCCCCTCTGCTCATTCCTCTGATGCCACCCCAAGTTGCCCTTATCAGCATAGCAGGCTGGGGGCACAATCCTCAACACCCAGGAACTGCCCCTGATCATGCACGTGCTCCGGGGGCAGTCACTCGTGCTTTCCTGTCACCTCTGGCCATAAGGCCCTACCCAATGCCTGCATGACCAGGGTGGGGGTGATGGCCATAGCCCTGATATTCCTGTGGGCCACACCTACACCCGATGGCCCTGGCCTGGTGTCCAGGTTTTGCCACTGTTCTGCCCCCCCAGCCCAAGCCTGCTTCCTGGGGTGGGTGCCCCCACCCCTTGGGCCCCACTTCTGAACAATGCGGCTTAACAGGCTACCAGACGCTCCCACGTGGAGCTTGTGGTCATGGGTGGGGGTGAGACCACTTCCCCCCTGCCCCGTTTGCCCTTTTTTCCTGTCCCCGCCCCTGCTGGGGTCTCTCTGCCACTCCGCTTTCCCACCTGTTTTGCAACCTTTGGAGCCTTCTTGGCCCTGGTCTTTGCCCCTGATCTGGGGATGTGCTTCCTCACCTGCACCATTCTCCCCCATCCTTTGGGTCACTGTCTGCTCTGCGCAGCACTCCAATGCTCACTCTCACGCGTGGGATCGCTGATTCTCCATTCCCTGCTCTTCCTGGAATGAGCAGGGAATGCTCTATCCCCTCTGCTATGACCCCCCCCACGTGACTTGGGGAGGCCAATCAGTGGCCTAGACTTTCATGCCTGCTGGCGAAGGTTGCTAGGCAACCCTCGCTGACAGCTCCCTTGCGGCCTCTCTTCTGCAGATGCAGCACTGTGGTTGCAAGCCTCAGCACCCATCGTGCCCTGATCAAAGGGAGGGGGGTGCGACAACAGCCCTGACGCCGCTATAGCGGTGGAGGGCACTTTGAGTTGACATTGAGACATCCAGGTAGAGATGTCAGAGAGACAGCTGGTGAGGCGAGCTTGAATAGATGGAGAAAGAGAGGGAGTAGAGAGATAGGTCATCAGCATAGAGGTGATATTGGAAGCCATGGGAGGCAATGAGTTTGCCTAGGGACAGGGTATGGATAGAGAAGAGGAGAGGGCCAAGGAAAGAGCCCTGGGGAACACCAACCGAGAGTGGAAGGGAGGAGCAGGTGGGGTTGACTCTTGACAGATTGTCTGTCTCTTGGCAGATTGAAGGAGCGGTCAGAGAGGTAGGAGGAGAATCTGTCAAGGACAGAGCCACGAAAGCCAAGGGAGTGAAGTGAGTCCAGCAAGAGTGAGTGGTCAACAGTATCGAAGGCAGCAAAGACGTCAAGGAGGACAAGACTAGAATAGAGGTGCTTAGATTTAACCACAAAAAGATCGTTGGTGATCTTAGCAAGAGCAGTTTCAGTAGAATGAGGGGGGCAATAGCCAGATTGGAGGGGGCATGAACTACCTGCCATGCCCCAAGTATCTGCACAGAAAAATCCATGAATAGCTACAAGTGAGATTGCGACCAACCAGAGCACACCGCTGCACAAAATAACAGAGAAGAGTTTTAGAAAAAGAAAGCTCCAGATAGCCAAAATAGGTGAGCCACACCCATGCTTAAGGTGAAGGCAAAACAAAAAACCCCAAACCCCCCCCCCCCCCCAGTCAACTGCCAACCTGCTCAGAGGGAAATTCCTTTCTGACCCCCAAAATGGTGATTAGTTAGACACTGAGCATGCTTATAGTCCCCACTGGCATAAGAGGGCGAAATTTAACCCTCCACAGTAAGAGAAACTCCGCTCTACCAAGGTACGTAAACATTTCCAAGAACACAATGGCAATTCGGTTATGAGTGAATGTTCTAAAGAGCACATTGCACTGGGAACATGTTCCAAATGTCAAATGGATTATACTCCAGCGCCCTTATTGTTTCATATAATTCCCATCTAATGTCACCCCTGGCAGCTAACGCAAGCCTCAATATTTGCTTTGATGTAGCCAAGCTAAACAGTATTCAGCATTCAGCAATGAAGAAATGGCCAGGGGGAAAATATGCTCTTGTGCCCTATGTAACAGTGAAAAAAGACCCTCAAATTAAATCCGTCACAACGATTTTGCTTACAATCTCTGGGTCTCTGATGCTCGCACTGCTAAAGGTTGGGAAATGCTTGAATGTCTAGATTTTAAGCATGGGGTTTATATCCATCGAAATCTAATTAGGGAGGTTGAAGCTAACAGATTGGGAGAGGTTGGCAAATGGTAATGCAATATATAACACAGAAAGAAGTAAATCATATTTACTCCTCTGAGCTGAACAGAACTGTCACACTGCAGGGTTCAGGTGGGGTTAGCAAGGAATAGGTGAGGTGGCTGGAAGGGTGGAGAACAAAGGGGGACAGCTATGGCTTGACCCCAAAGGTAATAAAAATACTGATGAATTTGAAGTAGGAGGCAAAGCTTCTCACCAGATGAGGGAGAAGAATAACTATATGAGCCTGAGCTCAGAGCATGAAGAGGCATCAGGAGAGAAGGTCCATAAAAGACATATACTTTTACTTGCACACACACTTTCCCTCACTTACATACACACACTTTGTCAGAGCCTGACCCTGAACCCTTGACCTCTGACTGGTGGCTCTTTTCCTCTCCATGAAACCAGTTGGCCTGTTTGAGCTGTGATTTTCCTTTGTATTCTTTATTTCCCCTCTCTTTCTTACCTATTGGTAGCCACACCCTCCTAGCTTGCTGATTGGCCCTAGATTGCTTATAAGGCATCCTGGGATCCATAGGAAGCAGGTAGAGCCTCTGCTGAGAGTTCCCTTACTGCTGGTGTTTTGGTCCACGCTGTTCGACTGCTATCCAGGTTATAGTTTCTCTTGTCTTCAGAGTGTGTAGTTGTTTGCTCTGTTCTTGTTTACCTTGGCCCTCCTTCCTCTTCCTTCTGCCTGCACCAAGCTGTGGTTTCCTCTTGTTGTTTCTCAGTCTCTTCTTTTATGTGTTACCTGCATGTTGTTCCCCTTCTAGTGGTTACCATCCTAGTCCTTCATTTGGCCCCTAGCTCTATATACTCCCTCTCCCTGCTTGCACACCTGTTATCTCTCAGACTTGATTCTAGTCACCTGCTAAGTGTTGGTTGCTTTCCCCATGGCCCTTTGGGTCCTCTATTGTGTCTGGTGTTTGTTGCTCAGTCGTTCTGTTCCCTTTCATAGTCAGTGTTGCTTGTGTCATGCTTTGTGACCCATGCCTTCTTAACCCTTAAGCGTCCAGTAGAGTTTGCCTGGTCCCCTTGTTTGATGAATACTACTCCCCCCTCCATAGCTCATGTCTGATTACCATTTATTCACTCTATGTCTTGCCACTTATCCTAGCTAGTTCCTGGTTTGCTTTATGTTATAGAGGTGTGGGAAAAAAATGTTTCAGGTTTTATTTTAGTTTTGGTTATTAAAATACCATTTGTTATATTTATATTAATTTTTCCCATTGGTTTCAATAGGAAATGGACTTCTGGCTGTAATGTCTTCATTTTTCATCCAATTTGCATGAATTTTAGATAGATTGCAACCTTTACCCATGGGATCATTACTACCCCCTTTCTGAAAAATTGGATAAAGGGTTCCTATTTTATAAGTAATTTAGGTTTTTAGTTTGTAGATACATTTCCAGCTATAAAAAATAGCTGGAAATGATAGTTAAAAGTTAGAAAGGAAAGGATTGGACTAAATGGTCCATTTATACAATAGAGATATGTAAAAACTGGTGTGCCTCAGGGATCTGTATTGGGACCGGTGCTGTTTAATGTAGTAATTAATGATTTGGAAAACAGTTATTCATTAATGATTTTGAAAACATTTTTAAGAGTCATGTGATCAAATTTGCAGACGACACCAATTATTCAAGGTAGTTAAAACATGAGCAGATGGTGAGGAACTGCAATAGAATCTTATGACACTGGGTGCCTGGGCAACTAAATGGCAAACGAGATTTAATGTAGACAGGTGCAAAGTGATGCACTTGTAGGGAAAAATAATCCAAACAATGCGTACATGATGCTGGGTACTACTAGAACTTACCACTCAGGAAAAGGATCTGGGGGTGGTTGTGGTTAATACAATGAAACCCACAGTGGAGTGTGCAGCAGCAGTCAAAAAAGCAAACCGAATGTTAGAAATTGTTCGTAACGGGACAGAGAATAAAACTGAGGAGGTCATAATGCCTCTATACAAATCAATGGTGCGACCACACTTGGAATATTGTGTGCAGTTCTGGTCTCCCCATCTCAAAAAAGACATAGCTGAACTAGAAAAGGTGCAGAGAAGGGCAACAAAAATGATCAAGGGCTCCTGTATGAGGAGAGGCTTGGTAGGTTGGGGCTCTCTAGTTTTGAGACGAGAAGACTGAGAGGAGATATTATAGTGGTCTATAAAATCATGAGTGGAGTAGAAATAATAAATAAGGAGCAGTTATTTACCATCTCAGCTAGTGCTAGAACTAGGGGACACTCCATGAAACTCATGGGAGGCAGGTTTAAAGCAAATGCAGCCTAGCCCATGGGCAATCCGAGACTGCGAAGCCAGTGGTCTGAGACGAAAAGGGATGGTGATTGGGCAGGCTGGCTGCTACTCCAAGCCTCTCCACCTCTGGTGCCTGGAAGTCTGCTCCTCAGCTGACTCCTCCTCCCTGTCACGCTTTGCCTTCCAGTGACATGTTTTTGCCACCCGAACTCACCCAAACACGATCCAAACTGACAGAACTGTTCGGACATTTCGACATTCGGAATCGAGTTCCATTCTGTCAGTTTGTGTTTGGATTCGGGTTCATGTTCGGTCGTTCGAACAGGCTGAGTTCAGGCCAAATTCCTAACTTCTGAACCGCATTCGCCCACCCCTACTGTGCCCAGGAGGGAACCTCTTGCCTTGGGAAGGCTTCGCCAGAAAGATACAGAGGACATGGGTAGAGTCTAAAAAAGTACTGTAGACTAAGACCCTCTGGATTGTGTGGTGTGTCTTGAGAGGGTACCCTGTTCCTGGAAGGATGGGGTTCAGCTGAGGCTCAAGGCTGAAACGGCAAAACAGGGGGTGAGTTACTTTCTTTGAGTGACACCTCAGCACCCTGTGTGGCCCTATGGGACCCCACCCCCAGGTACAGGGTGGCCTTGGAGGGGGCACAGCCACAAAAGCAGCAAGGCCGAAATGGCAAGGAGTGGGCGGCCAGTGCCCCGAGCTGTCAGGGAGGTTGAGGAAGCACATGGTGGGGCTGTCACCCGTAGCACCGAAGACACAGGGGGCCACGCAGTCAGCTGCATGGGGTCACAAATGGGCCTGGGACAGGTTGGTCCACCAGATGCATAATATCCATGATGGAATATGGATTTTAAATAGGGGAAAACATTTACATGTGTGTAAATGACCACTTGCTTTATAAGCTAGCTGACAGAAAGCTTTGTCAGAAAATAAGACTAATAATACTATTGGGCTTCTTTGCCATGTGGTAGATTCTCTGATGTCCTGACATTGTTCTTTTACCTGACTCAGTCTTTAACCTACAACCTTTCTATTTTCGTTTCCACCAACTTACTTGAGCAACTGCTAGCTCCATTTCTAATGGGGAAGTGCTTTGCATATTGGTCACATAAAGTGCTGCTGATTAGAGGATTAAAAGGGTGCTTCCAGTGC
This sequence comes from Sphenodon punctatus, assembly GCA_003113815.1. Classification (NCBI taxonomy): domain Eukaryota; kingdom Metazoa; phylum Chordata; class Lepidosauria; order Sphenodontia; family Sphenodontidae; genus Sphenodon; species Sphenodon punctatus. Next base: position 172,291 of record QEPC01013582.1, read on the forward strand.
AGCTCAGTAGCTCTTCTTTGGGGCAGCTGTGCCAGGAGTCCTGGGCTCTTTTCCTCCTTCTCTGTGCCCATGCCTAATAAGTGGGCATGCATACTCACACATTCTGCCCCCCCCATCCCCCGGTTTCAAAGCCTAAACGGGTACCTGTTAGAGAGTAAATGGATAGCAGTTAATTTCTAAACCGCAAATGCTGGTTTGGGTAGTGTATATTCAAAAGATTTACCCATTTTTTGGATACCCTTTTCAGTATCCAAAAGTATTCAGTATTCTAGCTGGCACCCTGGTAGATCCAGCAGCAGGTGACTAGGGGACTGGTCTCGTCTCTCTCTTCCCGTCTTCATGGAGGTGTCTGAGGGAAGCAGTCAGCACAGCATAATTTGCCCTTTTCCCAAATGACCCTGGATTTTGCAACATATCACTAAGTTGCACTAAGCAAAGTGCAGTTGCTTAAATCCCATTTACTTTCATGAAATTTTAGCACATACTTAAGCACTTTGCTGAAGATCCATAGTTTAATCTACTTAGTTCTAAGTACTGGGAGTAGCCCTGCTGTGTTGATGGTGTCACTCGCATTAGCAATGGGCTAACTCCTCAGCTAGGGTAGCAGCAACTTTAAGTTTATCTTCATTGAGTTAGACTAATTTACACTATCTTAATGGTCAGGTCCTATTGGTGAACCTTATGTTCATATGACCAGTACCATGCGTACCATGTATCATGTGTGCTCAAGGGCTGAAGGGCTGAAAAAGTGGCATTAGTCTTACACCGGTCCTTTATATTATGATTAATTCACCCCGTTCCCAATAGGAAGCATTTACAGGATCACACATAGTTGAAAGAGTCACTGTAAGTCAATGCAGGACCAGGACCATGGTAATGTGATAAAGGCCTGCAGGGATGCAGCCCCCAGGGAGTGAGCTGGGCTCTAAAAAGCATTTGACCCTTTAAATTATTTTAAATTAATAAAAAGCATTTGACCCTTTAAAGTATTTGACCTTTTAGATTAAAAAGTTTATAGGATGCAGACTGTTCCCTTGAATCCCTATGGATTGAAATTCCAGGTATCAAGCAGAAGAGTATAGCAGTGGGGCTATACTATCGCCGCCCCCCCCCGACCAGAATAGAGAGACTGATTATGTAATGCTAACAGAAATTAAACAGGCTACTAAAACTGAGAACGTAATAATAATGGGTGACTTCAACTACTCCAATATTGACTGGGTGAATGCCTCCTTGGGGCACGATGTGGAGGTAAAATTTCTGGATGCCATAATGACTGCTTTTTAGAGCAATTGGTTCTGGAACCAACGAGGGGAGGAACTACTTTAGATCTAGTCCTAAGTGCCACCAGGAACTAGTGCAAGGAGTAACTGTGGCCGAGCTGCTAGGCAATAACAATCATAATAAAATCAAATATGACAATTGCTAGAGGGAGAAAGTTAATTAAAAGCACAGCACTGGCTTTTAACTTTAAAAAGGGAGTGTGGAAGCCGGGAGGGCTGGAGAGAGGAGCCGCCAGCCGGAAGAGAGGACGAAACGTGGAGCGGCGACTGGGACCCCGCCCCTTGTGCCGTGGACGCCGTGGCCCTCAGCTGGAGTGGAGAGGCGGGGCCGAAGGAAAGAGGAGGTGGAGCCAGCAATGAGGGTAAAAGGAGGCAGCGGGAGGAAGGCCGGTCGCGCTCTCACCGGCGGGATATCCGCCCCACGTGGCCAGGCACCAGAAACTATTCCAGGAGCACAGCCGCTGATCTCCGCCCGCCGCCATACCTTCCACAATCGGCCGCACCTGTACCAGGAGCTGCATCCAGGCCCAGCAACAGGGAAGTGACTGGGAACTTAGGGGAACTCGGGGAGGGAGGCTGGGTAGGCATTGCTGTAGACCCCTTACCCCGTGAAGCAACGTGGGTCCGGGCACTAAGACCCCAAAGGGGGCGTGGTGAGTCAGGGGAGGAACCGGGTAGGCTCGGGCCGAAGCCCGCGGATAAGTGGCCAGGCTTGGAGGGGGTTCCACTTCCCCCCCTTCAAAGGCCCCTGCCAGAGAGCAAAGGGGGGACAACACCCTGGGGAACCCCCTCGGGGCTCTCCCCAGGGCACAAGCCTAGTGTACACGGGACAACTGGCATAGTCGGCAGGGTTGGCCTGGAGGGGCAAACAAGGGGCTCCATGGAGGACCGCACCCGCCCCGCCTCTCTGGCGGGGGAGGGGCTTATCCAGTGGGTAGTAGAGACCCACCAGGTACAAATGGAGAGGCAGCAGGGCTTCTTCCAGCAGTTATCCGCGGAAGTTGCCAACGCCCAGGTGACCTCTCAGATGCGACTAACTGAACAGTTAATGGCCCTCATGGCTCCCTCACTAACGGCCATGACGGAGAGTGTAGCCAACACTAGGAACCCCCCCCCCCCGCTCCGGCTCTCAAAAATGACCACCACGGACGATCCCGAGGCATTTATTAATGTCTTTGAAAGGATCGCAGTGGCGGCCAAAAGGCCGGCAGAACAATGGGCCCTCTTTCTGGCCCCAGTGTTGTCAGGGACGGCCCAAGCTATTTACGACCGGATGGACCCGGTGGAAGCGGCAGACTTCCACAAGGTCAAGTTGGCCATATTAAGAGGTTTGGACATCTCTGAAGAAACCTACCGTAAGCGTTTCAGGGAGGAGAGGTATACCACCTCCTCCAGCGCTCGCAGTACGGCGCAACAGCTGTGGACGCACGCCACCCAGTGGCTGAGACCCCAGGCACGAACCTCAACACAAATATTGGAGCTAATTATGGTGGAGCAGTTTATCCAAATTTTACCTCCGGGGGGTAGGGCCTGGGTGTCCCATCACCGCCCGACAACCCTAGAGGACGCCACCACCTTAATGGAAAATTTAAAAAAATTTGAGGTGGCCCAAGGAACACGGGAGGTGGGGGAAAGGGGGAAAGGGACTCCATGGGGCCACCTAGGGAAAGAAGTAGGTCCCTATGACTCCGGCTGTAGAGAAGCCCGGCGAGAGGGCCCTAAAGGGCCGGAGGGTAGAAACCTCAAGGGCCTGGGAAGGCTACTGCCCCCGTGGGGAAATGGGGGGGTGACCCTAGAGCTAGGGCATTCCTGGGAGGTACCAGGAGTTTTCAGGGGGGTCGCCCAACCTCTGACTCTGCTTCCAGTGCGGGAAGCTGGGACACATCCGGAGAGACTGCCCCATGATGGACTGCACCTATGCAGAAGGTTGGCTCGGGGTGGGCTTAGAGCAGGAAAACCCAGACCATCTGGTCTCCGCTTGGATAGGGGGGCAAGAATATAAGGCCCTATTAGATACAGGGTGCACCCACACCTTGGTGTGGGCAGGCATACAGGGCCTGACCCAGGCGGGACACCCCTACATCGAGCTTAGGTGTGTCCATGGGGACATAAAACCCTACCCCACTTGCATGGTACATCTATGGGTAGAGGGCAAAGGTAGAGGGTAAAAGGGTGGGGGTTGTCCCTGGATTAGCATACGCAGTAGTGGTAGGCCGAGACTGGCCGCACCGGGAGGAGCTGCTGAAGCGCCCGGAGGGATATTTTGGGGAAGAAGAGGACCCTTTTACCCCAGCCGCGGAAGCAAGACCCCAACAGGAAAGGTCTCCATCAACGCCCGGGGAACCCCTATGGCTGGTAAGCCCGGAAGAGATCATTAGGACCCAGAGGGAAGACCCTGTCCTACAGAGGGCCTATGAACAGGTGGAGGTGATTAATGGGATAGAAAGGGCAAAAGGGGGTCGGCTCCGCTACCCCCGTTTTGAACTAATACAAGAACGGTTGTATAGGGTGACTCAGGAGGAAAGTATGGGCGATGAGGTCTACCAGCTGGTTGTACCCCAGCCCGCGAGGCGGGGTATCCTCCAGCTTGCTCATGAGAGTCCTTGTGGGGGACATTTGGGGGCCGATAAGACCCTGGCCCGGATCATTGCCCGGTTCTACTGGCCCGGCATACGAGAAGAGGTACGGTGGTTTTGCACCTCGTGCCCAGAGTACCAGGTCACCTCCAAGCAGAAGGTGGCCCCTGCCCCCTTAGTTCCTCTACCCATAATAGGGATCCCCTTTGAGAGCATAGGGATGGATATAGTGGGGCCCCTGGAACCCTCCTCGGAAGGACATAAGTATATTATGGTGGTGGTTGACTACGCCACCCGATACCCCGAGGCTATAGCCCTCCACTCTATAAAGGCTCCGGTGGTGGGAGCCTTTATAGAGGCTAACCATATTCTCAAGGGTTGGATTCCCCCGGGCCTTGATTACAGACCAAGGGACGAATTTCACGGGCCATCTGATGAAACAATTGTGTAAGTTGTTGAAGGTAAAACACCTGAAAACCTCCGTTTACCACCCGCAGACCGACAGGTTGGTAGAGCGCTTCAACCAGACCCTGAAGGGAATGTTAAGGCGCTTTGTAAGAGAGGAACCCCGGGCCTGGGCCACCTTGTTGCCAGCCCTCCTGTTTGCCTATCGGGAGGTTCCACAGAGTTCTTTAGGTTTCTCACCCTTTGAACTGGTGTATGGGAGACAACCTCGGGGTTTGTTAGACATGGTCAAGGAGGCCTGGGAAACACCTGGGAGGGAATCGGTGAACCAAATCCAGTATATCGCGCAACTGCGCAAAAGTGTTATGGAACTTCTCTACCCATTTGTGTTGTGTTGCTTGCTTTGTGATTACATTACTATACATATGATTTCTTATTACATTAACCTATAGCAAATCCGTTGAGTTTCTTCACATATCCTGGGAGAAAGTTTAAGCATGCACACTGTGTCGCTGGCTCCTAGGCCAAAGAGCAACAACGCAAGCCTAGGAGGGACCTTTAAACCGGGTGGGACTGTCACTGGACACATTATGGCACCTCGATGTGTCGTGATGGAGCCAGGCGAGAGGGATAGTAATCGGAGGCAACTAAGAGAGGAATGGAGGAGGAAAATGAGGAGGAGGCAGGCTCCCCACTGACAGCACCACTGGAGTGGCAACCTTGTACCCCCGCCTAAGCTTGGCGGCGCAGATCACCTCTCCAATGCCCACCCCTCTGTGTTGGCTGCCAGTTCTGTTCTAATGTAATGAGTCCCTCGCCTCCCGTGTCCCAAATATGTGTTGAGTTGAATGAATGCCCTCCTCTGTGTGTTCTTCTATTTTCAGCCAGGCTAGCACCTGCACTTTCCGCATCCCCCTCCTCGAATCGCTTCTGCTCAATTCATTGCAACAATGTTTCGGCCGGCGCCCGGTGTGCTGTGCTTATCTGTCCTTCGAGCTCCACCATCACCTCCCGTCCCATCCCTCTATGGATTCAATCCACCCATTCATTGCATTAGTTAGTTACAGCCGCATTCTTCTGCTGGAGATGATGGCTGGATGCTGCTCTTCCCCTGGGATCGTGGTCATATTAGCAACCCATTGCTGGAGCTTCCGTGAGACAATGACACTGTGTGATCTTTGGAATTCCCCCGGCGTGAAATTGCTTGCTAACTGCCCAGACAGCTGCACAGGTGCCTATGCGATTCTAAGTTCAGGGCTACGCTACTTTGGTTCTGAGTTGAGCGCACTCGACTGCCAGCTGCATGCGGAGACACTGGGACTCCGTCCCTTTCCCGATGCTCGCATCCTGGGGATGATTCCATTCCATATTTATTTCTACCCAGCACTCTCTCCCGAAGGACTCAAGGCGGCTTACAAAATACATAACATTTTCTGGGTTTTCCACACAGGGGCCCAGAAACACAAACAAAATCTAACATAATATACAATTTAAGCAAGAAAAACAAAAAACAGTATGTTCCCAATCACATCCCTTAACTCACCCAATAAACCATTCTATGATCTCGCCCACAAACACAGGGTAGATCCCACCAACAACCCGCTCATCCAGATCATCCCCCGCTGCCACCAAGGGAAACCTGACCACCTCCACCCTCCTCTCACCAGGGGGAGGTGGTCCCACCAGCCCTACATCAATCCTCCTAAACAGTTCCTGTTCCTCCTCCCCCTCTCCTATCTTATACCCCAATCCAACCCAAGGCACACCCACAACACACCACTCTTCCCTACTCTCTTCTATAGTACTTCTCTCATCCCCTTCCATCAATTCCCCAACATCATTTCCACAAAATACTGCTTGCACATAATTTCCCTTCCCCCTTCCCCCTCAATTCCCTTCCCCCTCAATGATGTGCTCGCATGTGGTTTGGTCCGTGCCAGAGACTGTTTCTGCTCTTTTTGTGTGCGGCATGTCCTCCTTCATAGCCTGTCTTGCTGAGGGGAGCCCTTCCCTGGATTTTTCTTTCTTTTGCTCTGTACACGGGGCCTGTGGGTACCAGCGTTCACGTGGTGCTGCCTATCACCGCCTGTTGGAGCTGGGTCACCTTCCGTGGCCCCCAACTAAGGACTATGTCTTGCCGGAGCCCACCGCGGCAGACCTGACAGTGCTGGCCGGTGTGTGCTCTCGATCCGATGTGCAGCTTGGCCTTGCTATGGCCTATCTGTTTGAGGCTTACTACCTGGTCACACACTACGTGTCTGAACTGGGATACCATCGGGGCATGCTTCAGTGGCTTCACTACGTTCACCAGGATGGCCACCTGCCCCTGGCCCCTTCTTGGCCCCCTGCAGCTGGCTGTGCCTTTCAGTTTGATGCCCCCTCGGAGTTTCCTCGGTGTGGTCCCCGCAGCCAGCCTCTGCCCTGTCACTGCCGTGGGTCACTCACTGCCCCCACTGCCTCCTCCATGATGTCCATCTGCACTCCATTGCTTCCCCCACTGCTTCCCTGCTACAGCGTGTTCCTGCTGTGCCCCTTGCGATTTGCGAGTGAGTTGTGCCGGGTGGCCCACCACCCACCCATGGGTGACTGTGAGTGTGGGTTATGTTCCTTGATTTTGTTACAAAGTGGATTAGGTTTTTAACTTTATTTAAAATGTTTGATCCGGGGAATATTTTTTTTTCATTCAATAAATAATAATTTCTTTTTATTTGTTCCACACTGTTTTTTTCAAACTGTTGAGACAACCCCTCCCACAAGACAGAGTGTTTTACAAACAAATTGTAAAGCAAGGGCAGTTGAATCAGCGGAGTCGCTGAAGTATTCCCCCCACCCCTTTACCCCCTATCTCAAACAGCCCCACCCCCAGGAGCATTTTATGTTTTCTCTCACTTTCAGACTGAGCGCATAGCCGGCTGGCTACTTTAGCCCATTTTTACAAGTTTTAAATCCCTCCATTCAAGTCTTCGGTGTGTGCTGAGTAGGCTCTGCAACCAGGACCTGCAATACACACCATCCTCTGCACATCCCTCTGCATTCTCTGCATCCAGGCAATAGACATTTGTGCCATGTAAAACCAGCTTCTCAGCTCAGCAGGAGAGGGGGGG